>BSBN01001349.1:1200000-1800000 GCA_027924645.1 Cunninghamia lanceolata
GAATCTTCCCGGAGTGTTAGTAAGTAACAATATTGTCAAGAGCATGAAAGGGGTCAATCCACCTAACATCTCCCGGTTCACCTTGGAGGCTGGCTGTGTAATGTCTCCAATTGGAACGATACTAATTTTACCCTAAAAATTCAAATCCCACAAGTTTAGGGTTAGAGTTTCTAATTCCTGGAGCAAAATGGTTTGGTAGGGTGCCCAAGAAACCCTCTACCCTAGGCCCAAGAGCGCGTGCTTCACCCCTCTTGGCCCCATGTGGCCTCTTGCCATCCATATGGGGTGGCATGCCTAGTGAGGCGTCCTATCACCGTTTCCCTTATCAAAACCATTCTAATTCCTCTTATGATTCAATTAATTTCCATGATGGAAGGTTAGGGGTGCAGCTACAGCAGGGTGTCCCGGAAATCATTCCTTCTAAGCCCAATGGCAGCCTCTCATGCCCCCTTGGCCCACATGTGGCAGGCCTCAACCATCCACCATGGGGTGGCGTACTTAGAAGATGATCCCAACGCCGTTTCCCCTCCTCATAGTTCCTCAATTCCCCCATCATAGAAATCATGACATTCATACAAGAATCCACATTAATGCATAATAACTAATCATACTCATAGTTGCAAACAATCATATCAGCCATGCATAATGAATTATGATATGACATAAACGATTATGTACATGAATTAATGACCATCATAGTAACCATAACATTATAATAACATTAGTTCCAAACATACATAAAATTACAAAAGATCATATATCAAATTTCATGCACATTGGATAATTGAACAATAATAAATAAACCTTATTATTCTACATATAAACTTCCTACTAAGGTGGCTGCTACTTATCTGATTGCTGGTCTCTTTCATCTTACTGCTGTAACTGTTGTATATATTCTTCTTATTTTCCCTCTTCGATCTGCTTTACATGGTTGATTGTTGAATTTGTTGAGGAGGTGATATTATTGCTGTATCAGATAAGATGGTTCCATGAAGCTGCCTTACTTATCTTTCCAATGTTCTCCTAGATCTTGAGTCTCTTAATTGCCTTTCTTGCAGATCTGAACTTTAATTTACTGAGTTCTGATTTTAATATATATTGTTGCCGCTGATGGATAATCAGATTTTATAATGCTTCCTCCATGCCTTTCCTATTGCCCAGCGGTATCCTCTTATACCCCCGATCTCATTCAAGGGTTGCAACTTTTAATAGTTGCTGTCCCAAAAAGGGACGTGGCTTTTGGGATATGGATCGCTTCTTTATAAGAATTAATATCCTCTTATTTAATAAAACTTTTGTCTTATTCATGTCAGTCCATTCACCGCTGACTTAACTTTCTCTTATAGGAGATGTATCTTTATTATATTAAAGATTTATATTTATATTAATTAATTTATAATATTTTATTTATATTTATATAATATGATAACATATTATAATAACATTTAAATCACTTATATTTATATTAGTAATCATATTTGTTAGATATATTAAATAACATAATTTAAATAAATATATCATATATATTTAATTATATTAGAATATATAATAATATTATTTAATATTATTTATTATATTTTAATAATATTATTATTAAATATTATCTGTATTTTCAAAAGTGACTTCCGTCTTTTATCATGATGTTTAAATTTTTAATTTAAACAATGCCTTAATATGGGGACATGACAGCCCTCCCCACTCAAAATTGCTTGTCCTCAAGCAATCACAACGAGTCCTTGTTTACCTTCAATGTATTGAGACGAAGTCATGGTTTTGATTCCGGATGAACATGCTTTAGTGAAGAAAAAATGGTTTTGATTCCATGAAAGAGAATTTGTAACCAAAGAATACTTGAAAGGTCTAATGAAAGACAAATGTATAGTTAAGCATTTGTTTAATGTTTTGAATAACGATGTGATGCAAGTATCATAGATGAAGATGTGGGTTTAAGCAATGAAAATATTTTCAATGCTAAAGAAGATTTTTAGAGTATTGAGATTCCAAGATTCCAATAAATGATGATAAGATAGCGTAGAGACAATCAATGACAGATAAGATTATTAGAAGAAAGAAGAGCCATGATGTTGAAGAGAGTATACGTGAGACATGGAGGATGAAACAAATCAGCAAGTGTAATTAGAATTGAATGAAATGTAGTTGATGAAGAACCTAAATTTGATTTTAGTAATCGAATCCGTATTGTTTGTTATAGATCTACATGCTCCATTTCTATTTTTCCTTGTATGTTAATTTCTTGTTTACTTATGTTTCATATCATTGTGTTGCTTGTATATTATATTCATCTCCACTTCTTTACTTTCCATTTTGTTTTCTTATTTACTTGTAGAATCTCTTAGGGTTCTATTCTCAATTGAATCCTTCAATGATGTTTTGGATGTCTTTCTCATATGAAATGCTCTTCCCCTTTTTGCCTCAAGGTCGAATGGTGGTGAGTGACCTCCTCAGGATGTTAAATATATAAGTGATTACACCAATTTGTAGGTTACATGCATTGCCATTTAATTACATAATAAAATTGAAGTAGACAACCAAGTAGCTCAAGAACGCAAGCAAGTAGGCAAGTAGCTCAAGTAGACAAGCAAGTAGCTCAAGCACACAAGCAACCAGCTCAAGCAAGTAGGCAACCAGCTCAAGCAAGTAGGCAAGTAGCTCAAGCACATAGGCAACCAGCTCAAGCAGGTAGGCAAGTAGCTTAAGTAGACAAGCAAGTAGCTCAAGCACGTAAGCAACCAGCTCAAGCAAGTAGGCAAGTAGCTCAAGCAAGTAGGCAAGTAGCTCAAGCACATAGGCAACCAGCTCAAGCAGGTAGGCAAGTAGCTTAAGTAGACAAGCAAGTAGCTCAAGCACACAACCAGGTAGCTCAAGCACGCAACCGAGTAGCCTGAGCCACTAGAAAGACAACATCTTTAACACTCTCATAGTTTTTAAGCATAAAGTAATTATAAGAACACATCTTGTTGAAGATACATGCAGTAACACATCAATACATGTGATACATAAAGTATAATTAGAGTATATACAAGAAGCATGAAGCATATATGCGAATAATACATGAGGCATACGTACGAGTACATCAAGTCACAAAGCATACACGTAAGTCGTAAAGTATACACTTAAATACATAAGTCGCATGAATACACAGCCACAAGGTATACATCTGAATACACTCGAATACACATACACCACAATGTATACACTTGAATACACATAGGCCACAAAATATACACTTGAATACAAGTTATATACATGAATACACTTGTGTCATGTCCCCATACTAAGGCATTTGTTTAAATTAAAGATTTAAACATTATGATAGAGACAGTGTAGTTACCTTCATAAAATATCAATTCAAATGATAGAAATAATTACATATATTATTAATATATATTATTTAATAAATAATATTAAAAGAATATCATTATATGAATATTTTAATATAATTAAAATATAATATAATTATATTATCATATTTATAACAAATATAAATATAAGATGCAATATTATTATATTATATAAAAATGGACAAATATAAGTATTGTCAATTATAAGATATATAATAATAAATAATATATAATATTAATAATAATAAATAATATTTGATATAAATGATATATTAAAACTCTAAAAGGAGGACAGCTTTTATATACAAAGAGCGCTTCATTTAATTAAGAACAAAACTTGTCTTATTTCATACACTAAAGGAGCAGCGATTCACAATTGGTAATAAAGTTTTAAAAACAAACCTATTTGCTTAATACAGGATTTTATAAAGGAGAGTTTATGATTTATAAAAAGTGGCGATTGTTAAGGAAAGGTGTGTCCCATGTAAAGTGATGCCTCCTTTCGAAAGAATGGAGAGATATGAATAGAAGTTATAAAAGGAGTCATTCGATGGGGGGGGGAATAGGGTACAGTTCAGCAGCAGCAAATAAAATTAAAGATATAAAATTAAATCAGATCTACAGCAGGGACGATTATGATTAACTTAGCAAGATCATATAAAAATATATGGACAACAAATAAGAAGCCTATCTCACCATTGAACCATTAGATAAGATGAGAGATTAATATTCTTCTACATATATACCAGCATTTCAAATATCATTTGAAGGAATATTATGATGTCATCAACAAGCATCATATTTACAGCCAAGGAAAAGAGAGCCACTATCAAAAATTCAGGTAAGTATAATTAATATGTTTATTCCTATACTAGTTAAATGTAAGTATGTGTATTTCAATTGCCTAAGTTTATATCTAGTATAAAGATATTGTTATGGATGGAATGTGAATAGGAATAAGCAAATTCTAGCATAGAATAAGAATGTTATAAGGTAAATTTGCATATCATAAAATAAATGATCATTATTGAATAAGAATGTGATCATAAAGATGGCATACGATGCAAGATATGATGCATGTTAGTGTTAATAAAAAAGGTAGTAAAAATGCCTTAACAAGAGCAATATTAAACCATGAAAGGAATGAATATTCTCTCAATAATGATATAATGTTAATAAATATATGAAAAGATATATTATTATAGAATCATGTTAGCAAATAGAATAATAGAATTAATTCATTAACTCTATCTGAGAGGGTGATGCATGGGAATGTTCAATTAGCCAACATGGGTGTGTTTTGTCCCTTGTTTCAGTTGGTACAAAAGGTACCCCTTGGACAAGTGGAAGTGGCCCTTGTCTCAGTAGGTATGAAAGGTACCCCTTGGACAAGCGGATATGGCCCTTGTCTCAGTTGGTACAAAAGGTACCCCTTGGACAAGTGGAAGTGGCCCTTGTCTCAGTCAGTACAAAAGGTACCCCTTGGACAAGTGGAAGTGGCCCTTGTCTCAGTAGGTACAAAAGGTACCCTTTGGACAAGCAGATATGGCCGTTGTCTCAGTTGGTACAAAAGGTACCCCTTGGACAAGTGGAAGTGGCCCTTGTCTCAGTAGGTGCAATGGCACCCCTTGGACAAGTGGATTTGGCCTTTGGCTAAAGTAGGTGAGTTATTCACCCCTCGAGCCAAAGGATTGTAATCATTGGCCTTTGGCTAAAGTTGGTGAGTTATTCACCCCTCGAGCCAAAGGATTATCATAATTGGCCTTTGACTAAAGTTGGTGAGTATTCACCCCTCGAGTCAAAGGATGGAAATAATGGACCCATGATAATTGGCATATGGCATCCTATCACATCCACTCACATGGAATTAATGATTTGATTAATGCATAGATCCACATATAATGGATAATGATGGAAAGTTTGAAAAGCATATTGATGTTGAACATAAGAGTATAACCCTATAAGGGCAATGTGATTATGTAATTTGAATATTTCTTGTATATATTATTATAAGTGCGAATCCAAAGTTAGACTAGTGTACTAGTGTTCTCTTTTTGTGAGTTGAAATTGTGTGCAAGGTTGAGAAAAATTTGGCTTGCGAGAAGGGGACATTACAACTTGAATACATAATTCACAAGATATAAACCTGAATACACTTGAATACATATAAGTCATGAAGTATACACAAAGTCATAGAGTATACACTCGAATACACAGTCATGAAGTATACACTTGAATACAAAGTCACAGAGTATACAAATATAAAGTCATAGAGTATACACTCGGATACATCGTCATGAAGTATACACTTGAATACAAAGTCACAAAGTATACAAATACAAAGTCATAGAGTATACACTCGAATACATCATTATGAAGTATACACTTGAATACAAAGTCACAGAGTATACAAATACAAAGTCATAGAGTATACACTCGAATACATCGTCATGAAGTATACACTTGAATACAAAGTCACAGAGTATACAAATACAAAGTTATAGAGTATACACTCGAATACATATTCTTGAGTACAAAGTCATAGAGTATACATTCGAATACAAATACAAGTCATAGAGTATACACTCGAATACAAATACAAAGTCATAGTGTATACACTCGAATACATAGTCTTGAGCACAAAGTCATAGAGTATACACTCGAATACAAATACAAGTCATAGAGTATACACTCAAATACATACACTTGAATACAAAATCATAGAGTATACACTCAAATATAAATACAAGTCATAGAGTATACACTCAGATACATAGTCAAGTCAGAGTACACACTCGAATACAATTACAAAGTCATAGAGTATACACTTGAATACATAGTCAAGTCATAGAGTACATACTCGAATACAATTACAAAGTCATAGAGTATACACTTGAATACTATCATAGAATACATACTCGAATACAATTACAAAGTCATAGAGTATACATTTGAATTACATAGTCAAGTCATAGAGTACATACTTGAATACAAGTACAAAGTCATAGAGTATACACTCAAATACAATTACAAAGTCATGCAAATACAAGTCATGGAGTATGCACTCAAATACAAAGTCATAGAGTATACACTTGAATACAAGTACACTCAAATACATAGTCATGAAGTATACCATCAGACAATTGGGAAGGGGATTTGGTGCATCCCATACTACACTGTGGACCTGTCCACCATCCCAAGGTCATCAAGTATACACATGAGTATGAAGCATACACATGAACACACGCAATACACAAAGTATTCATATGAACATAAGTCACAAAGTATACCTTTGAATACACTCAAATAGACATAAGCCACGAAGTATACATTTGAATACGCATAAATCACAATGTATACATTTGAATACACATAAAGCATACACAGGATGGCAGGAAAGATGCTCTGATACCACTTGTAATGTCCCCAATTGGAACGATACTAATTTTACCCTAAAAATTCAAATCCCCACAAGTTTAGGGTTAGGGTTTCTAATTCCTGGAACAAAATGGTTTGGTAGGGTGCCCAAGAAACCCTCTACCCTAGGCCCAAGGGCGGGTGCTTCACCCCTCTTGGCCCCATGTGGCCTCTTGCCATCCATATGGGGTGGCGTGCCTAGTGAGGCGTCCTATCGCCGTTCCCCTTATCAAAACCATTTTGATTCCTCTTATGATTCAATTAATTTCCGTGATGGAAGGTTAGGGGTGCAGCTACAGCAGGGTGTCCCGGAAATCATTCCTTCTAAGCCCAAGGGCAGCCTCTCATGCCCCCTTGGCCCACATGTGGCAGGCCTCAGCCATCCACCGTGGGGTGGCGTACTTAGAAGATGATCCCAACGCCGTTTCCCCTCCTCGTAGGTCCTCAATTCCCCCATCATAGAAATCATGACATTCATACAAGAATCCACATTAATGCATAATAACTAATCATACTCATAGTTGCAAACAATCATATCAGCCATGCCTAATGAATTATGAAGATGACATAAACGATTATGGTGCAGAAGCACCCCATAGACAATATAAATATGCATAAGACATTAATATGTTTTTAGACATTTCATGCTATCTCATAGCATTTTCAAATGTAACATTTTGTATGGGCATTTCATATTTGTAAACTCCAAACTTGACATTCTAGACAAGTTGGATTAAGGGAAGGGTAAACAAATGTGTCTTAACCTTAAGAGTTTTGCTGTCCCATACAAAACAGCTGTCATAAAATTAATTAGGAATTTCCACCTATAATCTTGGTAAGCTCAAATCCCAAAAACAGAGGAGAATGTCAGTCCCTCACATTGGGAAAGATAAATATGGAATGGAGCAGAGCAGTGACGGTGGTGTGTGGTGTGTGTTTTGTCCTTTGGAGAAAAACAGTCGAAATGTAATTCTGAAACATTAAGGAGGAGGAATAGAAATTCTGTACATTAATTCCCTTTTTGATTCTGAATGTTGTGTAGATATTCTGTATAGATCATTTTGGGTAGAAATTGTGTATAATTCAGTTTTGTGCCTCTGGAATCGAATCCATTCCACTGGCAGATTTTTGGGAAATCAGTGGAATGGATCTGTAGATTAATTTCCCATTTTTGGTTATTCGCCTTAGGTATGGAAGGTTAGGGATTGCAGGAACCCCTCCAGGGAGAATTGTCATTTAGTTTGTGTATATCCGTCCTTAGGATCTGTATATATGTATCGCTGGCCAGGACGGGGTCTAATTCAAGCCTGAAATATGTCTTTTGGGATCATCGGCGTGAGTTCCCACCTGTGTCGTCGATGAAGGAAGCATCGGCGTAAGGATTACCGTCGGTGAAGCTGAGTTGTGCTAGCCCGAGGCGGAAGGTCTCGCCGATGATCAAGTTGGCCGAAGACATCGGCGTGAGAAAGCATATCGACCTAAGGCATTGAATGGTAGTCGAAGGTTCAAGTTCTCGCCGATCGGAGAGACCATCATGGAGTGTCACCGATGAAAGATGTTGGCGTGACCCAGGGCATCGGCGGAAGAAATGACATCTTCGTCGAAAGGTTAAGTCTGGGCGATGGAGATGTGGTGTCGGTGAGAGTGGAGAGGGGCCTGGCCGATAATAGTTGCATCGGCGAGAGAAGGGTGTATCGGTGGAAGGATCTCAGGTTGGGCCGATAACATAAGTCTGGCCGACGAGGGAATTAGCATCCAAAACATCAAGTTGAACCTCGGCGTTGAACCACCGGGTTGAACCGGTACAACGGTTCAATGAAGAGGTTCAAAACAACGATTCAAGGAAATGGTTCAAACGCATGGTTCAACAGTCTAGCCGAAGGAGGGAAGAGTGAAGGTCCGTCGGCGTGAGCTGTAGGGAAGTCTCCCCGAAGGAGAAGGTTGAACCACCTGGTTGAACCTCAGTGTTGAACCTTCAGATTGAACCTGTTCATCGGTGAGAGGTGAAGGCGTCGGCAGGAGGTTCGAGGAATTCGCCGATAGGCAATGTCATGCCGATAGGCAAATCCAACGGTTCACGCGAAGGGTTCAATACAACGGTTCAATGAAGAGGTCCAGCCCGACAGATAGGTACTCATCGCTGTGACCGGAGCATCGGAGTGAGATGCAGAAACAGTGCCGATAACCTGTGGTCTTGCCGATTGGCAAAGAGAAGAAGCCACTCATCGGAGTGACTAAACTATCGGCGAAGGAGTTTTAGGGTTGGCCGACGGTGGACTGTCTTGCCGATAGGCAAGAGGGGGATTGTTTCAGTGAGACATTGGGAGAAGTCTTGCCGATATCTACTACAAAGGTCTTGTAGGTGCCGAAAGGGTGATTGAACCGAATTTTTATGCTTTATTCCGGGAAGGCTTTGCATCAAGTGGTATCAGAGCTTAGCGAAAAAACTGGGCTATTTGTGTATTGATTCTGTCATTAAGAAGACAGAGCTAGAGAAAGGTCAACAGAGGTCTTGACAGAGTCTGAGAGTGTTTATGTCAGACACAGAAGGTAAAGAAGGGGCTAGTAATATGCCTCCAAAGGGAATGACCACCGAAGTGGCCAAGAGGTTCAGGGAGATGGAGGAACTGATCAAGATTGGAGTCAAGGAAGCACTCCAAGCTGAATTGAAAGCCTTAGGAAAAGGCCAGAAAACAGACGAGGAGTCTGATGGAGAAGAAGAAGAAGGAGAAGAGGAAATGACCTCGACACAGCCAGAAATATCTGCAGATCAGAAACAATTTCTGGAGGCAATCAAATCGCTCGGTAAGGAGTCGTCTGAATCAAGAATGGAGATTCCGATGTTCAGTGGAAAGATGGATGCAGAAGAAGTCATCGAATGGATCGAGGCTTTGAACAATTACTTCGAGTACAAGGAGGTACCGGAGAATAGGAGAGTCAAGTTTGCTAAAACGAAACTGAAAGGTGCTGCACTCACATGGTGGAACTACACCCAGGGGGAAAGGGTGAAGAGTGGCAAGAACATGATCTCATCCTGGAGTAGGATGGTAGACAGGATCAAGGCTCAGTTCCTACCAGCGGACTATATAGTGCAGATATACAGGAAAATCCAGAATCTCAGACAGAAGGATATGGATGTATCCACCTATACAGAGGAATTTCATAAATTGTCCCTTAGATGTGGACTTGCTGAAGATGAGAAAGGAAGAGTTGCCAGGTATATTAATGGCCTAAAGTATAGCATACAAGATGAGATCACCATCTTAACACCAGAAACTATGGACAAGTGTTTCCAAGTAGCACTGAGAGTAGAAGAGAAATTGAAGAGAAGGCAAGAGCAGAGTAACAAAGGAAGAGGCAACAACATGAGGGGAAGAGGATCAGCCCCTACAATAAGGAAAACCAATGAGGGTCAAGAAAACATTGGTAAAGGACAGGAACAGTCTGATTACAGAGGTGGATGGAAAGGTACAAGAGGCAGATTTGGAGGAGGAAGAGGTTCTAATACCTTTTCAGGAAAATGTTACACCTGTGGTGAGTTTGGTCATCCATTTTTCAAATGTCCAGAAAGACAAGGTTCATCATCCAAAGATGATAGAACAAATGACAAGAGAGTACAGCTTGTGCAGGAAGAGAAGCTAGAGGAAAGTGTGCAGAGTTCAAACACTTATAAAGGAGATAGAGCTCCTAATAATTGTGGATACCCTGAGGAGGGCGAAGCATTGATGCTAAGGAGAATCAGCTTGAAGACATCCAAGGAGATGATACAAAGGAGAGCACTTTTTCGGACTACTTGCAGAAGCAAAGGCAAAATATGCAAGGCAGTAGTAGACTCTGGCTCAACAGATAATATGGTATCTCAAGAAATGGTGGATAAACTGAATTTGGAAAGAATTCCACATCAAAATCCTTACAAAGCCTCTTGGGTAAGTAATAGTCAATCACTTTTAGTGTATGAACAGGCATATGTTGATTTTCAGATTGGGAATTATCAAGATAGAGTTTTGTGTGACATATTGCCCATGGAATGTTGTCACCTACTTTTGGGTAGGCCATGGCAATTTGATAGGAGAGCATTTTATGATGGATATGCTAACACATACACCATCAAGAAGGATGGGAGAACTACTGTGTTGATTCCATTGCAGGAAGATGCTGAAGAAGAAGAGACAGGTAAGATTATCTTGGTAGGTAAGAAAGAGTTTGTGAAGATACCTACTACAGAGTCACAAGAAGTTGAGGATATCCCAAGGAGAGGAGATCACAGTTTGAAGAAGACTTTAGTTCTGGCTGACAAAGATCAGATGGATCAACAGAAGATCCAGAAGCAGGTTTGTCCACAGCCACAGGCTGGTTGGGAGTGCAAGGATGCAATCTTAATAGGGACTATTGTTTGTCCTCTAACAGTTGAAAGACCAACACATTCTGTCATAATAGTAAAGGAGGTTCCCACTGTCCATGATCAGACAGAGATGATGGTAGGAAGCAATGATCGACAAGGTGTGAGGAGAGCCTGTATTACTCGGCATGAGTATTGGCCTCCCTGGTAGCAAGTTGCAGCTCAGAGATTTGCAACACCGAGATCAAGAGACAAATATGAGACAGCAGCTACCGATGGATTCAGTCATAGCCTTAACTCATGGGACATGAGTTCTTTTCAAATGGGGGAGTATGGTGCAGGAGCACCCCATAGACAATATAAATATGCATAAGACATTAATATGTTTTTAGACATTTCATGCTATCTCATAGCATTTTCAAATGTAACATTTTGTATGGGCATTTCATGTTTGTAAACTCCAAACTTGACATTCTAGACAAGTTGGATTAAGGGAAGGGTAAACAAATGTGTCTTAACCTTAAGAGTTTTGCTGTCCCATACAAAACAGCTGTCATAAAATTAATTAGGAATTTCCACCTATAATCTTGGTAAGCTCAAATCCCAAAAACAGAGGAGAATGTCAGTCCCTCACATTGGGAAAGATAAATATGGAATGGAGCAGAGCAGTGACGGTGGTGTGTGGTGTGTGTTTTGTCCTTTGGAGAAAAACAGTCGAAATGTAATTCTGAAACATTAAGGAGGAGGAATAGAAATTCTGTACATTAATTCCCTTTTTGATTCTGAATGCTGTGTAGATATTCTGTATAGATCATTTTGGGTAGAAATTGTGTATAATTCAGTTTTGTGCCTCTGGAATCGAATCCATTCCACTGGCAGATTTTTGGGAAATCAGTGGAATGGATCTGTAGATTAATTTCCCATTTTTGGTTATTCGCCTTAGGTATGGAAGGTTAGGGATTGCAGGAACCCCTCCAGGGAGAATTGTCATTTAGTTTGTGTATATCCGTCCTTAGGATCTGTATATGTATCGCTGGCCAGGACGAGGTCTAATTCAAGCCTGAAATATGTCTTTTGGGATCATCGGCGTGAGTTCCCACCTGTGTCGTCGATGAAGGAAGCATCGGCGTAAGGATTACCGTCGGTGAAGCTGAGTTGTGCTGGCCCGAGGCGGAAGGTCTCGCCGATGATCAAGTTGGCCGAAGACATCGGCGTGAGAAAGCATATCGGCCTAAGGCATTGAATGGTAGTCGAAGGTTCAAGTTCTCGCCGATCGGAGAGACCATCATGGAGTGTCGCCGATGAAAGATGTTGGCGTGACCCAGGGCATCGGCGGAAGAAATGACATCTTCGCCGAAAGGTTAAGTCTGGGCGATGGAGATGTGGTGTCGGTGAGAGTGGAGAGGGGCCTGGCCGATAATAGTTGCATCGGCGAGAGAAGGGTGTATCGGTGGAAGGATCTCAGGTTGGGCCGATAACATAAGTCTGGCCGACGAGGGAATTAGCGTCCAAAACATCAAGTTGAACCTCGGCGTTGAACCGGTACAACGGTTCAATGAAGAGGTTCAAAACAATGGTTCAAGGAAATGGTTCAAACGCATGGTTCAACAGTCTAGCCGAAGGAGGGAAGAGTGAAGGTCCGTCGGCGTGAGCTGTAGGGAAGTCTCCCCGAAGGAGAAGGTTGAACCACCTGGTTAAACCTCAGTGTTGAACCTTCAGATTGAACCTGTTCATCGGTGAGAGGTGAAGGCGTCGGCAGGAGGTTCGAGGAATTCGCCGATAGGCGATGTCATGCCGATAGGCAAATCCAACGGTTCACGCGAAGGGTTCAATACAACGATTCAATGAAGAGGTCCAGCCCGACAGATAGGTACTCATCGCTGTGATCGGAGCATCGGAGTGAGATGCAGAAACAGTGCCGATAACCTGTGGTCTTGCCGATTGGCAAAGAGAAGAAGCCACTCATCGGAGTGACTAAACTATCGGCGAAGGAGTTTTAGGGTTGGCCGATGGTGGACTGTCTTGCCGATAGGCAAGAGGGGGATTGTTTCGGTGAG
The DNA here is from genome assembly GCA_027924645.1 of Cunninghamia lanceolata. NCBI lineage: Eukaryota > Viridiplantae > Streptophyta > Pinopsida > Cupressales > Cupressaceae > Cunninghamia > Cunninghamia lanceolata. The sequence continues at coordinate 1,213,179 of BSBN01001349.1, forward strand.
ACATTGGGAGAAGTCTTGCCGATATCTACTACAAAGGTCTTGTAGGTGCCGAAAGGGTGATTGAACTGGATTTTTATGCTTTATTCCGGGAAGGCTCTGCATCAGATTATGTACATGAATTAATGACCATCATAGTAACCATAACATTATAATAACATTAATTCCAAACATACATAAAATTACGAAAGATCATATATCAAATTTCATGCACATTGGATAATTGAACTATAATAAATAAACCTTATTATTCTACATATAAACTTCCTACTAAGGTGGCTGCTACTTATCTAATTGCTGGTCTATTTCGTCTTACTGTTGTAACTGTTGTATATATTCTTCTTATTTTCCCTCTTCGATCTGCTTTACATGGTTGATTGTTGAATTCGTTGAGGAGGTGATATTATTGTTGTATCAGATAAGATGGTTCCATGAAGCTGCCTTACTTATCTTTCCAATGTTCTCCTAGATCTTGAGTCTTTTAATTGCCTTTCTTGCAGATCTGAACTTTAATTTACTGAGTTCTGATTTTAAAAAATACTGTTGCCGCTGATGGATAATCAGATTTTATAACGCTTCCTCCATGCCTTTCCTATTGCCCAGCAGTATCCTCTTATACCCCGATCTCATTCAAGGGTTGCAACTTTTAATAGTTGATGTCCCAAAAAGGGACGTGGCTTTTGGGATATGGATCGCTTCTTTATAAGAATTAATATCCTCTTATTTAATAAAACTTTTGTCTTATTCATGTCAGTCCATTCACTGCTGACTTAACTTTCTCTTATAGGAGATGATATTAAAGATTTATATTTATATTAATTAATTTATAATATTTTATTTATATTTATATAATATGATAACATATTATAATAAAATTTAAATCACTTATATTTATATTAGTAATCATATTTGTTACATATATTAAATAACATAATTTAAATAAATATATCATATATATTTAATTATATTAGAATATATAGTAATATTATTTAATATTATTTATTATATTTTAATAATATTATTATTAAATATTATCCGTATTTTCAAAAGTAACTTCCGTCTTTTATCATGATGTTTAAATCTTTAATTTAAACAATGCCTTAATATGGGGACATGATAGGCCGTCCTCCTTGATCAAGCCCAGGAGCACTTAGTAGCCTCCCAGCCCACGAGTGCCCACCTCAAGGTAGCGTGCTTGATAAGATACCTTGATCAAGCCCAGGAGCACTTAATAGCCTCCCAGCCCACGAGTGGCACACCTCGGGGTGGTGTGCTTGATAAGATGCATGAAGTCTACTATTCAACAAGCCCAAAAGCACTCATAAGCCTCCCGGCCCAGAGCACTTAACTCGAGGTGGCGTACTTTGTCATGTCCCCAATTTTGAAGTAACTTAAAATTGTTTTAATTATAAATTAATTTTGTAAAGTATTTTATTTACTTTATAAAATTAATATTTTATTTAAGTTACTAAGTTAGTAGTACTACACTTTATTAAAAAGTGTTGTGAACAAGCATTTAAAAAGTACAAATGCAAGCATTTAATAAAGTTCATGTTGTTGTGAACAAGTATTTAAAAAGTACAAATGCAAGCATTTAATAAAGTTCATGTAAAAGCATTTAAAATGCTTTGGTCTGATGTGTACATGTAAACTCGCATTTAATAAAATTAAGCTGGGCCTAATTAATGTAATGGCTTTAAAAGCAAGCCTGAGAGTCATTTGAAGTCATGTCTAAATGTTTTTGACTTGGTTTTTGCATATTGAGTTTATCTCTTGGCTGAAGACAAATTTCAGTCCAATCAAGGTGATGATCCCTTGATAACTAGGGTTTGGTGATGGCCCCATTCCCATTTTGAGAGGTGGATGCAATCGGTATTCACCATTAGAGCTTAATTTTGCAGGTTTTATGAGAATTGAAGTGAAGTTTGTGAGCTATTGTAACTCTTGGTCAAATTGAATATCAACCAAGGTAGTGGATTAGTGAATCGTGGAGTTTATGGCATGTTGTAAAGTCTGATTTTTCATTCCAGTCAGCTGACAAATTGTTATACAGGGTTTTTATGGTCACATTTGCATGATTGGATGATAGTACAAGGTACTTGGTATGTCTAGAGACACAGTGCTTGCATTTGGAGGAGGCATTTTAGCATTTTTTATGAAATCTGGGCACAACTCCGCCATCTACAGGTCTGCTACAGCGAACTAAAGGTCCGATACAGTCTGATTTAGGAGCATATTTCATATCAGGTTAAAGGCATTTGATGTTACACATCTTTTGGAGGCATTTCCAATCCTACCGATTTGGTATCTAAGGAGATATTGATGAGAACTCATATGTTATTGCTAACTGAACTATATCAGCACTCTGACAATTTGTAACAGCAGAGAATAAGAAGAGTTTTCAGACTTATTTGAAGTCCTCATTGCATTTTTATTGAGCTGGGAACATCATTCCACCATTGGGCAATCATATGCTAGGATTTGTTATATTTTTGGTGTACTTTTGTACTTGAAATAAAGTCTGATATAAAACAGTGGAAGTCTGATTTCATTTCCAGCCAATTTGCAATTGATTGTAACTCATTTGAAAGTTTCAATAAGAGACATATTTGATGGTGTGATTGCTTCATTGGATTGTTAATTTTGTTTCGTGTTTATTTGGCTAATGAATGCAAGAAATCTTATCAAATCTTGAGCAAATTTTCAGTCATATATAATAGGGTCTCTTACAGTGGTATCAGAGCATTCAAATTTTCATAACAATATCCATCTAGGATATTAAAGTGGTATCAGAGCATTCATAATTCCAGAATAATATCCATCGGGGATATTAAATACTTGATGAAGGGGCCTATCGGCACTTCACCATCTCGTGAACCCCAAAAGGGCCACTATTTCCTACTTACTAACCTCACCATACTTCAATTGTATTGGTTGGGAATTAGTATGATTGATATATGTACCTGCTGTTATAAATAATATTTCTGCTGTCAACAGCTATATATATATATCACTGCTGATATATATTCTTTTCTGCCTTTTTATATTTGTTACTGCTGTCCTATATTCCAAATAATAATTTCTGATTGATGCCTTGAAACCTGCCCATCACGTGCTTCTTATACTTTCAAAAAGGGTATGTCTTTTATGAACATGTATGACCCTTACCAATCGCAGCCTTTGTTTTGTCTTCTAATAGAAGGTCGCAGCCTTTCATCTTTAACCGCTGCTTTAATAAAGATGATCGGCCAGCATTCAAGGTCGGCCATAATTTAATTTATTTAATATGAAGTCGGCTGGGCTGCTCATGAAGTCGGCTGTTATAAATTAAATCTTTAATTTAATTTATTAAAAATAATTTCCTTACATACTGTCCGGCAGGGGATATTACACTGCACTTTAGAATTCTGCTCCAAACCCTAGAATTCTGATTTATTTTTCTGATTACAAACAAGTGTGGACAGCGAACATATATGTATCCAAAATGTTCAAATACTATGCCAATAATGAACCCTTATGATAATAGCTTCAATCATGAACTCATCCACAATATATGAACATCCAAATGCAAACAAAATGGGAAACAATTCGGATTTCTGAATATATCAACCTGCTGCTACAAATCAGAATAATCTGAGTTTGCAATTACATCAAATACATAGGCCAAACATGCCCAAATATAGGTCAGAAATCTACCCTTACAAATCAGACCTAATCATAGGTTGTACATACCACATATGATGAAGAATGATGTCTCAAATCAAACCCTAGCTGGGCGAATTTCTTCAGCTAGGCGGCACTCCCTTGGAAATGACAAAACACATGCAAAATGAGGGCGGCTAGGGCTAGGACTGATCAGCAATGCTCCAAAGTGAAATCACCCTCCTTGGTGCTCAATCTAGGGTGAAAACCCTAGCTCTATCAATGCACAAATCCCTCCAAATGATGGCGCTCCAAGTCTGATCTGAATATCTGATTTTTCTTTCACTTCTCCAAATTGTATTTGACACAAATCTCACAATTTGGCCTTAGGGTTTCTGCAGAAACAAATATGGCTTTGACGCTCCTTTCCTTGCAAATCTCCAATGAAGCACAAGTATGAACTCCGTATGAGTCCACCTCCTAGATGTGATTGGGTTTTCGTCCAATCCGCCTATATTCCTAAGGGTTTCCGTCCTTGGAATAAGCTGAACCAAAAGTTGCAGCCAAAGAGATAAATCTCAAAGAAAATGATATGAATGAATGATAATGGAAATGCCTCAAAACATCTTATATTTATACATGCTTTTCTTTCCTCCTCAAGCTGACCGACCACCTTGGCTATTTTCTTTTTATTTTCTTTTATCTCTTTCTCCCTAGGCTGACCTCCCTTTGGGTGCCAAGAGTAGAGAGATATTCTTATTCTATTTCTTTTTTTATTTCTTCTTTCCACTCTCCAAGTGGCAAACCACTTAGGCATATGTTATATGATGATTTTGACCTCAAATCAAGTCATCCTCCTCAAGGTGAAATATCATAAATTATTCTTTTTTTTTCAAAGGCATTTTTCCATATTTTCTTCTTTTTTCATTCTCCTCCTTGCTCGCTCCACATTAGGGCAATTTATTTTATTTGTGTTGATTTCACCAAAAGACTCAAAAAAATATGCCAAGTCATCTCCCACAATCATTTTGCCCTACAAAATTGGCTAAGTGTGAAAACTCGCCAATTAGGTCATTCCCTGAACACTTCGGCTTAGCCTACGAGAATAGGATAGGCTAGCCAACTCCACTAGGTGATCACTCCAAAAATGGGGACATTACATTTGGTGTTTGGTATGGCTGAAGTGTTACCTATGAGGTATAGGGCAACAGTCAGCACATCTTGTGAGGAAAGCTAACTAAGGCAAGTCCTTGGTGATATGCAATCACAAAATAAGGCAATGTTTCTGATTTCTGACAACCAAGGTGTCATTAGGTCCACAAAAATCCAGTCTATCATACAATGAGGAAGCAAAATCAATTGCATTGGCGTTCCATAAAGAGGATGTTTGGTGTTCTGTCCAGGGGATGGAGAAATATAACTGATATATTATGCTACTCATAAGCAGGTAGCAGATATCTTCAGAAAGTCCCTTTCCAAGTATAACATACATAACCAATAAAATGACACAAGTTCAATTCCTTTGGAATGCAATGATCCACGTCAATGTGAGTTAAAGTTAATGCAAATCTCCACTTAAGACATACAGAACAAGTAAAATGGCTCTAAGTTCAGGGCCTTTGGAATGTGGGGATCCATGTCAATGCTAGTTAATATTAATCCAGGTCTCCACTTAAGACTTACGAAGTCAAATCATGTAAGCGCCTCAATGACTGGTTTATAAATTCAGACAAAGTTTTCATTCTAATGGAAGATGCCTTTATTTGAAAATAAACTAGAGCATACCACTGTATTCTCCTAATTTCACTTGGAAACAAGACAATATTAGAGACTTCAAGCTTTGGCAATCCACAATGTAACAGAACAATCTTCCCCAGAAATTGGAGCAGCAGTTTATGTTGAGACATGGACCAGCTAGGACTCGAACCTAGGACCTTCCATACGCTGCTGGAGTGCTCTACCACTGAGCTACTGGCCCCTCTTGGACCAGTCCATCATCAGTCCGGGTGTGGCTTATTTCCAACACCAACACCCCCCCTTAAGCCACACCTCTCGTGTGCTTGGGGCTCCTAGCCTGGGCCTGGCTCTGATACCATGTTGAGACATGGACCAGCTAGGACTCGAACCTAGGACCTTCCATACGCTGCTGGAGTGCTCTACCACTGAGCTACTGGCCCCTCTTGGACCAGTCCATCATCGGTCCGGGGTGGCTTATTTCCAACACCAACAGTTTAGAGAACTGAACTTCCAGGCTGCACTTTATTCTTTAAGTCAATTCTCTAAACTCCTATTGCAATTTCTTCAGAAGATTATTCTTTGTTTTTTTAGTTGATTCTCTAAACCCTGCAATTTATCCAGAAGATTGTTTTTTGTTTTTTTAGTTGATTCTCTAAACTCCACAATTTATCAGGAAAATTGTTCTTTAAGACATACTATTAATCAACCTCATTTCTCTCCCTGATATTTATCAATACTAATGAACTCCCATCCAAGTTGTAGATCCTACTTTGTTCTTTTACTGGATTTTCTAAACTCCAATTACAATCTCTCTGAAAGATTAGTCTTTAAGTCGGTATTATCAATCAACCTCATTTCTCTCCCATGTTTATTTAAATTTATAAACTGCAATCAACATTGCGGACCATATTTTGTTCTTTTAGTCAATCATCTATACTCCTAATGCAGTTTTTCGAGAAGATTGTTCTTTTAATCAATCCTCTAAACTCCTCTCGCAGTTTCTCCAGAAGATAATTCTTTGTTCTTTTAGTCAATCACCTAAACTCCTACTGCAATTCTCCAGAAAATTATTCCTGTTCTTTATGACAAAATATTATCAATCAGTCTCATTTTCTTTGCCCTGCATTTAATTACACTAAATTCTAATAAACTCGGGAAAAAAATCACAAAAAACAAAAACTTGCTTTAACACACCTGAAGATTATCTCGTCCGTCCCGCTTAAACCACGCCTCCTCCTGCCCGATTTCCTCGACCTTATTTCTCTTACCTTCCTCCACCCTCGCATAACCACCATTTCCACCAAAATAGTTATCAAACTTAACGGAGCCCGTCGCCGCACCGTTGCTAGTTTTCTTCTCAGCTAACGCTAACCTTTTCTCGCTGCCATTGGCAGAAACCCTAGCCGCTCCGTTGCCATTCGGATTCGAGCTCGAAATAAAAGAAGCTGAGCTTCCCACCTCAAATGCAGCTCCGTTGCGGCTACTGCGACTCGAACCGTTGACACCGAGAACCGCAAGGTTCTTCTCCTCCGACGAAACTATTCTGTCATCTTCGGCAAGCGACGCCGATACTTTAACTCGGAGCTTGCGCAACTTAACTCTGGAGGAAAGGGGTTTGAAACTTGGGTTAAGGCTCGACTGTAAAAGATGTCCTGGAGGCGGGCGGGCGATTGTAGTGGCTACAGAGGCAGCCATGGCTGCTCTCTGCCGCTGCTGCTAAAATAATTATTTTCTTACGGAGGTCACTGGTTCGAATCCCCTTAGAGAATTGTTTCGTTTCAGGAGAAAGAAAATCAAGTGGGGATGATGCTGTATTTTAATGACTGTAAGCCAGGACGTGGATTCTGCTGTTTCTTTTTTAATTTTTCTCGTCGTCACTAGATTTTAGTTATGCCACATGTGTGGCGAGGCCTTTGCCACGATGGACTTGTGTGGATAAAGAGCTGCCATTGGACCAGCTATTTGGCTGTGATATCTTGTCGTACGCCATAGCAGAACGATAAACGAGGATTTGATCGCATGGTAAGCAAATGAGATAAGAGAAGAGATAAGTTTTGGAAACGAAAGGTTAGTTATTTTTTCCGTTAGTCTATTTGGCGAGGTAAAGTTCTTTGTTTTTGTTTTTTAAATAATGATTTTTTGGTAAATTATAGTGTGAGCAGGCCTTAAATTTTGACAGTCAACGTTGATTGTCAAGCAATTTTTTAATGAGAGTTATCTATTCAATGTTGCCTTTAAAATACTATTAGTAAATTATATAAAAACCAAATATATATATCATCATATTTCTATATAAATTTTTACAGTTTGTCCAAAATCCCTCCTTTCATATGATACGGTTTATTCAAAATTTTAGTTGTAATTTATAACTAAAATGCCTAAATACAACTATACAACTGTCAAATTTAAGTCCTGAGTGTGAGCTTAGGAAGTTCCCTTAGTGGTTGGTAAACACTATTGGATTTGAAAATGTCATTGATTCAAAATGAAAATCTATGAATTATTGATGGTGAGTGGGAAGAAGTGTTTTTGGTGGGCAATTTGAAATATGTGAGGAATGGTTGTATACATGGAGGCAAAGGTGGAGAGGGTGAAAGGAGTAAGAGATGGCGATGGTGAAAGGAGTAAGAGATGGCGAGGGTCAAATGACGAAAGAAGAGGAATGTTTTTGTAGGTCTATTGAAGATTTTTATGGTGAGAGGCATAGTTTAAGAGGGAATTAGGCCACAATTTGCAACCTCCAAGGTTGGTTGATGCCAATGGGCAATGAAATGATCATGATGTTTTGGAGGACAAACTACTTTACAGTGCCCACAAGAATGTGAGTAACCCTTTACATTGTTGTAGCACTTTTTGCCTTGCATTACTGGATGGAAAAACTACTGCTCCCCCTACTTTGATTAAATGTTTGGAGTTGGTCTGTCTTCAAGAGGGCTCTCAAGTAAATGGTGTGCCCTCTACGAGTGTTGGTTTGGTTGATGCCTAAGATCTAGAGAAGGATATGGTGGAGGTGGTTGTTGGTGGGTCTATGACTATTCCTCTTTTTGAAGATGTGGTCTCACTTGGAGACACCTCTCTACTCTTGGTTGTGGACTCCTTCATTTTGTCTCTCCTCAAGGAGGCGGTTTCTAAGTCCTCTTTTGTTTTGGCCACTAAATGTCTTATTGGAAAATTTGTCGGTTGTGTTAATTAATATGCCTTTTTTTCTAAATGAATGGTGGCCTCTTGGTCTACTTTTGAGTTTCCCTCCATTTTGGCCCTCTATAATGGCTTCTTTCTTCTCTAGATCTATATGATTGTAGACAGAGATTTTATCTAAAACCAAGGATCATGGTTTTTTGGTAGATCAAGATTACTTCTTTACCCATGGGCGTCCTTCTTTAACCCTAATAAGGTTGTCCATTCGAAGATCCCTTTTTGGATTTGATTCTACCATCTCCCTCTCAACTACAGATCAAAAAATTATCTAGTTGATATTGAAAAATATTGGAACCTTTGTTAGGTTGGGCCTCTTCTGTTCCAAGTTTGGACAGTTGCTGCAATTAGTGTTGTCATTGATGTCAACATGTTAGTCTAGTGTTGTCATTAGTGTCAACTGGTTGAGCAGAGATAAGGATAAAGGTTGGCTTCAAAGAGTAAAAGGTACAGTGATCCGGAAAGTGATAACCAGCCATAAGGATAAGGAGACAAGTGTGCAGATTAGTTTGATTGATAATTTTGCAAGAGGGTTTGATCCTCTTCCTCACAAGACATGACTTTACTCTTCATAAAAGACTATTGTGCAAAAAGATTTGATCCAGTAAAAAGATATGTTATGAAATTTGGCTAAGTGTCTGTCTAATAAGACTAAGCTACAGAGTTCCGGTAATTTGGTCTGCATTAGTTCGCTAGTGAAGATCTTGCTCTATGGTTTTGGCATATGGTTATCGGCCATTGGATACATATAAATCCAGAATTTTACTTACTAATGATCTCCAGTGTGAAAGATGTAAACAACAGTAGTCCAGCCTAATAGTGCACAATTGTTTCTGGCACAGAGCATGTAAGTAAATGGATCCGCATTTCTCCAGCATGAAATATCTTTCTTTGTTGTTGTAAGGTGTTGATAGTGAATATTCAAAGAGTCCAAATCCAAAGTTTCAGGTCCTGAAGTCCTCTGGAATAAGAGTTAGAGTTGACAGAGTATCATACTCTGTATAGACAGTGCATTGACAACACTAGTGACGATTTGAGATACTCCGCATTTCACCGCAAGTGAATGGTTTGCTTTGCGGATTTGAGGATAAGATTATGAATGGTTGTAGCATGTATATTCCAAGTTTTAAGTAATTTGGAGGTCTGCATATAGTTTTGTGAAATAACAAATAGTTCATATTATTGTTATCTTGCTAGTGGACTCGACCTGAAGGTGTTGATGTTGTGTAGAGGGTAAATATGCTTTAAGGAGTTAAGTGGGAGCTATTTTAGGTCCATGCCGACCTATCTCAAAGTTTGAATCTTGGCACGAAGCGTGTGTGTGAAGATTTGGGGCCAACAAGTGCTATGTGGCATGTTTTGCACGTTACATCCAATTAGGCTGGCCTAATTGATGTTGTTGTGAAAGAAGCAGATATATATGAAGGATTGTTTTTTATGTTTTTGGTAGTATGGATATAGAGATGTGATTTGTGTAATGCGACAAGTGCTTATGGATGTGAATTAAGTGAATACAGAGCAGTGTGGTATTTCAAAACAGTGTGTTGAGTATTGTTCTGTAACTTGTGCTTTATTAGAACTGTACTCCATGCATATGTCAGATGCAATTATAACAATTTAAATCTTGGCAGTGAGCCACTTTGTTACATCCCCAACTTTTGATTTAGCTTAATACTACTTTTATGGGGTAAACAGGATAATTAATCATAGATTAATGATTTGATGTTTGTGGAAAATATCAAGTAAAATCATTGATTATATGGATATTGATTGATGTTTAGATTAAATATGAGATTACATGTTGATAAGATTATTTTGTCATAATGAACTTTATGAATTAAATGATGATACACTAATTGGTTATATGGTTGTGAGTGTAATCAGGAAAAGCATCTTCCTCCAAGGATGGAAGGAGAGTATCACCCGGGAGAAGGAGATAGATGTTGGGAAAAGGTCAGATTGCCATCTGAGTATCAAAGTTAATCTTTTGTGAACCCATGCAAGATAGGGTGAGTATAGGTTTTTTCCTTGTTAAGTCGATTTCAATTCGACCCATGTCAACAAGACGATTTAAGATCTCTCGATGTCATTTACGTCGATTCGACTAGATAATGTTCTCATAACGTTCTTCTAGTCGATAGTAACCTTGTTTGGATGTCGAGTTTTCCTTTGTTTACTTATTTATTTCCTTATTAGATTTTGTGATTATCGTTTAAATATTTTATCTATGGCCTGATATGGCAAAGAGGGGGAGTGAGACTCGACCCCATAGTCGCATATTATGGATGCCACCCTAGCAATGATATTAAAATTTAATGATACTTTGGATTATTTTGATAATCCTATAACATCATTTAGATGTAAAGGATACTATGTGTGATATAATTATCTATTATCCTTGTATGGTCGAGAACCTTCTTATAATAAAATTATATGTCTTTTGTATTCAGTCAAACCACAATCCACGATGAGTGGAGAGAGTGGAAGCCGTGGTGAAGCTTATCATAAGCTTAATCATTGCAGCCTACTCCCAAATGGGAGATATGGACCTTATGGAGTCTCACAACCCATGAGGTGGCAGAGGTAGGTACAATTGTTTTACCCACTTTCTTATGGAAAGGTGGCAGTTTTGTGTGGTGTCCGGGATAATGCATGCAAGGGAAAAAGAATGATAGTCTTTTGTTTTTTTATTTGTTATCATCATTGTTTTGAGTGGATAGTGAAAAAGGAAAGGCTATAGGAGTAGAAGGCTTGGAGATTGTGAGCTCGCGGGATAGAGCTGCTATCAACTAGGATAGACGTCACCTCCAGTAGGCCATAACTCGACTGCAATACCTTTCATTCACAGGTATGATTATGAGACACCGTCTTGTGCTCCAAACTATGATATATAAACATAAATATCATTGTTGTAATCTATATGTCGAAACATCAACAACTATGTTATCTTTATGATAGTCATTGTGTTGTTTGAATAATCATGATGAGGCCATTGAGGCCATATGCTTGAAAACACTGTGTTTGTTTCTTTTGAAAGCATTTGTTATAGTTAAACAACCCGGTCGAGGCCTTGAGGCCGAATGTAAAAAGGTGTTGTTGTAGCATGCATGAGCTCCTCGAATGCTGATAAGGTTGAGGATGTTAAAAATTTAGTATATCCTTTTGATATCTTCTTTATCCCTTATTTTAGAATATTATGTCTCTAGACTGGTGAACTATCGAAAGATAATGGTTGTCTTAATGAGTAAAGAATGATGTTGTTAGAGTAAGTCAAGAGCCTTGCACTGAAAAATGATAAGTTTGTTCTAAAACCATTACCATCAACTGTGCCAAAGGCACTAAGACTGTCGAGGCATGTGTAATATGAAGAATGACACTTGACTATTCATGATAGAAGATATTTTACCTTCGATGTAACCTTTGTGTAAGAAAGAATGATATGACTCCTTAATTTTGACGGAGAATAACCAGTTGGTAATTTGATAATGTTGCATAGGCTGCATTAAATGCATGTCAAACCCTGATTATTGAGGGAGTAAACCCTTGGCTGATATTTAATTTCCATATAGGAAAGAAATGATAATGAGTATGATAACTCATTTATTTAAATGTATTTGGATATTATTCTTTCTTTTTTGGCAATGCTTCATGGATGAAGCCTAGAGTATTAAGAATCCTTTTTTAAGTCTTTTGACTAAAGGTCTTTTTAATATTATCAACTTATTAGTACTATCGACTATAATGGTATGGGTTATAGTCGATGGGAATTAGATGTAGACCTTGAAACAAGGTAAACATAGAGACTTAGATCAGGGATGATCATAAATATCGAAACCATGAACATGTAAACTTGTAAAAAGAAAGAACGGGAATAGAGTGACGTGGAGTTCGATTCCCTGTTGCATAGGCAACAAGACAAATAATGAATGCACTACTGAAATCGGAGTCGAAAGTCCAAGTAAATGGACTAAGGGTCATTTGAACCTATTTTTTATATGATCTAGATAGATCAAATTATGATCATTGTAGGATGAGACAGCTTCTGAGTCAAGTCGAGGTGTGCGAACAATCGACTACGTTCATTGTGAAACATATATATATATATATATCTTTGGCCAAAGTAATGCATCCGTATCTGCATGCATTAGTTGGTTCATTGTGCTCCGGATGGCATAATGCTTCCAGTAGTGTCATACATAGTTAGAGTGGATCTATAGTTGTATGACCGCGAAGTATTATGAAGGACACAACACTAGATACTTAGATGGCAAACCTAATGGTTCCTTTTATCTATTCCCTTCGTGAAGGGTAGGGCCACTTCCAGGAAGGAAGTTGTGCGAGGAACTGTCGGTCTGTAGTTGGAGGAAAAGCACTCGGGCGATGCTCTCCTTCCCAAGCAGAAGACAACCTGAGACTTGTGAAGATAGATGTCAAAGTTCCAAATACAATACATTCTTTTATATGACTTGATAGTCAAATATTATGTGTAAACTTATCATTGATGCTATGAGAAAAACATTGTAAATGTATAGTGAAAGGAATTCACTAGTATGTTATCTTTGGAATTGTTGTAAATTTTAGTTTTGAAATATCCAGAAAAGATATGCATATTGCTTTTGCTTATGATATAGATTATTACTTTGCTTAACTATTATTATGTTGATCGTGACCTTGTACTTAATGGTAATTAAGTTGGTTAATTTGGATATTGAGAATTGGTATGTTACATATGGTATCAAAGCTACCGGGTTCAATACATGGACCTATGAGCTCACTACATAACATTTATATCCAACATTAACGGTTGCTAATGTTTGGATGTTCTTATGCCAGAATGGTAAGCATAAGAACATCAACACCCAGAAAGAAGGTAATGGGAAATTGATGTTACCTTAAGGCTATGAGGGAGTGAACCTCAAGAATGAAATGCCTTGAACAAACTGGTTGCTTGATAGGTGCATGGTTGGCTGATGATGAAACTTTCGCTAATGCTGTTAAACACGTCAAGTAGGAGATGGAGAAAGCAATTAGGTTATTGTTCCTATCTCTGAAAATGAATCAGTGAAACCCTCTGCACCTAAGGAACCAATCTTGGAAAGTGATCTTAAGGATCCTAATGTTGCTTTGGAGGTTGTGGATGAGTAACGTCCACCTCCTAAAACTAATTTGGTAAACCTCAAGGATAAGGATAAGCTTGGGAAGATATCCCAATCTGATAATGACTTGCAGTAGCAAGATGTAAAGGAAATTTTGGAACTATGGATGGATTATATGTAATCCATGGAAACTATAATGCATTTTGAAATTTTGGGAAATCTTTCCTTTCTTGTTAAAGATTACATGAATGAGAATGGATTTACATTTATGAATGGATTCAATAGTATCAAAAAAAAAACTAATTGAATGATTAATCTACAAACTTTAGGAGAAGTAGATTGCAGCACGGCTCAGACAAGAACCAATATGGGAGATAGCCACAAAGAAGGGCAACCTTCAGGCCACTCTAATTCTAAACTCAACCATATCCTTGCTATGCTCCAAGAGACAAGAGTGAGAATTGGAACTCTCGAGCAAGAGGTCAGGGGTCAGCATGGACCTAGGCAGAAAGCCTATCATGGGGGTAATGACGAGGCGCGTCATGAGGAAACCACCCAAAGTGAATGCGGAGAGAATAACTCTGAGGCAAGACATGAAGAGGATAGAAGAAGCCACTTGGCTTTGGAATTATCTCGAGATATGAAAAAGGTCACCCCTCCCAAGTTTGATGGAACGGTAAGCAGAGATGTCGTGGAGGCATGGCTTACCGAAATGGAGAAATACTTTGAAATAAGAAACTATTCTAAAGTCACCAACGCAATATGGGAAGCATACCAGTTGGTAGGTGAAGCATCCACTTGGTGGATGAATAAGAAAATGGAGTTAGGCTTGAGATCCACAAGTCTAACCTGGGAAAGGTTTGTGGAACTCTAAGCTGTATTATGACCAAAAGCTTATAGATTTTCAAAATCTGAGACAGGGTGATTTAACTATGAACGAGTACTAGAAAAAGTTCACTCACCTGCTCAAGTATGTTCCGCAATATGAACAGGATGAAAGGTTTCGCATCCGAAAGTTTATTAAGGGATTGAACACCTAGATTGGGGGTGAAGTTGATGTGCATGGTTGTAATGTCCTGATGTTAAAGCATTGTTTAAATTAAAGATTTAAACATCATGTCCATTTGAATGCTTCTAACAATAATTAATAAGCATATATAGTATTATAAATATATAATATTTAATAAATAATATTACATAATATTATTATATGAATATTTTAATATAATAAAAATATAAGATATTAGCCCAACATATTATTATATTTATAAATAACCAATATAAATATAAATATTAATAATTTAAATATTATTATAATCATTTATTATAATAATATAATACTATAAATATAATAATAAATATATTATAAATATAAATATTTAATTAAATATTATTATAATATAATAGTATGTACATATATAAAACTAATAATTTATATTTGCTCTGCAACTCCCCGCCTGATTTTGAATTTGGTTTGGGTGGGAATGACTGGGGACAGCCTGGGGGGGCCCGTGATCTAGTCCCCTCCCCCTACTTCTGGGGATTTTGTTTCTGGCACGTGTTGTCTTGTAGATCACGTGTCTAAGCCCTTGGACACTGGTCTTACCCGATGGAAAGAGACTCTTGTAGGAGCTGCAACGGGTGGTGATTCTTCTCAAACAGAGAGTCTGTTTGTGACGGAGTGTGAAGGTGCGAAAGCCCTCAAACTTCCGGACCAGACCATTTTAAGGGTGGTAGCATCCATGGAAAATACACTTGTGGGGAAGTTTTTTGCCTACAGACCCAACATTAACTTGGTGAGAAGATGGGTAGCCTCCAAGTGGACTCTAAAGGGGAGCATTTTAGCCAGCGCTATGGCCAAAGGGATATTCTTGTTTAAATTCACTTCTCAAGAGGATTTACTGTCAATCTTGGTTGGAGGTCCATGGCTATATGAGAAGCATTCACTTTCTTTGTGTAAATGGAAACTAGGATTTGACCACAAAGCGGACCCAAATCAATCTACTCATGTTTGGGTTAGGCTCTCGGGGCTCCCACTAGAGTATTGGGATGAGGAAATATTCGCTTGGATAGGTAATTCCTTCGAGGATTATGTTACAGTAGACAAAGTCACAAGGCAAAGGCTAGGCTAGTTTATGCCAAGTTCTGTGTCAATGTTGACATTCTTAAGACACTTCCCACTTCCATCATTTTGGAATCCAAATTTGGGAAGTGGAACCAAAGCATATTGTATGAAAATTCTAGGGTTTTCTGTCAAAACTACATGAAACCTGGTCATGTTTTCACTCAATGTAGGGTACCCAAATTCCCCCCTCCATGAAAAGAGGAGTTGGTTGATTCAGGTGGGAGTTCTGAAGAATATCCTTTCAAGGAAGACCTCCTCAAGCTTGGCAATTCCCTCCTGGGTTCTCCAACAAAGAGCGCTGAGGGAGATGGTTCATCGGTTTCCCAGGAGAAAGAGACTGTGTCTCCCCCAAAGGAAGTGCAGGGAGCTACAGAGGAGGTTGTGGTTCCCTCTAGGGGAGACCAGGGTTTGGTTCTTAACAAGGAGAGCTTAGGGACTAAGATGGGGATTGAAGGGAAGACCCCCCTAGAGGAAGACCAAGGATTGGCTCCCAATAAGGAGAGCCTAGGGGTAAGGAGGGAGATCAACAACCAGTTAGTGAATTGGAGTGGTAATGTTAAAGAAAGGGAGGAGGGAGAGTTTGTCCTAACCTCTGGTGTTTAGTCAGCTTCTGCTCAAGAGGTTTGTAGTCCTGTATCAAAAATGGGAGGCTTCAAGCTGGGGATAAGCTCCCTGGAGAAAAACTTCTCCCCATCCCCTGGTGCGGGTACTAGCAAAGGTGCTGAGGATTCGAAGGGCTGGTCCACTACCAAGAAGAAAGGAAAGCGCAGTAGCGAGAAGACTACGGATGTGGGGGGACTAATAATAAGGGCAAACTGACCCACATGCAAACGAGGCAAAGGGAGATGGAAAAGGAAATTGCTAGGGGCATGCAAACCACGCTGGTGGCCCCTAAGAAGACCAAAAAATGAAGATTGTCTCATGGAATATAAGGGGGCTCAACATCCCCCACAAGCAGTTGCTTGTCAGGAACTGCATATACAATAATAAAGTGGATATTCTGCTCCTTCAAGAAGTCAAGATGATAGAGGAGAACTTCAGGAAGGTGGTCAATAACATCTGGCCCATGGCTAACTATGCCATTAGTGAAGCCCAAGGTGCTTTGGGGGGATTGTCACTCTTTGGAATCAAAATATCTAGGGTAAGGTGGTGTCTTTCTCCAGGCACTATATTGAAATTGTTTTCCAAAATAGATTCATTCAATAGACCGTGGTTAATGTCTCCGCCCCAAATACCTATCATGGGAGGAAGGAGGTCTGGGAGATTCTAGTTGATAAGATTCAAAGTTCCAAGAGGATTGACTGGATGGTTGCTGGGGACCTGAACTCCCCACTTTACCCATCTGAGAAATTGGGGGGCCTGACAGACTATTCGGATAGTATGTCAGATCTAGCAGAGTTTTTAGTCAATGCGGGCCTTATGGATATCGAGCTAGAGGGTCATGCTTTTACCTGGACTAATAGAAGACAAGGGCACAATCTCATACAAGTTAAGCTTGATAGGTTTTTGATTTCCTCTAAATGGACCATTGTCAACATGGTTAATATTGTGGCTCTTCCCTGGGTGGGTTCTGACCACAACCTGCTAATGCTCAATTGGCAAGAGAGGAGTGTTAAAGGCCCATTCCCTTTTAGATTTGAAATGATGTGGGCTCTTGATCTAGATTTTAGAAATTGTCTGGTAAAGTGGTGGAATACCCTTGTTCAAGGACCAACCATGTATAAACTGGTCCAAAAGTTAGCTAATGTTAGGAACAAAGTCAAGGGGTGGAACAAATACACTTTTGGGAATGTTCTGGTCAGGAAAAAGAACATCATGGGCCAACTTTTGGAGATCCAATCTAGGATAGAGTAGGAGGAACCATCGGAGGAGCTATAGGCTCTGGACAACTCTCTCTCTAAAGATTGGTTGTTGACTTTGAGGGATGAGGAGATCTATTGGAAACAAAAATCTAGAGTTTAATGGCTAAAGGAGGGGGACATGAATACTTCATTCTTTCACCAGTCTACTCTAAGGCATAGAAAGAGGAACTCTATCAGCAAACTTAAGGATGAAAATGGGAATATGGTGACGGATGATGAGGAATCGGGAGATTGGCCTCCAGCTACTTTGAGTCTCTCCTGGTTGTTCAACATGCCCAGGAGGAGGATAATGAGTCTCTCCTGGACTCTATTCCCACTTTATTGACTGAGGAAGACAACTCTCTCCTGACTAAGACTATTATAGTGGAAGAGGTGAGGGTTGTTGTCGTCTCTATGGTAGCTTTCAAAGTGTTGGGACCAGAGGGGTTCCCCCCAACTTTTTTCCAAACATTTTGGGACATCACGGGAAAGGATGTTACTAGTGTCGCTAAAGATTTCTTCAGGACATTAAGACTCCTACGACATATGAACAACACTTTTATTATGCTGATCCCGAAGAAGACTGACTCTACTGCAATGATGGACTTCAAACCAATCAGCCTCTGCAACACGGTGTATAAATATATTCACAAAGATTTTGGTCTTCAGACTACAACCACTTCTTGACAAGCTTATTGCCTCTAACCAGAAAGGTTTTGTTCCTGGTAGACAAATCCTTGATGTGACTATCATCACTCATGAGATCATCCACTCAATATCTAAAAGTAAAACCACAGGTGCTATTTAAATTGGATATCTCTAAGGCCCATGATAGAGTTAACTAGAATTTTTTTATTAAGGTCCTTAGGAAATTTGGTATGCAAGACCAGGTGATCAACCTGGTGAAGGAGTGCATCTCCACTGTCACATTCTCTATCCTTGTCAATGGCTCTCTTAGAGGTTTTTTCCCTTTTGGGAGAGGCCTCAGGCAAGGTGACCCTCTGTCCCCTTAACTCTTCATCCTGCTGGCTGAAGTCCTTGGTAGAAACGTGTGTAATTTGTTGGTGTAGGGATGCCTTTGGGGCATTAAGCCCGCCTCCATAGCTTAGGCTTTAGCCATCCAACAATTTGTGGATGACACTATATTATTTGGCATTGCCTTGGTGGTTGAGGCCAGAAGGTGGAAAAGTCTCCTCAATGCTTATGAAAGGGTCTCTGGGTAGAGTATCAATTTTGAGAAGAGCCATATATACTTTCTGAATACTCAGGAGGGCTTACAGCAAAAGATTACTAGGGTCTTGGGCTACTTTAGTGTGAAGATGCTGACTTCCTACGTTGGTCTACCACTTACGAGCACCAAAGTCACATTGTATTATTGGAACATGATTATAGAGAGAATGCAAAGAAAGTTGGTTGGATGGAAAGGAACCTTGTTGAGCCAAACAGGGAAATTTCAACTTCTCAAAGCCTCCCTGTAGGGCATTCCTAACTCTTTTCTAAGTCTGTTTAAAATCTCAAGATTTGTGGCTGAGAAGATTGAACAAATCCAAAAGAAATTCCTATGGTCAAGGGTGGAGGAAAAAAGAAGAATTGCGCTAGTGGGCTAGGAAAAGGTCTGTACCCCCAGATGTCAGGGGGGATTGGGGTTAAGAAGAATTCACCTTATGAATAGGGCCCTAATGTCAAAGATAGGTTGGAATTTGATCCAGGATAATAAGGACTCGGGTGACATAATGGGTGCTAAGTATCTCAATGGAGAAGGAGGTAAATTGCTGTCAAACCTTGGACTGCCTAAAGGTTTAGTTATCTGGAATGGGATTCTCAAAACTCATGGTCTTCTTCACAAGGCCATTAGATGGAAGATTGGGGATGGCAGAAATGTCAATTTTTAGGAGGATAGATGGTTGAAGGGCATTGCCTAAGTACAAGAGCTAAACTATGGTAGACTTGAAGATAAAGCCTACAGATTCTTTGGCCATAAAGTGGCAAGCTACATCAAAAGTTATGGGGGTGTTAGATGTTGGATGGATATCATAGAATGTGTCACCGATCAAGATGAGGATAAAGAGGCGGCCCTTTAGCTTCAGAAGGATTTGGCCGATTTCAGGCTTTCCATCCTTCCTAAACTAGATCAGATGATTTTGGATAAGATCAAATTGGCAGGTTTGCCGTTAAGAGTGCTTATGGTTTGATGTTAGACCTTGGTGAAGATAAACTGTGGGGGAAAGTATAGCTACCCAAACTTTTACCCAAATTAACTTCTTCTGGTGGATCCTTATGCACAATAAAATCCTGACTATTGATAATGTGAAAAAGAGATGATTTCAAATGCCCAACAGGTGTGCTCTTTGCAATGAAGATGAAGAGATGGTAAATCATCTTGTCCTGCACTGTAACTTTGCTCGGGAGGTTTGGAGTCTTGTGATGCAAAGGCTGTCCTTGTGATGGGTTGTTAATGAAAATGTGGTGGCCCTGCTTAGGGCATGGAGATCCCCTTTCAGGTCTGAATTCTTTATTATCAAGGAACTATGGCTTCAAATCCCCCCACATGTGGTCTAGAATTCGTGGAAGGAGTGGAATAACATGGTTTTCAGGGAGAAATGTACAACTCCCCTTGAAGTGTTCCAGACCTTCTCCAAATTGCTAATGGAGAATATCAACTCATGTAAATTCAAAACTGTGGAGAACCCACCAAGAAATGAAGAGCTTAATACTCTGAAACAATGGACTATCAGCCCAAATATTTGACAGATTGACACTTCTAAAAAGTTAGCCAGAGCTAAAACTATCTAGACCATGCCTCAAAAAGGCTGGTTCAAGCTCAATTTTGATGGGGCGGATAAAGGGAATCCCAGAATTGCTAGTGGAGGAGGAATTATTAGATCTGATTCAAGGAGGTTTGTGGCAACATACTCTGAAGGTCCTTGTATCAAAAGAAACAACAAGGCCGAGCCTTTAGCTATGCTATGGGCATCAAACTAGCTATTTCCTTGAACATTAGACATCTTCATGTTGAAGGGGATTTGCAATTAATTGTGAACACTGCTCTAGATTCAGTAAATATAGGCTGGAAGCTGGAAGACATAATTGGTGACATCTATTTGCTCCTCAATGCCTTGGAGGAATATAAGGTTTCCCACATCTATAGGGAAGGCAATTCTATAACCGATGCTATCGTGAACTTGGGTAGTAATGGTGATGGTTGGAGGTGTTGGAGACATGTCTCTAGGCTACCTAGTGGGATTCAAGAATTCATTAAGAATGATTTAAACAAGAACATTGAATAGATACTATGGGCTATTTGCCTTTTGTACCCTCTAGATCGGTGGAGGCGATGCTACAACTATTAAGGGTATTAATTATGAGCAGTCGGGTTTCAAAATTGTAGTCGTTGATATTCAAATATAGGAAGGCGGGAGAAGTGTCAGTTTTTCAAATGTCTTGGTGTGACAAGGACGAGTGGTGGAAGGAGATGACTAGGTACTATGCGGTGCCGCCTAGTTGGCATATGAACAATGGTAGGGAGATTTGAAGGATGAGTTGATTTAGTAGCAAGCTGAGGTGGCATGATATTACGTGGCAGGCTGAATGGATGATTGGCCGGCTAGGAAAGAAGTTGAGGTGGTACGAAAAAGGAGGTCAGAAGGAGTGGACAGGCTGGCATGACAGTTTGATGAAGTGGCATATGACGAAAGGGTAGAATAATCAATGGTCTAAGTGGTTCGAGGGAAATTATTTCCTTTATGTCATTGATGCCAGTGATATTATTTTTCACACAAGGTGGCGGGCACGAGCTTTTCCCAAGGAGGGGTTTCAGGGTGGTGAAGGCATCACTTATCTATAGAACCATAATGAAGATCTCATCCCACGGTCTTTGATTAGACAGTTGTGCACGGAAGGGTTTTATTACTCTACAGAGTGTTTAGCTAAACATTTCTATGCTTGTTGCCTTAGATACTTTAAATTTATCTGGTTGCATAGCTTTTTGAGAGTGAGGATGGGTGGATAAATTATGAAAATTGAACCGACCTCGATAGATGAATTCTGCCATGAACCTACGGTCTGACATATAATTCAGGAGGGGGAGGTGGCTTCCTTCCTTGAGGCGATGATTGGGCATGATGAAAACATGTCTCGCCAGTTCACTACACCCTGGGATGAGGATACCAGACAAGTCTAGCTAGGGGAATTGGCTTCCAAGTTCTCCAAGGAGGTGATAGGGTAAGCCACAGGCCTCCCCATCAAAGGCAAAAAACATAGTCGCTGTAGCAAGGTTCCAGACCTGGAGAATATGGGAATTTTCTTTCGTGATGGTGAGGTCGTTGTGAAGCTTCATGTAGGTTTTGAATGGGAGAAGCTGTCAGAGCCATGAGGGCAGATCTGTCTGATGATTATGAAGTATTTCACTCCAAAGGGCCGGTTTAAGGTATACTACCATTACCACTTTGCATAACTAAATCATTTTAGGAACAAGATGGAGATTAGCTTTCCCTTATTCCTTTTGTCTTCTCTGGAGAATTCTATTAAATCTGCTAAGGAGGTTCAGGTGAAAAATCCTAACTACCCTCTTATTCCCATACACCAAGGCCTAATTCTGAGACTGTACCACTTCCTTTTAGCCTTGTGCCCCCTAAACTGATTAAGGTTAGTCTGGTTGACTCGACTCAGTCCCCTACAATGAAAGGAAAAGCTAAGAAAATTGCTGGGACCCCCAAAATCTCTCCTTTCAAAAACCCTAAGGGGGGGCCCAGAATTGAAAAATGTAGTCCCCCTACTGGGTCCCCTAACCCTGGTTCCAATATTAAGGCTACTATGAAAGAGAAGCTTGAGACCCCTAGCTGGGAGTTGGAGAAGGTGACTGGTGTGTTGTCCAAAAGGGAAAGGAAGGCAGTGGAGAGTGAAGGTGATGTGGAAACAAAGAAATCTAAAATGGAGAAGGAGAATTTTGATGTTATGGAGGAGATTGTGAAAATAATAGATTTGGACTCAAGAGCGAAGCTAGTGGGGTGTGATGAGGGAGGTGATAGGGGCAAATAGGAAGCCTCTGGTGTGCGTCGTTTCAGTCGTATTGATGGAATTCTGACCCCTTCTACCCAGGGCATGGAAATTTCTAACGAATCTAAATTGTTGGAAGACACTATGGGGGCGTGTGAGGATGAAATGCCCACAGAGTCCATTCATGAGGAGGAAGGTGCTAGTCACTTTCCTGAGATGAATAAGCCTGATGAGGAAGATATGGTGGAGGATGTTGAAGAGGCCAGGAGTAGGAAGAAGAAAGGAAGCTGCTCAATTTGTGTCAAGATGGCTAAGGACTTGGAATTGCTCAAGGCCAGGATGGAGAAGATGTAGAAGAAGTGGCGCACTATGACTAAGTTTGCTGAGAAGGCTCTTCATCGTGTTGCATCTGTGTTTGTTGCGGTTAAAGAATTTGACAACAAGGTTCGTGATGTCGGGACTAATAGCTTTGGCGACTACAAAGACATGGTCAATTTCTTGGCCAAGTATGGCACTACTGGTAGTCCTTAGGTTATTACTGGTTTATGTTTTTTATTAGCTTCATTTTTTGTCTGCTATTATTGTATTGTTAATGGGTTGTTATTGGGTTGTTTCTAGCCAGCTTAATGCATTTTGCCCTTGGGGCTATTTTGTAAAGGGTTTAGGACCCTCTTTTCCGGCTGAACTAATCAAAAACTAATATAGAAATAAATATATATTTACAAGTGTAAGTCAGATTCATATAGGAAACGGTGGTCATAGTGGCCCACATGGAAAGGCAAATATTCCTAAACATTGGTTGAAGACAAATCATATTAGACAATGATCACTACAAACAAAAGGCAACGATGTGAAAAGTATTGAAGGACAATACTTATTAATAATAGTGCAACAAATGGTATCTATATAAGACAAACGATCAAGATTGTAGGGGTGCGAGTTGGAATAAGGGACGAGTCAACAACGACGCTCATAATAAGAATATGCATTGATTAGTCTAAGGTAGCGATCTGTTATGAACCAAGGGTAATCTCTTTTGGAAAGTGACATAACCATTCACCAAAGATGCCTCTCTTGAGAGGCTATAAAGTAAGGAAGGAATATCATTTGAAAAGGCAGAAATAAAAATATATATATATTAAGCAGATTCAAGTGTATAAAGTAGCAATCTGCTATACCATATCCCTTCCCAGTGAAGGATACATTATCAACAAATTCAATTCCTATTGTAGGAACAACCTTACATAAAAGGAAATTCTGAATCTTGTAGCAGCCTTGTGAGAAATCAAGGTAATCATTATATTGGTGATCATAGGTGTTTAGGGGAAAATTGGATTTGTTAATATTTTAGTGTTTTGATGTTTAAATCCACCTTTCCACTTAACATTCAAGGATCTAGGGTCGAGTGGCGAGCACTACATACCCTAGGTCGCTGTGAGATGTAGGGAAGCTTGGATTAGGGAATTTAATTATCAATTTTCCTTCTCCTATGCTTAATTGACCATTAAAACCCTAATTATGCAAATATGGCAACAAATTGACGAATAACAGAAAAAGCTCTTGCAGACATGAGTAAAATACCAAATCATAGAGTACCTATTTTTAGGGTTCCGAAGTAGAACAGTCGGGGACACTGGAGCAGGCGCCCTAGTCCAAGGTACTAGTTTCTTTGTGGGATCTGGACCTCCTTCTGACACTGATCAACCCTGTAACTTCTGATTCTGAAAATCTGTCTGCGGAGGACACTAGAACGAGTGCCCAAGTCTTGGAAATAATTATGTGTCCTATTTTTCTTCAGATCCCAAATCCTTGATGCCTGTTAATCCTTCCTGCAACTTCACTTTTTCCCAAATGCGACACCTGTAACCTGCAATCACAAGACTTGATTTGGGGGTTGTGGTGTTTAGAGGCTTGCCTCAGTCAAGCCCCAGAGGACACTTAAGTCTCTGAACACCGTTGTCAGATAAAGAGTGCGTGCCCTTGTGAGGCAGAGGTAAAAACCAGAGGAATCAATGATGAAAACACAATATAATGTCACCTTGTAGTGAAGCTCTCATGGGAGGAAAATGCTCTTTATTCCATGAGGAAATTGATGCTCAAATCTACAAATATCAACACACAAAACACACAAGTCTGCTCTTGTAACACAATGAAAGCCTTGAATCACCTTAAGAACACTTGAACATCATAATTGCCATCTAGTTGAAATCTAGTTTACAAATGAATGCCTAAACATGATTATATATGCAACCACAAGAACTCTCGCTAAGATTTTAAAAATCAAAACTTACCGTGTCGGCAAAAAGACCAAATAACGGTCATAAACCGACACCTGAAAATTAGGGCTGCCCCAAAATAGGGCAAGACTAGGGCACAGACGTCCAAGTCCTACCCCCTATTTTGGGCAGGGTACAGCTCAAGGGGTCCTCCTAGGTCCACTTTGCCATGAAACCTAGGCCTCATTCCATCGGGATGCCAAAATATGAACTAAGATGTCCTCAATGCATGCTAAAGACCCGGGAGCTAAACCTTATGAGGGAAAAGCCCCCAAGGGGACATTTTCTGACATTACATTTAGCCCCCACTTTAATGTATGTATAAACGCAAGGCCAATA
This sequence comes from Cunninghamia lanceolata, assembly GCA_027924645.1. Lineage (NCBI taxonomy): Eukaryota > Viridiplantae > Streptophyta > Pinopsida > Cupressales > Cupressaceae > Cunninghamia > Cunninghamia lanceolata. The sequence continues at coordinate 1,238,422 of BSBN01001349.1, forward strand.
CATGCATTAAAGTAAGGTGACAAACACAGCAAACATGCTAAGCACGGAGAAGACAGGCCAATCACATAGAAGACAGTAACAAGCACGCAAAACACAGAGAAGATAGTTACAGTCATGCAGAACACGGAGAATATAATCATTGCATAGAAGACACATTAATGCATGGAAGACATAAATGATATCTTTTCTTTTTCTCATATATATGAAATGCAGATGCAAGTAGTGGAAAGTAAACAAACCTCCCATAATACAGGATGCACTACCTTAGGCCACAGGCCTCTGTATATATGGGGTAACACACACGCAAGACACACAAAACCTCCCAAAATGCAGGAAGCACTACTCGAGGGTGTTGATCTCTGCATATAGGGCAACAAACATGCCACACAAAATAAGCACGCCAAAACACACACACTTGAAGACACGGAGAAAACATGGCAGACAAGCGATGGAGTGTACCTATTTCTAGGTTCAACACCATCTCAGGCACATTATAGGCACACACAGATGACTGGGCTTCACCACACCAATCGCCGAAGACACGCTTAAGGGTTGAGTTAGTCACAGAACTGCTCCCCGCCTCTGCAGAGGACTTTTGAAAATGACAGGATGATGCAATCTACTCCGAGAAATACACCATCCCCGCCTCCGTAGAGGGCTTAAGATAAAAAGGATATACGTGATATCCCACCTCCGTAGAGGGCTTACATGATTGATTGACTGATTGTAAACAAACTCATGATGCACGATGCACTACCCTGGGGTGCAAGTCTTTGCATCTGAGGTCAAACACATTGCTAACATCTATAGTAGATAGCTTACCTTATATATGCCCCCACCTTAAGGTGGTTGATATCGGTTATCGATATCAAGCACATTAAGGTAGGAAAAAAACACACAAGGGAACACTGACTTTCACAAAGCCCATGCCCTTCGGAGGTGACATGTACTTTACAATTGACAAATGTTCCCACAAACACATCCCTGCAAGAAACATGTTAGTGTCTACAACATCATAATAAGCAACATCAATGCATATGATTAACCACACAAAGAGCCAAGGTTATACAACAAATCCAGAGTTCGAGGATAACCATGGGGCTATATCACGAAGCTCTCTGAATCGAGTACCGCCAAGGCCAGATTCAAAGGCAAACAAAGGTGCATAGAGCAACAGTATTGTTAAGGTTTGTAAATGTAATAGAAAACATCATAAAATTCACTACGCAGAAAGCACGAGTGCTTCCACTAGCCAAGCATTGGATAAAATATACAACCCCATCTTCATATTAGGAACTAAGTCCATTTTTTGATTGCTCTCGAAAGGGACACTAGGTCCACATCAGTATAAATGTTTGTCGTCATCCATCTGCTAGGTGGAAACACTAGAGGAAGGGAAACAATCAATAAGAGAAGAGAAACAAGTGTCTTAAGGACAGTCACGTAGGAGGGTGCCCCCAGGTCACCAATTGCGACGCTATGTCTGTAAGACAACACACAACAATGAAATCAGAGAGAGGCAATTTAGAAGAATGATGATACAAATAGAAGAAGGTCACAACGGAGGCGATCTCTTGGTATCCCGAACCTTATAGGAGAATCCGAAGTCATCCTAGGAGGCCTAAACAACACATAGCACATCACGAGAGAGATAAAGGTTTAGAGATACTTACCTGTAGGGTGCCTGTCGGGCTAGAGATTGTCTATAAGTAAATCATCGTCATCAACTTCCCACTCCCTAATGTTGGAGGATAGTGGGATATAGGGTACCATAGCCAAATTCATATCTTGTTCATCATGTTGTTCATTGTTAGGATAATTGTTGTTTGGTTGAATGTTGGGATCAATGTTTTCTTGTTGAGAGGCAAGGTTTATAGCATATTCTTGTCTTCTTTTTCTTCTTTCTCTTGATTTTCTATTTCTCTTTCTTCAACCACTTATCTCTTGTAAGACAGGGCCTTGCTCTTTCATAGGTTTTTGCAAATTAGAAGATGAAGCACCGAGATCAAACCTCATTTGTTGCGGTGGAACATTTTGTTGTTGACAATTACCTCCCGATCCTTGTAAGGATTTCGGGGGAGGAACCTTAGCATAGGGAGCTTGTCCTTTTGGTCTAAAGATCTCTTCATATGTGGGTTGTTTCTCTTTTGTCATTTCTTGTATAGAAGGGCTAGGTGATGGATGTAACAGTTTTGCTTTGTAGTTTCTATAGCTCTGTTGGTGTTTCAATTCACACCTCTCGAATCCAAGTTGGAAACAGACAGCTATGCACAGATAAATTGCTCTCCTATTATGAGGGGGAGTTCCCTTTTTGCTGATGTTCGCTTGAAAGATAAACAAAACAAATTTTCCTATCTTCTTTTTGATTCTCAGCTACGAGCACAAGGTTATAAAACTCTATTTCATTGCAAAAGAGGTTTTTCTTTTTAATAAACTTCTAACTACATTTAGGCCTAAACTAAATGACGCTTTTGATTATCTGAGTAAACACAAAGCACGTAAATTAAAAGTGGACAAGGAATGATTTGTTTTAACATAAAAACTTAAATAAATTTCTCCTAGATTCACATCATAAGACACATTGTACTTTAATGATGAAAACTGAAGTAAAATTTACACAAGCCACACATCTGATGATAAAACTTGATTGTTTGAGATAGAAAATCAAAGCAAAAGGTAGGCATAAGACTTCTATTCCCAATATCATAAGGTTGATACAACTCTAGGACAGTAATATTGTATCAAAAGGTAGGCATACAATACACGATCAAACACTGAAAAACATATATCACAGAATGAACGAGCACTTAGAATAACAAGTTTTGTAGGCTAGAATAGGCACAACAAATTTGCTATCACAATTACCATTACTTACAGTGGGCAAGGTTGCCCTTATTTATACTAAATCAAAGGAGTAGGGAACCCTAAAATCTCCTTGATTTAACCTAACTAACTTGCCAACTCGCAAGCTTTATTTCTATTCTAAGACAAAGATTACAACTAACAAATGCTTTAAAACAATTTGCTTTAAAGCAAAGAAAACTCCAACTAATACAAAGTGATTTCTTTCTAAATAAAGAATGGATGAGCTTTGAATGAAAGCAAATGCTTTAAAACAAAAAGCATATGAGTTAAAGCTGCTTTCTTTTGAGTCACATCCTCATCTACATTCTTGCTTTATTGGTGATGTCATCCATTGATATTCTGGGAAATAATATCTTCTAAAAAGCAAGTGATCACATCTTTGCCAAGAACACTAATACTCTCTAGAATGAATTCTGATTATCTGACATTTCTTCACCATTTGCAACCATTTGAAGGAATTCATGAACTTCGCCCACAGCTTTGTCAAACTTCATTGTCATTGTGGCAAAACGATCCATCTTGCCGGTACTGATATCACCATTAAGATTGTTAGGGATGAGAGTTTGGAACTTTGTTTGTACTTCCCTGAGATCATACAGGGTACCATCTTGTTTTTCATATGAACACGGGATCTGAGAAACAAAAGATCTAACAAACTTGAGAACATTCACCACCTTTTCTTTCCACTTTGCTAACTCTAAGATTATACTGTCATAAGTTTTTACTGTGAAAAGATACTGTGCTTTCCAAGTAGAAACAATCTTCTTATCTTCAGCTGAATCAACATAATTATGTGTTATCTTCAAGTCAGAGATAATGATCTCAAACACCGGTCTATTCTTAGCCATAGTTTGTTGTAGCCCCTGAATGCTTTGACGCAGATCATGAGCGTTATACTTTAATTGATAGAACTATGAAAGTACAACTCTCCCTTTAGTCACAAATTCTTCAACCCAATCCTTCATGTGCCTCCCATAGATGACCAACTAACTGAACTGTTGCTGATCGACCGGTGATTTTAAATTCGGAGGAATTAGTAAATCAACCTGTGATGTGCCATGAAAAAGATTGGAAATGTACTGCCCCAACTGCCTAACTTCAACCTTGAGGGTTGCTTTATCTTCTCCATCCTTTAACACCCTCTCCTACAAATTATTTGCAACAACCTCGAAGAGATTTACATCTGTATGTCGGGTACTCCTACCAAGATTAGCTTTGACAACCTTGAAGTCATCAACCTCAATATCATCAACATCTTTATCTTCTGGCGGTGTTACAGTTTCAAGGATTATTTCTCCATCCGCATTCTTTTCAATGTGAACTTTCTTCTTAAGTTTCCTGTTTGGTGTGTCCTGATAGATGCTTTTAAGCTTTGTCAAGTTCAACTAATATGAAGGCTTTCTCCTCTTTCTTCCCAGAATGTTTTCCAGCCAAGATGAGCCATCCTCTCTTGGAAACTCGATTCTAACTTCATTAACTCTTGATGAACCAATATGTGTCTCAGAGTTATGAACCGACAAATCTGGCTCTGAATCAATGTGAATGGGAGAAGAACTCGGCGATGAAGGTGGAGAAACATGAACTGGAGACTTTGTTTCTACGTGTGGTGCTGGTTCAATGGGAACTTCTGATGCAACTGCTGGTTGTTCTGCTGAATATGAACTGGAGACTCAACCTTTTTCCTCTTCAACTTGGCCATCTTGGTTCCTTCTGGAAGGATGCTCATAGCCTTAACTGTTTGTTTTGGTTTGGAAGTGGAAGGTTCTAATGGTTGAACAATTGGCAGCTCTACTACCGGAATGATTTCTTTCCACTTATTTTTCAAGAATATCAAACTATTTTTGACAACTCAGCTCGGTCTTTCCTCAATTGAGGTGTTCTCTTTGGCAGACCAATTAACTGGTGGCAATGGTTGTTGCTCAACCTGATATCTAAAATATGTGGGAAGTAAAACTTCACCATCATCTGACAAGCCCTCTACATCTTCTGACAAAATATCAGCCATTTGCCGAAGAGTAAACCTATTATAACTACGTTTCTGCACTTCAAACTCATCTGCACAATTAGCCCAAAAATCTTCAACTCTAGGTGCATGTACACAATTTTGACCAAGGTGTGATGCAGAAACACCATGAGGATCATATGAAGACCTTTTGTCAAAAAAATTATGCCCATACTTGGACGATTCACTACCAATTACCTTGGCATCTGCTCCAGATCTACATCTGTAAATACCCATCCCAATTGGAAAATTGAAAGCCGCCTTGTGCCTGCTACGCAGAAATGAATGAACTTCATGGGCTTGCCTCAGAAATTCCATGAACGCTACCTCATATGTAGGATATCTTGGCAGCATGGATGGCTCTCCTGAGAAGCCATATACTCTGATGTAGGAGAAAGTGGGAAACTGGATAAACCAATCAGCCCATTCTGCCATCGCCATTCTGGCATCAGTTGCAAATCATATATGCAACTCATTATCTAGATCCCACACTATATGCATCATTTACCTGCCTATAATGTCGTTCAGCCTGAGAAAATTATAATTGCAGGAAATGGTGATGAACATGTTGAATGCCTAGAGTTCCAACAATATTCAGACCTCTAAATTGACCCTGAAAAGCCATTAAATATACAAGGTATGACATCATGTGGAATTCATGAGCCCTTTGAAAATCAATTATTTGCTGGTGGTGACTATCACTGATGAGTGTTGACCAATCATAGTATTCAGTTCTGTCAACAATCTAGGACATGATGTAAAACATCCAAGGTTGAAATTTGTTAGCATCTGCTTGACCTGTGATCCGGCTTAGCAGAGTAATCATTATTGCATGTTCCTCCTTGAACTCTCCACGTCCAACATTCTTTGGCATGACATTCTGCTTTTCTTTCAACCACCTCTGAGCAATCTTTTTTTGATACTTCTCTTTATCATTGTGCCACACCCTCTTGCATTCTTCAATCGAAACAACCAAGTTTTCCTTCCAGATTGGTATTGAAAAACACTTTTCAATGTCGTTTGGCCTAAGACTGCAGAGCACATGTCCATCTGCTGATTGAATTTCTCTTGTGACTGAATTGTAATGCTTCATACAAGCAATTACGAATTTGATACTTTGCACTGTGATGGGGAATGAAGCTGCTGCAAGTAACCCATAGTGACTCAGATTCCTGATGGCATTGTTTCCTACATCTTCCAAAAGATGCAAATTGAACACTGGAAGTATTTTATGCAAGTCTGTCTCAAAAGTTCTCAAGTAATCATGAACCAACGCCGTTTTAGGCTTGAACTCAACTGGAGAGTACTGCATATTGAAAGATTTAAAAAATGACTGTGAACACACCTATGTTAGAAAAATTTTGGACAAAAGGCTGAAAATTACTTGTTGATTTCTTCTAAAAAGTAGAATGTCAACAAAAAAGCTGGCACATGGGTTTTGTAGGCAATCCCATTTTGAAGCAACCCAGATTGTCAGATTTTGAAAAAGCGGAGGATTTCTCAAAAAAATAGCAAAAAAATAGATTACCAAAAAAATAAAATTTCCTAATCTTCAAGAGGATGAAATTCTGGATGGACCCATCTCAATGAAAATTGAAAAAGCTTCAGCATTGTTTCTGAAAAATGATCTCCTAGAAAAAAGGACCTCAAAAAAGCATGCCACCTTGCTTCCTCATCCCGAAACTCTGAAAAAGCACTTCGTTTGGGTCTTCAAATCTTCATGGAAAGAAAATAAAAATCTTCGTTCTCTGGATGCAACCTGCAAAAGTAATGAAATAAAGAAGCCAAAAGCTTGTCTTTATAGAACTTTAGGGCAAAAAAGTAGCTTTCTTTGTGAAAGAATAAAGCTTTAATCTTATCCATGAAGAAAGCATCTTTTAAAGCACAAATCCAAGTAGATATGCTTGAATAGGAAGAGTCCCTATTTTATAGCTACCTATGGCTTCATGTGTGAGATGATGAGAAATATCTTCTTTTGATGATGTCATCAAACACGCGAGGTTGCAAAAGTGTTAACCAATTTTTCCTTCGTTTCGAAGCTTTTGCACTCGTTTTGACTCCAGTATGGCTGGTCCCTGACTTCAACAAGATAGCAAACTGTCACCGTTTGACTGAAAAAGCTGACTAATCATGGCACCTTGAAAATTTATCAAATTTGATTTCACCCCCAGCCTCGGGCTGATGATCCGACGACGTCTGACTACAAATCTAACTTCTGAAACTTGTCGCCGAATGAAGAACACAAACAACCGTGAGAAAAACACTGTTGGGCACGAAAATTTTCTAAGTTATAAAAACTTGGGCGCCCCTAGCCTCCAAGGGCGCTTGGTTTTTCATACTTTTTCAATTTCTTGATTCCCGTGCACGTTCTGGTGACTGTAAACCCCTGTTTGACTGTCGATTTCTGCCTGTTGGAGCAAAACTGAGTCTGATGATCTGGTATATAGGCAAGCCTAATGAAAATTAAACTGATTGTACCTTCTGCTTGCCTCAAAAAATGTGGCAAACTAGTTTTCTGTGAATTTGACCGGGTTGACAGACTTTTTTGACATTTTTCAGAAAAATATGGAAAATTTTCTAACTCTGGTGTGTTTGGGCGCCCCTAGCCTCTAGGGGCGCCTAGAATTTTGTGCCTTAGAATATTTTTGATATTTTCAATTTTTTTATTCCTTGATTTCCATGCTGAAAGCTGCTATTTGATCTTCGTTTCTGGTCATCTAATCAACTACTGAAGTAGGACGGGAGGTGATCTGAGTAGTCTGAACATACTAACGAAGGCTTTTTTGACGTTTCTCAAAAAACGTAAAAAATTCTAAGGCATGAAAAGGTGGGCACCCCCAGCCTCCAAGGGCGCTTGGATTCTATGCCTTAGCCAAATTCATGATTTTCAACCTTTGTTTGCAATTTGCCCCGTTTCGCGTGCCAGCAGCTGCTTCCTATCATCGATTTCAATGTTTCACCAATCAACTGCCACTAGATGAGGGATGGACTGGATATCTTGAGTGTATCTGACGTGGATTCCAGCTTTTCAGGGCCTGGTGACCAAAATGACTGCTTTTGTCCACCCCAGAACTGACCGACGAAGACATTTTTAACACTGCCAAAGTTGGGTGCCCCCAGCCTCCAGGGGCACCTAGAAATCCATGCCTTATTCAAATTTTAGGATTTTTAACTTTTCAACACATTCCAGATCCATTCCGCTCTGTTTCACGTTCTTCGTCAAATCGACGACTGTTTGTCAGTTCTGCATTAGCTGAACAACCCTGAAAGACTTGAAACTGATCTCTGGCAGATGAACTTCCTCCATTGATGGCTCCGGAGATCATGCTTCACCTTCTGAAAAAGCATAATTGACCCAGTAGAGAAAACTTGACCTTTTGTAGATTCTGTCTGGACCGCCTTGATCGTGAAGCGAAATCAGCCAATCAAAATCAGGCACGACACCTGAATCAGAGATTCTATTTTTAGAAACTTTCTATTTTTAGAAAATTTTGCCAGCATCTGTATCTCAAGAAACCTAGAAAAATCTAATTTTGACGTCTATTTTTAGAAAATTTGACTAAAAATTTTCTAGACTTTCTCAAAATGCCTTAATGAAGCAATTTTTTTTAATTGGGTACAACAAGCTCAAAAATGTAAAGTCTATTTGTAGCTCTAATTTGTCATTATTTTTGTTGCAAAAGTAGTCCAATGTGAAGTGTTGTTGTGTAGTTGAAGGTTTGTATGCATTTCGATGAATTAACTGCACTTGTCCATTCAAAGGAAATTTAACACATTTATAAATAGTTGAAGGGACTGCTTTCATAACCTTTAACCAAGGGATTCCAAGTTTAATGTCAAAGGTATTAGAATCGGGGGTAATATCAAACCATTGCTCAACATGTTTCTCAAATACAGTTACTAACAATGATATCTTACCCAATGGTTTCTTTAAGGTTCCCGTATGTGTCTTAATCATCAAATTCGAAGGGTTATAAGGACCTTGTATTAATTGATTCAAAAAGAGGAATTTTTTAGTGGCAACATTAGTCATGCAATTAGGATCAATAAGAGTTCCATCCACGGTGTTTCCCATTATTTTCACGGTGATGTAAAGAGGTCCATCGGAGTCTCCAATTGTTCTATCATGAGGTGTAAAGATAATTTCAGGTTCGGGTGCTTTTCTTTTCATGTAGGTCTAGGAGGGAACCTATTATTGTTATTGTGATTAGAGGCCATGTTTATATGCTCAAATCAGATTTGAAAGTTTTTCCAACAATATAGCAAAGGCAAGTGTAAATCTATATGCAAAAATGGCCTTAAAATGCTTGGTTTTTTTTGTACTTTTTCAATGCAAAAGAATGAACCAAACGGTGTTGTAAGGATTTCAGTCAAGGGCAGCAAGTTATATGTCTAATATCAGTCCAAAATAGCAATAAGATCACTCTCAACACACTCTTGATGCAAATCCAAGATAATGCCAAGTAGAAATATAGTGAAAATATGTCAAAATAAGCACTTTTTTCACTAAAACTCAATGCATCAGAGCATAAAAAAGGGTGTTGTGAGGAAAAAAATGATGGAAAACAAATAATATCAGTAATAACAACCACTTGGTGCCAAAATTCTCAACACAACATGATTTCAATGCCACTTAAGGTAAAACCCTAGCAAAAATAGGTTATTTTTCACGATTTTTCAATTCCAAGACCTAGCAAAAGGGGTGTTGTAATGAATTTCAGGAGGTAAAACAAATAATATCAATAATATTAGTCACCTCAATCCATAAAATTTGTCACAACACGCTTGGAGTGCAAACTAGGTCAAACCCTAGGGCAAAAAATAGCCAAAATGTATAGTTTTTTCACCGAATTTTCACTACAAGAGCCCGTTAAAAGGGTGTTGTGAAGATTTTTATGAGGGGCAGAAAATGATTACCCTGATAACATGAAATTAATTTAAAAATACTCTTCACAACACGCCTACGGTGCAAGTTTATAAAGTCGATAAGGCCAAATTTAGTGAAAATTGTTGTTTTTGAAGCCCTAGGTTGAGATCTTGACACAAAATGCTATGTGAATGTTTTAAGTTCTAATTTATGATGAAAATTAAATACTCTCAGATCTGAAAATAATTTTCAATCTTGAACATGCAAAATTCCCATGCAAATTTAATGAAAATGTGTTAAAATTGCTAGTTTTTTGTTGAAATTTTCTATGCAAAATTGCAAATATTTTAAATCTAAATGCAAATTTACACTAAAACGCAAGACTACAGCCAAATGTTAATTTAAATGAGCCTCTAAAATCAATAGAAAATTTTGAGAAAAAGATTTTGCCTACTAACCCTAGATTTTGGAATTACTAGGTTATATGAAAATTGTCAAAATTTCTACCAAAACCTAGCAAATTAATAATGAAAATGCAATGCAAATTTCTGAATTTTTAAATTTTTCTATAGTTTATATCAGATCTGATGCAAAAATCATAAAATAGGAAAATTTAGGAAGAATTGATGCAATTTAGTAAGCCAAACAATGCAATTTTTTAGTATTTTCCAAAATTTTCAATTTTTTTGAATTTTTCTCAATGCAATAAAATGAATGACTATATGAATGAATGAAATCAATCCAAATATGAAGACACACACTCAGCAAGTTGCAATTTATGTCCAAAAACACGGGTTCACCAAAATGTTTAGGGGAAAATTGGATTTGTTAATATTTTAGTGTTTTGATGTTTAAATCTGCCTTTCCACTTAACATTCAAGGATCTAGGGTTGAGTGGCGAGCACTATCATACCCTAGGTCACTGTGAGATGTAGGGAAGCTTGGATTAGGGAATTTAATTATCAATTTTCCTTATCCTATGCTCAATTGACCATTAAAACCCTAATTATGCAAATACGACAACAAATTGATGAATAACGAAAAAAGCTCTTGCAGACAGGAGTAAAATACCAAATCACAGAGTACATGTTTTCAGGGTTCCGAAGCGGAACAGTCAAGGACACTGGAGCGGGCGCCCTAGTCCAAGGTACCAGTTTCTTTGCGGGATCTAGACCTCCTTCTGACATTGATCAGCCCTGTAACTTTTGTTTCCAAAAATCTATCTGCGAGGACACTAGAGCGAGCACCCAAGTCCTGGAAATGCTTCTGTGTCCTATTTTGCTTCAGATCCTGAATCCTTGATGCCTGCTAATCCTTCCTGCAACTTCACTTTTACCAAATACGACACTTGTAACCTGCAATCACAAGACTTGGTTTGGGGGTTGTGGTGTTTAGAGGCTTGCCTCAGTCAAGCCCCGGAGGACACTTAAGTCTCCAAACACCGTTGTCAGATAAAGAGTACATGCCCTTGTGAGGCAGAGGCAAAAACCAAAGGAAACAATGATGAAAACACAATATAATTTCACCTTGTAGTGAATCTCTCATGGGAGGAAGATGCTCTTCATTCTATGAGGAAATTGATGCTTAAATATGCAAATATCAACACACAAAACACACAAGTCTGCTCTTGCAACACAATGAAAGCCTTGAATCACTTTGAGAACACTTGAACATCACAATTGCCATCTAGTTGAAATCTAGTTTACAAATGAATGCCTAAACATGATTATATATGCAACTACAAGCACTCCCACCAAGATTTTAAAAATCAAAACTTATCATGTCGGCAAAAGGACCAAATAACGGTCATAAATCGACACTTGGAAATTTGGGCTGCCCCAAAATAGGGCAGGACTAGGGCACGGGTGCCCAAGTCCTCCCCCCTATATTGGGTAGGGTACAACTCAAGGGGTCCTCCTAGGTCCACTTTGCCATGAAACCTAGGCCTCATTCCATTGGGATGCCAAAATATGAACTAAGATGTCTTAAATGCATCCTAAAGACCCGGGAGCTAAACCTTATGAGGGAAAAGCCCCCAAGGGGACATTTTCTGACATTACAAAAGGATCACTTGTGTATCTCCAAATCAACTAAGGAGAAAGGATCACACATTGGTATGATATTTCTAACCTATATGTTTATCTATGCTTTAAATAGTTATACTTGGTCCTACTCATGATATACAAGGGATGAGCGTGTCTTGTCGTGTCTTTAATCTTTGTCTATTACCCCTATGAGGATTGTTTGGGTTGTTAGGGAAGGGTGGTTTTGTTATTAAATGTCTCACATAGTAGGTGACTCCCAAATGGTGGTATTGACAGGCGTTCATGACACCTTTGGGCAGGGTGGTGGTATTGACGGGCGTTCATGAAACCCTTAGGCCTACGGCAGTGGAGAATAGTTATCCAACGCCTTAACGTAATGTTTTCCCCTCCTCTGCTAGGGTTGATGATTAGGTTAGATTAAGCACTGGGCTCGATGTTTGCCATTCCCAAAGTATATCACGAGGCATAAGACATGATAAAGTATAAGTATATTAAAGTATGTGGAAATACATTTGAATGTATGTACTCGTAAATAACATTATATTCTTGTTCATTATTATTGATTATGATCATGATGCAACTAACCCTAATGATTATAGATGAATATATGTATTGTGTATATATTGTTACTGTGTTTGATTGCAGGATTCCAATTCGGAATTACATTACTTAAAGAAATATTTATATTGGAAAGTGGTAACCCTAACCCTAAGTTGTCGCAATCATAATTCTAGGGCACATTCAGGAAGGGAATATTACAAGTGGTATTAGAGCTTTGATCTTGCCAGCTTGGGGATCAGGGATATTTAATATAATCAAGCCAAAGCCCTTAATGAACTTTAGAAAGAGAACACTTAAACTTGTTGCATATGTTTTTTATTAATCAATAAACTAGGAGGAATACTTCCTACTCTAGTTATCAACTTACGAAATTAAAACAAAAAATAAAAAATTGAATGACTAAAATTCTTTAATTAGAATAAATTTATAGCAAGAAATTAGAGGACATAAACAACCATTAACAAAAGGAAATGGGTGTAAGAAGTATGGTCATTATAAGGACTATAGGAGGCATGTGGTTGACTATTAGAAGAAATAAATTATTGTATAGCATCCATCAGAGGAATTCACTAAGGTAAAACATATATAGAAGTTACATAAAGTAAATCACAAGGAAAATAGCATGTAAGGTAAAGAAGTGGAGATGAATATAATATACAAAGCAATATAAGTAACGCAAGAAATCAACATACAAGGATATTAGAAATAAAACCATAAGGAAATAGAGCATGTAGATCTATAATAGACAATGGGGACTCAATTACTAAAATCAAATTCAGACTCTTGGTTGCATCCTTCATCAACCACATACACTTGTTGATTTGTTCGTGTCTCACGTATACCCTCTTCAACAACAAAGATCTTCTCTCTTCTAATAATCTTATCTGTCATAGATTGTCTCCACAATATCTTATCATCATTATTAAACACTTCTATGATTTGTGAAACAATCAAAGTCTTACTTGAATCTACCTTCTCTACAACATCATTAGATTCATCTCTCTGAATTTTCAAGATGTCTTCATCGTTCGTATCTTTCATCAATATTGTTTCATCTTGGAATATTGTGCAATCATGGAATCTCAATACTCTCAAAATCTTCTTTAGCATTGAAAATATTTTGAACATGGACTAAAACTACATCTTCACCTATGACTTTACATTATGTCAATCACATCGTTATTCAAAACATCAAACAAATGCTTACCTATACATTTGTCTTTCATTAATCCTTTCAAGTCTTCTTTGATCACAAACCTTCTCTCCACGACATCATATAATCAATTACTCCTCAAGAACGTGACTCTTTGAGGTCAATAACATATTGAAAGGTTAAATTACAAGATGACAAGTACAAGACCGAATCTCATGATCAAAGGTCAAGATGTATTTTGGGTTCTTTGCTCTGAGAACGAGAGAAAACTTGTCTTAAGTTATGAACATCACTAGTTACCGACTCTTGCTATTGAGAGATATTAGGAAATACAAGCACATGAACTAGAAGAGTATTTTTCATTTAAGGAATATCGTCAACCTTATGATCTTAAAAGAACAATGTTGGCAATTGAATTGAGATAAGAATACTAACAACAATTCTCTGAAAAGATTGATTTAGGTTCCTGATGACTTTAGAGGGATCCTAGTTGTAATTGCTTGAGGACAAGCAATCTTGGGTGGGGTGGACTGTGATGTCCCGATGTGAAAGCATTGTTTAAATTAAAGATTTAAACATCATGTCCATTTGAATGCTTCTAACAATAATTAATAAGCATATATAATATTATAAATATATAATATATAATATTATTATATGAATATTTTAATATAATTAAAATATAATATATTAGCCCGATATATTATTATATTTATAAATAACCAATATAAATATAAATAGTAATAATTTAAATATTTTTATAATCATTTATTATAATAATATAATATTAAAAATATAATAATAAGTATATTATAAATATAATATAAAAAATAAATATTAAATTAAATATTATTATAATATAATAATATGTACATATATAAAACTAATATATATATATATTTACAAGTGTAAGTTAGATTCATATAGGCAGCGGTGGTCATAGTGGCCCACAAGGAAAGGCAAATATTCATAAATATTGGTTGAAGACAAATCATATTAGAAAATGATCACTACAGGCAGAAGGCAACGATGTGAAAAGTATTAAAGGACAATACTTAATAATAATAGTGTAGCGAATGGTATCCATATAAGACAAATGATCAAGATTGTAGGGGTGCGAGTTGGAATAAGGGACGAGTCAACATCAGTGCTCATAATAAGAATATGCATTGATTAGTCTAAGGTAGCTATCTATTATGAACCAAGGGTAATCTCTTTAGGAAAGAGACATAACCATTCACCAGAGACGCCTCTCTTGAGAGGCTATAAAGTAAGGAAGGAATATCATTTGAAAAGGCATATATATATATATATATGTATGTATATATATGTATGTAGATATATATACATACATATATATACATACATATATATACATACATATATATATGTATGTATATATATATATATGTATGTATGTATATATATATGTATGTATGTATATATATTTATATGTATATATATATATATATGTATATATACATATATATATATATACATAGATATATATATATACATATATACATATACATATATATATATATATATGTATGTATGTATATATATATGTATGTATGTATATATATTTATATGTATATATATATATATGTATATATACATATATACATATACATATATATATATATATATATATATATATATATATATATATATGTATATGTATATATATATATATGTATATGTATATATATATATATATATATAAAGTAGATTCAAGTGTAAATAGTAGCGATATGCTATACCATATCCCTTCCTAGTGAAGGATACATTATCAATAAATTCAATTCCTATTGTAGGAACAACCTTACATAAAAGGAAATTCTGAATCTTGTAGCAGCCTTGTGAAAAATCAAGGTAATCATTATATTGGTGATCATAGGATCACTTGTGTATCTCCAAATCAACTAAGGAGAAAGGATCACACATTGATATGATATTTCTAACCTATATGTTTATCTATACTTTAAATAGTTATACTTGGTCTTACTCATGATATATGAGGGATGAGTGTGTCTTTTCGCATCTTTAATCTTTATCTATTGCCCCTATGAGGATTGTTTGGGTTGTTAGGGAATGGTGGTTTTGTTATTAAATGTCTCACACGGTAGGTGACTCCAAAGTGGTGGTATTGACGGGCGTTCATGAAACCCTTGGGCCAAGTGGTGGTATTGACAGGCGTTCATGAAACCCTTGGGCCTATGGTAGTGGAGAATAGTTATCCAACGCCTTAACATAATGTTTTCCCCTCCTCCACTAAGGTTGATGATTAGGTTAGGTTAAGGATCGGGCTCAATGTTCGCCATTCCCAAAGTATATCATGAGGCATAAGACATGATAAAGTATAAGTATATTAAAGTATGTGGAAATACATTTGAATGTATGTACTAATAAATAACATTATATTCTTGTTCATTATTATTGATTATGATCATGATGCAACAAACCCTAATGATTATAGATGAATATATGTATTGTGTATATATTGTTACTATGTTTGATTGCAAGATTCCAATTTGGAATTACATTATTCAAAGAAATATTTATATTGGAAAGTGGTAACCCTAACCCTAAGTTGTCGCAATCATAATTCTAGGGCACATTCGGGAAGGGGACATTACAATGGTCCCACTTGAATGGACCAGGTTTATGAAAAAGCTATTAAACAGGAACAAAAATTGAAATCTATGTTTGCTTATAGGGAAAGGAATAAAAAAAGGTATAATTGGTCCCAAACCTCCCAATCATTTAAGAAAAAGGGTAAAAAGCAAGACTTTTTAGAGAAAAATGACAAAGGGTCCAAGAACAAGCAAAATGAATCCAAGGGAGAAAAGAAAGGCAATAATAACTCCAAGAAAAATGGAGATAATTCTGGAAAGCCTCATGAAAGGCAAGGACCTGTGGGAGGGTGTTATACATGTGGCGGTGATCATTATGCCAACCAGTGTCCTAACAAGACGTAGGGAACTCGACCATGAGGAAATCCTTTACCCTCTCAGCAAACAACATTCCAACAACACATACATACAACCCTGGATAATAGGCAAGCTGAATATCAAATCACTCCCATTGAAACTATAGGTATTTTATCTAGTTTTCCAATTTCAGTTTTGATAGATACTGGTGCAATAGAATGTTTTGTTTCCCCAAAAGTCTTAAGTAAAATTTCTAGAAAAGTTGGATACATGGCAAATACTTAGTCAGCTGAATATGCAAATCAGACCAAAGCTCGTGTAGAGCAATGCTTGTTTGAGGCTAAGGTTGAACTTCCAAGTTTCTCCGCTGAAGTGAACCTTTACGTAGCCCCATTAGGCTCATATGATGTTATCCTTGGGATAAAATGGTTATGGAGACATCGGGCTAAGGTGGATTATTATGCCAAAACAATAGAATGTCTAGATGACCTTGGGAATAAAGTTTTTCTGCAAGGAAACCCTAGAGAGGTCAAACTAAGACATATTTTTGCCCTACAGATGAAAAGAGCCCAAAGGAAGGGATGTCAGCTTTTTGTTGTTAAAATGGAGGAAATAAATGGACATTAAGGAAACTAATTTCCATGATGATTTGATGTTTTATGAATCTCAAAAACTTCAAGGAGTTGAGAAGAGGGAGTCCATAGATCAAGAAAGATCAGATATGGACAGATTCCCTTTTCTTAGAGATTTTGAGGATGTGTTTCTGGATGAGCTACTGGGATTGCCTCCTAAACGAGCTTTTGATTTCTCTATAGATATAATTCTAGGTTCAGAACCGATATCTAAAGCTCCATATAGAATGACCACAACTGAGTTAATGGAGTTAAAGGCTCAATTACAAGAATTGCTTGATAAAGGACTGATAAGACCCAGTGTGTCACCTTGGGGAGCACTAGTAATTTTTGTGAAAAAGAAAGATGGTACATTGCGGTTATGTATAGACTACCGCATTCTTAATAAAGAAATAGTAAAGAACAAGTACCCATTGCCCCGCATTGATGATCATTTTGATCAAATGAGAGGAGCAATTATGTTTTCTAAGATCGATCTTTGATTTGGGTACCATCAATTGCAGTTAAAAGATGAGGATATTCATAAAACAGCCTTTAGAGCAAGGTACATGCATTACAAATTCATTGTCTTGCCCTTTGGATTAACAAACGCCCTTACCGCATTTATGAACTTAATGAACAATGCGTTCAGAGACTTTTTGGACAAGTTTGTCCTAGGTTTTATCAATGATATTCTAATCTACTTTAAGAGTGAGGAAGAACACTTGCAACATTTAAGGATTGTCCTTCAGAGGCTAAGAGAGCATAAACTGTATGGAAATCTCTCTAAGTGTACTTTCTTTCAAAAGGAAGTGTGGTATTTGGGTCATATAATTTTAGCTAAGGGAATAGCTATGGACCTAACCAAGATTAAAGCCATATTGGAATGGCCAGCACCAAGAAATGTAGATGAGGTATGAAGTTTCATGGGCCTAGCAGGTTATTACAGAAAATTTGTGAAAAACATTTCTAAAATTGCTTATCCTATTACTTCTTTGCAGAGAAAAGGCAAAAGATTTGATTGGTCATACAAGTGCCAGGAGGCATTTGACCAACTGAATGAAAAGTTGACTACAACACCTATCTTCAAGGTACCTGACCTGGAAGGTCATTTTGTAGTCTTTACCAATGCCTCAGGAGAAGGCTTAGGTGTTGTACGTGTTCAGGGTGGACAGGTTATTGCATATGAATCTAGGAAATTGAAAACTTATGAACAAATCTATACCCCCCATGATTTGGAATTGGCAACAGTAATTCATGCACTGCAAATGTGGAGACACTACTTGCTTGGGAAACCCTTTGAACTAAAAATAGACCATCAAGGGCTTAAATATTTGTTCACTCAACCACATCTAAATGCTCACCAAAGAAGGTGGTTGGAGTTAATCTCAGATTATGATTTTGAGATTAAATACATTCAAGGCAAGGAAAACTGAGTGGCAGATGCCTTATGTAGAAGAAGACATATCTCCTCAATGATCTCTATACATTCTTATTTTAAGAATTAGGTATTACAAAAGTCTAAAGGAGATGAGTTTTACAAGCAAGTAAAACAGGACCTTTTGGAGAATCCCCAGAATCTCAAATATGATGGATTTTACCTTGAACCAGATGGGTTATTGAGGTATAAAGGAAGGATGTATTTTTTGAACTCTAAGGAGTTAAGGAATATTGTGTGGAAAGAGGTTCATTCTGCACCTTATTCAGGACATCCTGGAGTAACAAAGTTATTGGCTGATGTGAAGCCCTTATATTTCTGGAAAGGAATGAAGAGGGATGCTGCAAAGTTTGTAGCTAAATGTTTGGAATGCCAGAGGGTGAAGGCGAAACACCATCACCTGGTAAGACTATTATACCCTCAAGAAATTTCAGAATGGAAATGACAAATCATTAGCATGGATTTTGTGCAAGGACTCCCTATGTCAAGGAACAGACACAATGCTATTCTGGTTGTGGTGGATAGACTCACCAAAGTGGCACATTTTATACCTGGGAATTTGACAGATGGGGTACCAGTCATAGCCCACAAATTTGTACAAGAAATTTTTAGATTGTACGGTATTCTTGAGAATATTATCTCAGATAGGGATGCCCATATGACATCAAGGTTTTAGTAAACCTTGTTTTCCTCACTCAGAACCCAGTTGAATATAAGCTCTACTTATCATCCCGAGACAGATGGCCAAACTGAAAGGGTAAACCAAGTGCTAGAAGATTTGTTGAGAATGTATTGCATGGATCAGCAATACAAATGGGAAGATTACCTTCCTCTTGCGGAATTTGCCTATAATAATTCCTATTATTCTGTAATTAAGATGGCTTCATTTGAAGTATTATATGGAAGAGGGTACCGAAGCCCTACAAGCTGGGATAAGCTAGAAGATAGGGTTAGCCTTAGTCCAGAAATGCTATCAAAAATGGAAGAACAAGTCCATCTAATTAAGAAAAGGCTAGCGAAAGCCAATGATAGGAAGAAAAGTTATGCAGATGCTAAATGCATCGCAAGGCATTTCTCAATAGGAGAAAATGTCGTTCTAAGGGTCAAACCCCAAAAGAGCTCCATTAAATTTTGAAAGATGTCCAAATTAGCTCCTAGATATGTGGGTCCCTTCAAAGTTCTCAAAGAGGTCAACCCAATTGCATACAAGATTACTCTGTTGCCAGCTCTTTCCATGATGCATAATGTTTTCCATGTTTCCTATTTGAAAAAGTTTATTTCAGGAGATAATGATATTTCTATTCTTGATTGGAATGCCATACAGGTGAAGGACCCAGGGGTGGTAGTGATCGAGCCCATCAAGGTGCTCGAAACACATAACCTACGCTTACATAATAAAGAGATAACTCAATGCAAGGTCTAGTGGGACCAATATGCAAAAGAGAATGCCACCTAGGAGAACTATGAGGATATTTATCAAAGATTTCCCCAACACTTCTAAAACTTTTTACTATGATGAGTAAACACTTTTGTTCTTTATGTTGGCTTGATCTTTGGAGGTCCATTAAATCATCAGGGACGATGATTCTTATGGGGGGAGATATGTTACATCCCTAACTTTTGATTTAGCTTAATCCTACTTTTATGTGGTAAACAGGATAATTAATCATATATTAATGATTTGATGTTTGTGGAAAATATCAAGTAGAATAATTGATTATATGGATATTGATTGATGTTTAGATTAAACATGAGATTACATGTTGATAAGATCATTTTATCATAATGTTTTATGAATTAAATTATGATACACTAATAATGGTTATATGGTTGTGAGTGTAATCAGGAAAATCATCTTCCTCCAAGGATGGAAGGAGGGTATCACCCGGGAGGAGATAGATGTTGGGAAAAGGTCAGATTGCCATCAGAGTATCAAAGTTAATCTTTTGTGAACCCATGCAAGATAGGGTGAGTATAGGTCTTTTCCTTGTTAAGTTGATTTCAATTCAACCCATGTCGACAAGATGATTTAAGATCTCTCGATGTCGTTTACGTCGATTCGACTAGATAATATTCTCAGAATGTTCTTATAGTAAATAGTAACCTTGTTTGGATGCTGAGTTTTCCTTTGTTTACTTATCTATTTCCTTATTAGATTTTGTGATTATCATTTAAATATTTTATCTATGGCCTAATATGGTGAAGAGGGAGAGTGAGATTCAACCCCCTAGTCGCATATTATGGATGCTACCCTAACAATGATATTATAATTTAATGATACCATGGATTATTTTGATAATCCTATAACATCATTTAGATGTAAAGGATACTATGTGATATAATTATCTATTATCCTTGTATGGTCGAGCACCTTCTTATAATAAAATTATATGTCTTTTGTAGTCAGTCGAACCACTATCCATGATGAGTGGAGAGAGTGGAATCCATGGTGAAGATTATCATAAGCTTAATCATCGCAGCTTACTCCTGAATGGGAGATATGGACCTTATGGAGTCTTGAAACCCGCGATGTGGCAGAGGTAGGTGCAACTGTTTTACCCACTTTCTTATGGAAGGTGGCAGTTTTGTGTGGCATGCAGGATAATGCATGTAAGGGAAAAGAATGATAGTCTTTTGTTTTTATTTTTATTTTTTATCATCATTGTTCTGAGTGGATAGCAAAAAAGGAAAGGCTACAGGAGTAGCAGGCTTGGAGATTGTGAGCTCGCGAAATAGAGCTACTATCAACTATGGTAGTCATCACCTCCAATAGGTCGTAACTTGACTGCAATACCTTTCATTCACAGGTATGATTATGAGACACCGTCGTGTGTTCCAAACTATGCTATATAAACATAGATATCACTATTGTAATCGGTGTCGAAACATCAATGACTGTGTTATCTTTATGATAGCTATTATGCTGTTTGAATAATCATGATGAGGCCTTCGAGGCCGTATGCTTGAGAACTCTGTGTTTATTTCTTTTGAAAGCATTTGTTATAGTTAAACAACCTAGTCAAGGCCTTGAGGCCGAATGTAAAAAGGTGATGTTATAACATGCATGAGCTCCTCGAATGCCGATAAGGTTGAGGATTTTAAACATTTAGTATATCCTTTTGATATCTTCTTTATCCTTTATTTGAGACTATTATGTCTCTAGACTGGTGAATTATCGAAAGACAATGATTGTCTTAATGAGTAAAGAATGATGTTGTTAGAGAAGGCTGAGAGCCTTGCACTGAAAATGATAAGTCTGTTCTAAAACCATTACCATTGATTGTGCCAAAGGCACTAAGATTGTCGAGGCATGTGTAATGTGAAGAATGATACTTGACTATTCATGATAGAAGATATTTTACCTTCGGTGTAACCTTTGTGTAAGAAAAAATGATATGACTCCTTAATTTTGATGGAGAATAACCAGTTGGTAATTTGATAATGTTGCATAGGCTGCATTAAGTGCATGCCAAACCCTAATTATTGTGGGAGTAAACCCTTGGCTGATATTTAATTTCCATATAGGAAAAAAAATGATAACAAGTATGATAACTCAATTGTTTAAATGTATTTGGATATTATATCTTTCTTTTTGGCAATGCTTCATGGATGAAGCCTTGACTATTAAGAATCCTTTTTGAACTCTTTTGACTAAAGGTCTTTTTAATATTATCAACTTATTAGTACTATCGACTATAATGGTATGGGTTATAGTCGATGGGAATTAGATGTAAACCTTGAAACAAGGTAAACATAGAGACTTAGACCAGGGATGGTCATAAATACCGAAACCATGAACATGTAAACTTGTAAAAAGAAAGAACGGGAATAGAGTGACGTGGAGTCACAGATTCCCTATTGCATAGGCAACGAGACAAATAATGAATGCACTCCTGAAATCGAAGCCAAAGGTCCAAGTAGATGGACTAAGGGTGATTTGAACCTATCTTTTCTATGATCTAGAGAGATCAAATTATGATCACTATAGGATGAGATAACTTCTAAGTCGAGTCGAGGTGTGTGAATAATCGACTACGTTCATTGCAAAACGTATATGTATATAAATCTTTGGCCAAAGTAATGTGTCCGTATCTGCATGCATTAGTCAGTTCACTATGCTCTGGATGGCATAATGCTTCCAGTAGTGTCATACATAGTTAGAGTGGATCTATATTTGTATGACCGTGAAGTATTATGAAGGACACAACACTAGATGCTTAGTTGGCAAACCTAACGGTTCCTTATATCTATTCCCTTCGTGAAGGGCAGGGTCGTTTCCAGGAAAGAAGTTGTGCGGGGAACCGCCGGTCTGTGGTTGGAGGAAAAGCAATCAGGTGATGCTCTCCTTTCCAAGCAGAAGACAAGTTGAGACTTATGAAGATAGATGTCAAAGTTCCAAATACAGTACATTCTTTTATATGACTTGATAGTCAAACATTATGTGTAAACTTATCATTGATGCTATGAGCAAAACATTGTAAATGTATAGTGAAAGGAATTCACTAGTATGTTAAATCTTTGGAATTGTTATAAATTTCAATTTTGAAATATCCAGAAAAGATATGCATATAGATTTTGCTTATGATATAGATTATTACTTTGCTTAAGTATGATTATGTTAATCATGACCTTGTACTTAATGGTAATTAAGTTGGTTAATTTGAATATTGAGAATTGGTATGTTACATACTTCTTCTATTTCTATCTTTCAAGATAGTGAGCCACATGCAGTGAGCATTCTTGGATAGTGAGTCCACCAATTGTATCAACCTTAATCGGTTGCCTTATTAATATATATTGTGAGCTAATCCTCACCGTGGTTTTTCCCTTTTTGGGTTTTCCACATAAAAATTATGGTGTTCATGTGTTATGAGTTTTGGTTGTTTGTTCTATGCTTAATTTCCTTTACTACAATTGTTTGTGCTAAATGGATTAAATTTTTGAAGGGTAAATGGTTTAAGAGAGTATTGATTTACCCCCCCTCTCAGTATTCTGGGTGTTCAACATCTTCATGATGGCTCTTTTGGTTATTTTGCAAGGGTGTGTGTGTTTGTGGACCTCTCTTGCTCTATCCCTCATTCCATATAGATTTGGTCCTCTCTTGGTTCATTATTTAATATGTGAAATATGAGGGTTTGCAGGCTTCAAATGCTTTCTTTGCAATCAACCTAGTCATTATTTCTCAATGTGTTCTCTTCGGTCTTTGATAAAGTTATAGAGGAGGATACCAAAGAAAGGTAAACCTAATGATGCCTTTTTATGAAGGAACTATGGTTGCCTTTTTGCCTTCTTGTGCATGTTTTTAGAGTCCCTAGTAGTTAAGGACTTAATTTGCCTAGTTGATTTAGATAGTCAGTTTTGGAGGAAGATGCCTTTGTTTCCTTAGTTGTTCCTGGTGAGCAGAGTTCTTAGCTTCAAGATCCTTATGGGGTGGAGGATGCTCTTTAGCTTGGAAAGAGAGCAATTTTCTTTAAAATCTAGAGTTCTAGTGGAAGAGGTGTTAGATAGTGTGGGTGGATTTGGTTTGTTGAAGTTTTAGGCAATGGAGATTCTCAAGAATCATTGGGGGCATAAATCTAAAATCAAGAAACTACATATAGAAGGCCAAGAAGTGATTGATGACGGAACCCAATGGACAATGGTGAGACTTCTCTCCAAGAGGATTTGTCGTTTGTTGGTTTCTCGTGCATAAGTTTGTTGATCTTTGGTCATCAATTCTTTCTTTGGTTTAGTTTTATCTAGATTTGTGGTTATCTTTCTTCTTGATGTAGGTTGGATTGTATTTTTTGTGATATGTCTTCACTATGAGGGTGTTGGGTCTCTTGTGACTCAATTGGATTTGTTCTAGTTTATAGTCTTATCAATCTCTTTGGATATTGCTATGTAATCTTGGTTCTTTTGGTTTGGATTAGAGCCCTAATAGATCTCAATCTACTAAATAAAATATCAAAATGAAAATTCTAATATTTGTGATAGCTTGCATTTTTGTATACTTGAACATTGGATGAATATGATCATATTTAGATTATTGGGCACGTGTATATGTGAGGGAGAATAAAATTTCTTTTACATTTATCTAAGGTAAATAAATAAAGAACTTAACTATTCAGAATCTTCCTTAGATTAAAGAGTTGAGAATGATAAATATACCAAAACAAATGCTTTGGAAAGTAAATGACTTAACATTTATACTTAACTAGAAATCTAATGCAAATATGTTGTAAAAGATGTTTGCGAATGATTTGTCAAGGTACAAAAAAATTAATGTTGCTTACACAAATGCTTCGAAATCTATAAAGATGCTACTTGTCACTACATTTCCTTTCTACAATTTCAAGATTGATCATCCACTAATGAACCTAACCTAAGCAAGTGCGAATCTAACCATGGTGCATAGATATAATCTCCACAAATAATTGAAAGTTAACTTTTAGTTTTTTGTGAATTTATATGTCCATCTCCAAATAAAAACTTGGTTGTGTGGTCAAGAGTTTGCACGTGACAGTGATAATTACTCCCTTGTTTCAAACCATCTAAGGATATTAAATCAGCAGCTTAGAAAATGATTGAAGACAATAGGCAAACATGTATTGGATGCCCTAGATGACGATGCAAGTAGAAATGTAGTAAATTCTATGAACTCAATGCTAATAAAAGTAACTTGAATGCTCTTGTTGAATTCCTTTCTAGGCGTGTCATTCTAGGTCATCCCTAAAATGAATTAGGGTTATTCTAGGACCATAATGAAATGTTTCACACATCTTATCAGCACATTATTGTCGTGTAGAGAAGGGTAAATTTGACCCTAAATTTGAATTTGAATTCCAAAGGTACATGGATCATTTCCACAATTGTGCATTTGATATAGGTTATCTATGTTATTGTAGATCTAACCTTAGGTGGGAGATTGGTGAATTTGAGAATCAAGCTTGGTCCATGAGAGTAAATGTAGATGGAAATAAATAAAATTTGGGTTATGTGCCAACTTGTGAATGTCTAAAATTTGAATCTAACTAAACTACTGCTAATTAAAACAAATTTCAAACACACACATTAGAATCCTAGTCAACGAAGATGTGTATCCCGCTTATGTCCTTGTGGAAGAGAAAGATGATCTGGGCTAGATTCTTTTGTTGTAATTGAAGTGCTAAATGACTAAATAAACTAATATAACTAACTAGGTATAGTAGTAGTAGGCAGAATATAGAAATAGAGGGACAAATTCAGAGAAAACAAATTCAGAGGTTGAAATAACATATGATAAGGAACTTGGCACTAAAGTTCTGAGCCCACTGCCAGGGACACCGGCGCTTGGCACGGGCATTTGCACTGGGCATTGTCATTTGTATGACCTGAAAACTGTAATCCATATGCATACGACCTTTACATGATTTTCAATGAATCATGTCGATAGAAAAAGCGAAGATCGGTGTACAAAAGTCAAACATTAATAGAAATAAATTAGAAATGAAACAAAGATAAAGGAAGGGAAGGAATGTGCAAACTCTTGTGCATTTGTGATCCTTCTTCACTCAATCTCCAACCTGCAAGAAAAAGAGGGAAATGTTTGGGCTATATGGAGGTTTGTGTTAGTCAATCCCCATTAATGGTATTTCTACCTCAATGATAGCCACATATGATAATGGATAAAAAGCATGTGTGTTCTCTTGTACTCTATGTGCATCTATAATAGCGGCGAGCAATGATAAAGTAATTGAATGCTATATCAAAAATGAAATCTACTCTATGCTCTAGAATGGATATACATAAAATAACTTGTAAAGAGATGGGAAAGAGATTACAAAAGGCCTCGCTGGAAGTCTACCACTTCGAGGAACAAAAGAGTTTTTTGTTCGTGAGGATTGCTATCACAAGAGAGATACCAAGAGAGCCAAAGGGAATCACATCAATTTGATAACCTGCAACAAAGGATTAGAAAATAACAATAATATCACAAGAGAGTATGATAGTGAATAAATAATTTGGTAGAGCTTTGCTAGCGTGAAAGATGTCTGTCTTGAATGGAGAATTGGAAGGGTTTTATTTAAGAGGAAGGACAACAAAAAGTTTGGCTAAGAGTCGTTTGGGCGCGGATATGCATGCAAAAAAGATGGAATGTTGCACAAGCAAAAACACACCTTCTAAAATGAGTTCATGAACTAGAATATGCTATCAAGACACCAACACTTGGCATAGACATCCGCGCCTAGCACTCCAGTCCTAGCAACTTTAGGTCTTAGAAGGTCAAGGTTACTTGAGACATTGTCTGGGCTAAGGCACTTTTGGAGATTTGGGTTTAGGTAAGTAGAAAGAGGTTAATACAAAGGTTAACAGGTAGGGAATACTAAAGCGAGTGCCAAGTAGAGTGTGAAATTGTGTGAGCACAATTTACAATGCTACACAACTATCAATAAAAATATGTCTTTTGAACCCTTTTCGTTGCATAAGAGACAACCTAGGCAAAGTGTGTGCAAAATGAAGGGGAAAAGTGTAAGGTATGTAATTTTCAACATTACACTTTGCTCCTACTTTGAATTGCATGTGAACTATCATAAGAATGAATATCTATAATGCCCAAAATTTACTAAGGACAAAACAAGTAAAACACAACCAATAAAAATTCTATGTTAACAAATGCAATGTATGCTCACACATTGGTGTAGTCATCATGCATGACTAAACCATTCTCAAACACCCAACATACACAAAAGATACGCGCAAGTACACTCAAGTAAAGAGATGATATCACCTCAATCTATTAAGGGCAGTACACATCTCAATGTAGCACTACACACAATTAGAAGAATAGCTCAAGTGGAACAACTTGATAAAAGTGAAACATAAAGGGGAAATCATCTCGAGGTATACAACCATCACAAGATAACAAGATAGGGAGATTAAACCTCATCCTTAATGGTATAGGAGGATTCACCAATTATAGTGCATGCAATAACACCCAAGCCAATTGTTGGAATACAATGGATCACTGCGAGGGGGGTGAATCAGTGATCTAATGAAACTAGTTCATTCATCAATCCAATAGTTGTAAAAGCAATTAATACTAACATGCGAAGGACATATAAGATAATAGAATCATACAAATGAAACCATGACACAAGATTTAAAGTGGAAAACCCTAAACAAGGAAAAACCACTATCCAACCTCACCAAAATCATCATTAGGTCTCACTGACCAAAATCTCACTGATTACACTTATGCCTCACTGGCAAGGATCTCACTGATCACATCCTGATAGGAACACCAATCCCTAGCATATCAAGAACACAAACTCCACTCAAACTAGGAGCACCAACTCCACTCAAACCAAGACCACCAACTCCAATCAAATTAGGTAAACGTACAGAGTACTACTCTGTTTACAATATCAACAAAGGTTACAGATGGATTCTATAACTCTTACTCAATCACCTTTTCTCACCTAGATTGGCATGCATATATCAATAATACCTTTCTTTTACAAAGTATTCAAAGAATGATTCTTCAAGAATCCAACATCCATCTAATACAAATGTACTATTATGTTTGCAACAACATCATAATCTATACAAAAACACCTAAACCCAAGACATATCTACATCTTCTTGAACCCAAGACACATCCACATCAATTCCTTACAAAATGAGAGCACCAACTCCAATGACAAAGAAAACAATTAATCAGAGTACTACTCTGCCTATGAAGACATCGAGAATCCAAATACAATTTCTACAATCATACTTACTCTGCCCCCTAGACACATATATCTCCCTTATTCATTCTTGCACAAAATATATAACATTATAGCTTCATTGGGACTTTCACAACAAATTGAAATACAATATGTGTGACAACATTCATCTCCCTTCAATACAAATGCAGACATTTGCCAATCATCATAATGCTCTTTTCTCTCCTTACATTACATACACAAACCCTTCTCTGTCAAACTGGTTTTATATATCTGTCTGTGATAAATTTACCATAAAAAATATACATGAATACCTCTCTTTTAACATCTCTTCTGACTCCTCATTAGGTTTGAAACACACCATTCTACTCTAGTTTGAAACTAACAAACCACTGGAGCAAGAAGCAATTACGTAAACTAACACAACAACTGCTTCACACAGTATACGTCCAAATGCCCATCAATGTTCAAGCACGATGGATGTCTGTTGCTTTTTGAAAATAATTTAAACATGCACCATCAATTTTCTTGTTTGCGCCATTGAAAGAATAGACAACCGTTGTTGATCAAATCTCCCACCATTTATAAGAATGTGGTTGGGGATGACCGGTTTGTAATGTCCCCATTTTTGGGTTCTCTTGTAGCACAGTCAGAGCTGATTTTCTGGGTTGGTGACAACCTAATCAGAGGAGTATTTCAATGTCACCAATGTGTTTAGGTGATCTAGTGGAGCTGTATGACACTTTCCGAAGAGATTTCAGATAACTTGTCCGTACTTACTATTTATAGTAAATGCTTGCATGGCGACAATCTTTCTGGCTTTTTCTGGGTTTGTTCTCTTTGGTCCTCAGAGAACACTTCTATTTATAGTAAGTGTAAGACTATCACTATTTTGGTGACTTGGTGGTCATCCATTGGCTATCTCAAATGTGACATTGAGCTCGGTGATATCAGATGGTTTGCGGTGATGTCTTTCCAGGTGATTTCAGACTTTGGGCCTAGACTTGCTATTTTTGGTAAATTAGGGTTTATGTCTATTTCAAGATTTTCAGTGTTGGAGATGAAGTGTCTTGGTGAGACCTTTCCAATGGTCTATAGATCACTGGATTTCGAGTTCATTTGGGCCTCCATTTTAAAGTCCGTAAATTATTAATATTAAATTAATATTTAATATTGGACTTTGGGTTATAATGGTTAAGTGATAAAAAAATAAAATATTTAAAATACACTTAAGTCATTTTGTGGAGCGCTCACTTTGGGAAATATTAAAAGTGATTTAATTAAAAGGAATATTTCCCTCTAAAGTAAATTGACCCCCTCAATGGATTTATAAAAAGGGGTAATGAGCCATTCATATGTTATGTTGGATTATTTCATTTGCTTTGGCTTTTGGATCTGTAGAGAGTTTTGAGGGTTTTGGAGAAATTCAAACTAGGGCTTTTGGAGATGAAAACCTCCATTAGTAACAACATTCTACAGATGTGAAATATCATCCAAAGGTGCTTTGAGGCAGCCATACTCAATGGTTGCATTTGTGCTTCATACATATTCAGTTTGGAAGTTTGGAGTTCAGTCGTGGAAAGATTCACAAGGGAATATCTGTAGTTTTTTGTCACCGTAATTATCAGAAGATAGTGAGGAATGTATTGCAGGTTATGGCATTGATTCTAATGGTATTTTGATGTGTATTTGGTGCCCTAGGTAGGCAGTACCATTTTAGCCATGATTCGTAGTCTACTTTAGGTCATATACACTTTGGATTTGTAGTCTACTTTGCTTGTTATTACTTGGAAAGGACAGAGAATCAGTCCTACATCAGTTGTATGCATTTCTGTGAAGTAGAGGATTGAATGATCATTTCCAGCTTGCTGTACTGTCATCTCAACCTTCATTTTGTATGAACAATGAAGTGGGTATGTAAGATACTTCACTATTTTGGCTATCTATTTTTCTGGGTATTGATGTTTTAGATAATAGGGGATATTTTATGAAATGGATTGTCAATATTTTGTGAAAATATTGAGTATCTAAGCTGATATAAAAACCTAGAATTTTCAGTTGTGTATTCCCTATGTAATGTTCAATTTTGAGTTGAAAATTATTATTGCAATATCTTTTGTTTTGATGCATTATATTGTTGTATCAAACATTACAAAAATATTAGAAACCAAAAATAAATCAGATAGGCAAAATCCATAAAATTAAATATCCTATCAAGGGTGGGATATTACAGTGGTATCAGAGCAGTGCATCTTACCATCCTGTGAGGTTATGTGCGGAACAGGTTTCAACCAGATATTGAGATTCCCCAGCTTATAGACCCCTTTGCAGGTACAGATAGAGTAGTTATGGAGGAAATGGGTGATAAAGACTAGGAAGAGCTAGAGCTCAGTATCCATGAGATGCTGAATAATTGGCGTAGGAGATAGAGAGAGATGCAACAAAATAGTAATCAATTGATACATATGATAAACAATTATTTTCTTAGGAATCATGGTATCAATGACAACAACAATAATGGCATAAACCATGGAGACAGGAACAATAGAGATAGGTATAGATACAATAATAATGATGATGGGAAAAAGAAGGTTACAAAACTGAAGTGCCCATGGAAGAAAAGGTAGGAAAGGAAGAAAATTTGCAGCTTACAAATAATCATGAGAACATAAATCAGTTCGGGCATAAGGGACATAAAGTCATCGATGCACTTTAGCCCTATGAAGATAAGATTAAAGAAGATGCTGCCATGAAGGAGGAAAGTATACTTGTGGATAATACACATCCTACAAGCTATTGTGATGGTTTGGGTAAAGAAACACCATACATTGCAAAAGATGAATATTGAAGGTTTCACAATGATCACGTGAAGGAAGGACATGCTGTCATGGAGATTTCCACACCTACAATGTCGAATTAGGGTATGGATTCTTTAGATATTCCTAGCATTATTTCATTACCTTTGCATCATTTTGGCATGGAATCAAATGGTGGTCATAAGGGCAATTCTGAGATTTCAACGGGAAGTGATCCAAGTGGATTAGATAATCTTGATTTGTCATTACAAAATAAAGAAGTTATAGCAATGCATGCATGTTCTAGGCCAGCCATAGAGGGAGATCATGAGGTGGAAGACTCTGCCTACTACTTTGATGGAGGAGGTGGCCATGAAGAAGTTGACTTGTGGAGGCATGATCAGGGTAGGTTGCATAAAGACATTGGGTCCTATGAGCCTCATCATTTAGAGCAGCTAGCTGATTCGGGGAAGACTACAACAAAAATTATGGCACATGATACACTTAATTTTCCTTTGAAGACACCTCTTGAACCAACACTTGGCAATGGATAGTTAGGAAAGGATGATGTTTTGGTTGAGTCCTTTGAGGATGCTCCAGATAAGTATGATGTAGTTTCTGATTTTGTGTTTTATGACAACAGTTATAATGCTGAGCCTACTCATGAGATATCAGCCATTCCATGTGAGGATGATGGATGTGTGGAGTCCCCTAATGTTGACATTCAAGATTTGGGTGCTAAAAATGAATTATGTGATGTGGATTCAAGCCACAACAAGTCTGATTTTGCAAATAAGACCTTAGAAGATGTGAACAAATAAGAAAATTTACTTGTTGGTGATGAGTCCCAAGATAGCTCTTTGGATGAACATGCATCTACTTTGGAGGAAGCAGTGTGCAATGACTATGTCCAATCAACCACTTCTATTATGTCATTGGAGCCATCCCGTGAGGTACATAACAACAGTACCTTTGTTGAGGAAGTGTGCATAGCTGATGGCACACATGATGATGCCTATCAAACAATGAGTGATAATGATTCAACCTCTTACCATAGTGCAGATTACAAATTAGAAAATTTGTGTGGAGACGACTTGTCACAGGGGTCTCATCACTTGGAAAGGCAATTAAAGATGAATGATAGTCAGATGGTGGCAGTCTTAACTCACTTTGATGATATTCATACGATGATGGCAGATTTATTTTGGAAGGTACTGAGGGAACACAAAGATTTTGAAGGAGGTATATCTCTTGATGATTTGCACGAACTCAAGAAGGCTTTGGTGGGAGTGAAGTCAAACTGACTACACTTACTTGCTGATAGAGATCATCTCGTCACTCTTGGTAAGACATACTTAGACACTTTGATTAGAAAGGAAGAAGAGGTAGACAAGCTCACTCTTGAGCTTAAGGATATAGTGGATTCTTTGAGGAGCACTCAAAGGGCTCTTCAAGAATTGGAAGGGCATGAGGATAAGTTTGATTGGAGGATGACAAAGAGGAGAGACATGGAGGTAAGGACTGATTTTATGTGTAACAACAGTCCCCTACCTTCACAATATCAGGACATGGAAGCCAAAGGGATAGAGGTCCAATTCATGTTGAAGGCAAGCGATTTTCAGTTAGAATCACCTTTTGGATCTGCAGTTGTAGGAGAACATGAAGCCAAGGAAGAGGACATGATTGAAGAGCGAGAGGATGGCATGATAAGATGTGACATCAGGTCTAATGTTTTGATTCACGACAACAACCCTATTCCTTCATTTATAACAACCACTTCACATGAAGAGAATGAAGTAGAAGAATCTTCTAAGATTGGCCCTTATGATTTGGATGTGGAGCAATCAAGTTCAAAGTATAATTCAGAATTCTTTGTTTGTTCATATCAGCATTTGGTGTCACTTCTTTTGGAGAGCCATTTGAATAGTCGTATCATACACTTGGATGGCATTATGGAGCATACACTTTGTGGATCAGCCACTAGTGTTAAGACTACATATGTAGATGGAGATATGGGTAATACAGCTTGGGTTTGGCCTTTGGCCATTCATGGAGCACTTGAGGAGTTTGCTTGTGAGGAGTCTCATCTTGTTGATGACTCATTGGTTGGGTATGTAGTTACCCTATTTTAGAGTCTTGTGATGCATAGTAGGGAGGCACTTACATTTGTTGGGCGTAGAGGTGAGCATATTTGCATTACTGTTCCAGCCCCAATTCATGAGGGTCTACTCCATACCTTGATAGGAAACAATTGTTCTACTTTATGGGACATGGATTTCTTGCATAATTTTTGGAGGACAATGGTTGTTTGGGAGTTTGGAGGAGATTTTCATCATCTCCTCACCTTTGGAGAGTGGCATAGGGTTGATACTCTATCATCCTATGGCCTTGGCTTTGTTAGGTGCATCCACATAGGACTAATTTTGAGTCATGAGGTTGTTGTTATCAGCAACTGGGAAGAAGCTGTTATACACTTTCTTGCACCTTTGTTGGGTATTCTTCACATCCATGGGAGATCTATAGGATTTGGAGATTAGTTTAGTGTTGTTAGTACTTTGGTATGCTTCCAACTCTTCGTGTTTGTCAAGATGTATGATTCCAGGGATGACACTATTGTTATCAGATTTCGGTTAGGGACTGGTTGGTATCACTTATGGGATAATGTGAGGAGATATGTTGAGGTTTTCCCTCTGGGGTTGAGTAGATTATACTTCATGTTGCTCGGGATCGAGTATGGCAGGGAGATTGTAGATTTGGGCTTCACTGAGATGTCTTGGCAAGATATGTTACTTAGTGAGGATTTCAATCCTTTCAGGTATTTCAGTATGGGATTTAATGGTGAATACTTCTCAGAGGCCCAGGAGAGGAGAATACAGCATGAGCATGATGGTCAGATAGTTATGATTAGAGTGGCGCAGTGTCGGCGTGGTGATTCCTTTCTAAGATTAACTTGGAACCCTAGAATCACATTAGGTTGTAGACTAGAAGCTGTTGGGAACGAGAGAGTCGATGTTGACTTTCTTGAGCTTGTTCCTATGGTGCCTTGGATCAGTTTCCTAGAAGAGCAATTTTCTGAGGGGTTGACTGAGTTCTTGCAGTATTTGATTGCTCTTCTTATCGGTGGTTTTCAGGAGGCCTGTTGTGTTGGTACCCTATAGGTCAATGCCTTGACGGGATGGTACTACATATCCCCTAGATTGACTTGGGACCCTGGGACCATTCTTGATTCCATAGTGGATTAGTTTGTTGATCGGAGGTTGTATCGGCATACTTGAGGACAAGCAATCTTTGGGAAGGGTGGACTGTAATGTCCTCATTTTTGGGTTCTCTTGCAGCACAGTCAGAGCTAATTTTCTGGGTTGGTGACAGTCTAATCAGAGGAGTATTTCGATGTCACCAATGTGTTTGGGTGATCCAGTGGAGCTGCATGACACTTTCTGGAGAGATTTCAGACAACTTGTCCATACTTACTATTTATAGTAAGTGCTTGCATGGCGACAATCTGTCTAGGTTTTTCTAGGTTTGTTCTCTTCGGTCCTCTGAGAACATTGCTATTTATAGTAAGTGTTAGACTATCACTATTTTGGTGATTTGGCGGTCATTCGTTGGCTATCTCAGATGTTGCATTGAGCTCGGTGATATTAGATGGTTTATGGTGATGTCTTTCCAGGTGATTTCAGACTTTGGGCCTAGACTTGCTATATTTGGTAAATTAGGGTTTATGTCCATTTTTGGATTTTCAGTGTTGGAGATGAAGCGTCTTGGCGAGACCTTTCCAACGGTCTATAGATCACTAGATTCCAAGTTCATTTGGACCTCCGTTTTAAAGTTCATAAATTATTAATATTAAATAAATATTTAATATTGGACTTTGGGTTATAATGGTTAAGTGATGAAAAATAAAATATTTAAAAGACACTTAAGTCATTTTATGGAGCGCTCACTTTGGGAAATATTAAAAGTGAAATTAAAAGAAATATTTCCCTCCAAAGTAAATTGACCCCCTCAATGGATTTATAAAAAGGGGTAATGAGCCATTCATATGTTATGTTGGATTATTTCATTTGCTTTGGCTTTTGGCTCTGCAGAGAGTTTTGAGGGCTTTGGAGAAATTCGAACTAGGGCTTTTGGAGATGAAAACCTCCATTAGTAACAACATTCTACAGATGTGAAATACCATCAAAAGGTGCTTTGAGGCAGCCATACTCAGTGGTTGCATTTGTGCTTCATACATATTCAGTTTGGAAGTTTGGAGTTCAGTCGCATAAGGATTCACAAGGGAATATCTGCAGTTTTTTCTCACCATAATTATCAAAAGATATTGAGGAATGTATTGCAGGTTATGGCATTGATTCTGATGCTATTTTGATGTGTATTTGGTGCCCTAGGCAGGCCATACCATTTCAACCATGATTCATAGTCTACTTTGGGTCATATACATTCCGGATTCGTAGTCTACTTTGCTTGTTATTACTTGGAAAGAGCAAAGAATCAATCCTACATCAATTGTATGCATTTCTGTGAAGTAGAGGATTGAATGATCATTTCATGCTTGTTGTACTATCATCTCAACCTTCATTTTGTATGAACAACGAAGTGGGTATGTAAGATACTTCACTATTTTGGCTATCTATTTTTCTGGGTATTGATATTTTAGATAACATGGGATATTTTATGAACTGGGTTGTCAATATTTTGTGAAAATACAGAGTATCTAAGCTGATATAAAAATTTGGAATTTTCAGCTGTGTTTTCCCTATGTAATGTTCAGTTTTGAGTTGAAAAACATTATTGCAATATCTTCTATATTGTTGCATTATATTGTTGTATCAAACATTGCAAAAATATTAGAAACTAAAAACAAATCAGACAGGCAAAATCTAGAAAATTAAATATCCTATTAAGGGTGGGATATTAC
This sequence comes from Cunninghamia lanceolata, assembly GCA_027924645.1. Classification (NCBI taxonomy): domain Eukaryota; kingdom Viridiplantae; phylum Streptophyta; class Pinopsida; order Cupressales; family Cupressaceae; genus Cunninghamia; species Cunninghamia lanceolata. The sequence goes on from BSBN01001349.1 coordinate 1,274,299, forward strand.
ACGTGGTTCCTACAAGGTTGAGGGATCGATCACCCAACAACCCCGACCCCCTCAAGTTATAACTTAAGTTGTTTGCAACATGTTCTAGCAAGTCACCAAACAAATAACCTATCAACACTTAAAGTTATTTTAGCTTGTTGTCTAGGGTTTTAGGTATCTTTAGGGCATACAAAGTATCATCTTTTCAAATGACAAAACCCTAATTTGTATCACACCATACTGAACCACTGCTTCTTAATCTCTGGCACTTACCAATTCAATGACATGAAGAACTTTGAGCTTGGAAAGAAACTTTGCTTTATAAAGAATGAAACGTTAGGGTTGTAGGACTAGAACTTCAACAACCATAATCTAACAGATAAACCCTAATCTATCATTAATAAGCATGGACTTGATCTGTAAGCCTTCTCTTAACCATAGCAGACATCCTTTGATATAGAGAATAAAACACTGAAGACGATATACCTTTTTGATCCTGAAGCAAACAAATAGGACCTTTGCTGAATCTTGACAAACACTTGATGAACTCCACAAAGAACAAACACCTGATGAACTCCACAAAAACTACATAAATTGAATGAACTCCTTTGACACCTGATCTTTGATGTCATGCAAAGAATGGATTCAAGAAAACCTTGATGCATGCCTCACTGCATAGGATATAGGACATGTCTCTAGTTTCATTGCATGCACGTCTCCTGATGTCTATTATCAATGTCATGTCTCAAACTTTCTAAACCTTGTGAACTCAGTTATATTTAGAGTTATTAGATATTTTATTGTGATTATGTTATAAATAGGTAATTATTGATGAATAAAAAAGTGAAATATTATCATTCCTTTTTCAAGTATATAATTAGAAAGTTATTAAATGATGAATAAAGATGCTTATGTGATGCTTCGGCTATGGATTTTTTGTTACTAACCTATTAATCATAAATTGAGTTGAATGAGCGTAGGTATGTGTCGAAGGCAAGGGCTTGGTTAAGGTAGAGGTGATCTAGCCACCCGACAAGAATTGAATGGAGAAAACCTTGATGCTTGCACACACAAGCATGTAGCTCATATTGCATTCACATTTTTATCGTTTCATGGAGTGACCTCTGTCGAGTTTTATCGGCATGGTAGTGTGGTTGATGGAGTTAATTGATTATTCATGTTAGAATATATCTCCATTATAATTCTTTAGATGTGCAATTAAATAATTTGCTTATTATGTTCAAAGTGTCTTTTTATTTAAAATAGGCTAAGTTAAAATTGTATATTCTCTTTTCAAATAAAGATAATAGTTTTTCTTTTAGTTTTATTTACTTACTTTTCTAAGAGAATATCTATGTGCTAAATTAAAAATTAATATTTTATTTTTAATATATATCTATTGGTGCAAAAATGAATTTCTTTTATTTCCTTTAGATAACATCAAGCTTTAAAAGAAAGAAAACAAAAAGAAGGAAAGAAAGCTAAAGAAAGATAGACTTCATGCAAAAAAAATAAAAAAAGACAAAAAAGAAAGAAAAGATAGAAACAATCTAATAATTAAAAACAAGAAGAAAATCTTTAAAGGCAAAAAATACACCTCAAAAGAAGAGGAGTAGCAAAGTACAAGAAGAAGAAAAGAAGAGGAGAGATGATGAACAGGAAGGAAGAGCAAGAAGGCTCAGAGATTAGCAAATCAATCTTTGACCGGGCGTGGAACTACTGGTACACAACCTTTGACTTACATTTTGTCTGAAATAGATTTCAATCTGTCAAATGTACATGTACTCTTTGTTTTATTCTTAGTATTCCATTTGATCTTAGGTATTGAATCGGTCTTCTATGAATTATAATCAACCTCATCTAAACAGACCTTTCTTGAATTCAATCGACATATCAAACCAAGGCTAGCAAGTTTTAAACTTCCTATGGCTTTGTAGTTCTGGTAAACTACTGTTATATTTGACCACCCATTTACATTCTTCGCATGTAAACCTCTTCGCTATCGACTTTGTGGTACCTTCCTTGTTGTGATTCACATTATTATGCTTGATGGAAACAAACTGGATGACCTAAGCAATGGCCTATTGACCTGGTGTATGTAACAATCATATATGTTGAAACAAATTTTACTCTCTTAGAATTTACTTTATAGCCATATCAAACCAACATTAACAATTACTTCAACATCCGTGGGTTATATTATTTTTTAGCGATTCTGTATCTTTGATTTTTGCCTTTGCAACTATGGCAACGCTTTTCAAAACTTAAGCAGCCTCACTCGAATCTGGTTGATCTTGTATGTGACCTCTTTCCTTTGAAATGATGTCCCCGCATATTAGTAAGCGGCCTCCCAAACTAAAAACATGCCTTCTTTATTATACTTTCATCTTATTCCTTTGGTTACATTTCGACTCCGTCAGATTCTTAAACTTTCACGGCCTGAAGATCCTAGTGTCAGCTTTACCCATTTTGTTTATGTTAAAACAGTCTGTTGCGTCACCAATAACTTTATTTTTACGAATTGGGTTTCTCTGAAATTTTTATATAAGGTTTAAAACTTAGTTATTTAAATCATATCCAAAAATCTGCCTTACCTAGTTTGTCCTTTTTGAGGTATGTAATAATTAGTGACTGTCTATCTTTGTCTCAATCACAGATTGGTAAAAACTAGAAATCAACTTCATTTGCAGGTTTGAATCGGCCCCAATATGATTTGAAATTCAAGGCATTTGATAACTCTCAAAACCCCAGTGCAAGTTTGGCCCTATTTGAAACTTGTTTTTTTTTTTTAACTTTGTGTGAAAGTGTGAAAAGCATTTTGTGACAGGTGAAAGGCATCCAATTCCTCCCTGTAGAGGCTCTTCCCAAGTCATCCCTATGGAGGTTAATTTTTATTCTTTGAAGGCATGATTTCATTGTTCACCATTGTGCAAGTCGATTCCATTTGTGTAGGCCATTTTTTTGGTGCAGAGAGGGGGCGACTTGGTGTTTTGGAAGTGGACGGATGTCAAGTTTAATCAAGCAAGAAGAGCATGTTTTTTTGAAGTTTTTTTAATACATGTAATTTTATTTTTTATTTTTCACTTGAAAGGAAAAATACCTTTGTAATTTTTTCCAATGTCAAAATTAGGAAAAAAGGAAAAATCAAATAAATTATATCCATGTAACTTTTAACCGATAACTCAAAATTGAGTACCAATTTTTTTGACAGTGATTATTTTTTCAAGCTAGATCTCTTGGAAATGATTTTGCACTATTGTTATAAAGTGCCCTTTTTTGTTCCAAATAGATCACACCTATGCACTGAAATTATAAAGTGCCACAAATCTAGGGGGATACAAATATTGAATTACGAGGAGTGTATTGTGTAGTGTCAAGTGCACTTCCATTGTGCCTTGTCTAAAACACTTCCACTACTCCAATATTTTCTTTCTACACTTCTAAATTTCTGCAACAAAATCTATCTTAAGCAACGGAGTTAAATCATCCTATTAAGCCACTCACACCCTTTAATTATCATGAGTCGAAACTTAATGTATATAACTTATGCTAATAATAAAGGGTTGTATAGAGTGACTATGGGTACTGAAAAATAACCTAATGCTGCTAAAGATAAAGAAAAATGGTTCAACAAATATGATCAATCCTTCGAGTTTTGTGTCTAAACCTATCTCCTAAACTACTATTTCATGTTGAAGCCTTGAAAACACCCAATGAAGTTTGGCAAACCTTAGAAAAACATTTTGGGAATGTTGACAAACTGAAAAGTCATGAGTTAGAAAATGAGCTCATAAGTTTGAGCCCTAGATAATTTAACACCTTGGAGACTTATTTCACTAGATTCAAATCATTAAGATTGCAATTAAAATTAATGTGGGATGGAAAAAAAAGAGGATCAACTTATTCTTTCTATACTTTCCAAACTAGGGCCTAATTACTCTGTATTTATCTCTACCTTCTACTCCACCAAAATGGCTCTTGGAGCCACATGGTCAATGCCTTCATTAGATGACTGCATTGTTGACTTAACCAGGGAGCAAGATAAGTTGATACAAATGGGCACCATGAAGTCTTCAAATAAATCTCAAGCCCTCATTACTAAGAATTGGGAACAACATGCTTCAAACAGATGGGAGAAACAAAATAAACAAAATGACAAGGAAATCAAGAAAGATAAGAAATATGAATCCTCAAAATCAAACTCTGAGAGCTTTTCAGATTAAGGAAACCTATCAAAGAAAACGCTAAGTGTGCATTTTGCAAGAAAGCTAGACACGATGAGGAGAAATGTTTGAAGAAAAAGATTAACCACCTCACAAATCTTCTTGAGAAGAACAATGTAAGGGATCCTGAATCTAACCAAGAGTCCTCATTAGCACCATAAACATTTACTTGGGAAATTCTCTTATTGCATTTGCAGTCTCTAAATCTAGAAGATGGATTCTTGATTCTGGAGCCTCCCATCACATGTCTTCTTCACTAACTTTGTTCTCTACATTAGAACCTATATATACATTTAAAATCCTAATGGCTAACAACACTTACATGAGTGTTTGTGGGAAAGGAACTATTGACTTGGGAAAAGGATGTTTCACTAATGTCCTTTTTGTTCCTAAATTGTCCAAAAATCTCCTTTCCATATATCAGATTACAAATAGTAGAATAGGGAAGACAATAGAGTTCACATCAAATTCAGTTATTATTTGATATTTGTAGAGTAGAAAGGTTGTTGCAGTTGGAAAGGTTGACAGTTACTCTCATATTTACACATTCTCACATTTTGCTCCTAATGATTCCTTCTCTATAATTCACACTCTTGCATCTAGTGTGGATAGTTCATCGAAGGCTCAACTTGGTCCATCATCACCTTCACCATCACCTGTTGGTACATCAAAGTTCTGAGTTGCTTCATAGTAGGCTTCTAGAGATTCTTTACAGTAGGAATTCATGTGGGATTTGGATTCCACACATCACTTCTTTGTATGATAGCTTCGATGAAGTTGCTTCACTGCCATCATCTTCAGATGCTTTGTATTGTGTCTAGTACACTCTCATTTTTCTCTCTTTTAGAGGAAAGATTTTCTCAAGTTAGGTTTCCTTTCTTTCTCTGCTTTATGAGAGATTACATTATACATGGGTACCTCATCTTGAGCCTAGTTGTCAAGACCCATCCTTCTTTGTTCCCACCTAAGCTATGATTAAGGGGGGTGTTAGTGTCGAATATTATTGCTATTACTTATTATTTAACAAGTAATTATACATGTGAAACTACACATGGCGTTAAGCCATCTTAGGTGGCTATGTGGCAACTTGGAGAGTTGTTCAAAACTCTTCCAAGGTATGTGGTGCCTTGTTCGTGCTATTTTCACCACCACTATTGAAGTGTACAAGTCGACTTCTGATTCAACTCAACCACTTCACTTTATATGTACACACTTTGTTCATAATATTATTTAGCTCATTTTTTTCATTTTCATGCTCTCTTTTGCTTTACATTGTTTATTTTATCTCATAGATTGAGCATGTAATTGCTTGACTTCCATGGCTCGCCGATACTGGTAGACATTATAGAGATTATGGCTAAAATCAATAGATGCAACAACCAAGATAATACCCACAACACTTGTGGTATACCAAGTCATTTTCCACCTCATCAAGGACACATAGGTAACTAATTTAGATCCACAATTATTAAGAGATGAGAATCAAACATAGGATTTAATTCCATTCCATAGGAGACAATTCAACTTCCTAGTAACTCCTAGCCTCCATGGTATGAATCTTTATAACCCATACGTACATCTATAACATACCTTGTGAACAAGGAATGCATGAATTCATTTGAATAGACACATAGGTGGACAGTAGAATATCGTAGTTATACTCCTTTCTCAAGGGTATGCCATGTACAAAAATAAATAGCTAAAGTATATTCATTATTTCAATTCTACATCTCTTTGTGTCTTTTCTATATTTTATCTCATAAGATTCTGCATACACCCACAACTTTATCTAGATTTGTATCTACAAATTTGTCCACTAGGATTCAAACCCTAGGCCTTCAATTAGTGGTATCAGATATTTTGGTACACCACACCATCCACAACCACATTGGTAAACATTCGTTTGAATTTGTTGATTTATATAACTTTTTGTCTTTTTACAATCCATGCTCACATATAAGGAGTCTTCACACTTCTCTTGAAGAAGTAGCTAGGGTATCCATACACCCCACTTCCCAATGTTAGAGTACAAGAATACACATCCCTTGGCATTTGCAAGAATTTACAACAAGAACATTAATTTAGTAGAAAGAACACCAATATATTAAAAGGTTCATCTTGTTCTTGCATAACCTATCTAATGCCATTAAATTACCTAAGCCTCGACATTAGACCTTGAGAATCATCAAACTACCTACCAAATTATCTTGAAAAATGGCGAAACCAACATAAGAGGAGATGCACGTGACAATTAAGAATGCAATCACAGAAGCACTCATGGACTAGTGGAGATCTTCAATCAATTAATTTGTGGAACTTTGTGAATAGATAGTTCCATTAACTTTGTCATCTAGTAAATCTTTTGGTGGTTGAATCCCCTCTAAGTTTCAAGAAAGACTAGAAATTCCAATGTTTAAGGACAATTAGAAAATAATCTCTACACCAATAGTCCAAATTGTCTAATTTGGGTGCATGCAACAGTAATCACTTCAATGTCGAGTGCCATGCTCAAAATGCTTTGCTTATATAGACATAAATAGAGGAAAATAAAGTCCATCCCCCAAAAGGAATCACTATCACAAATCCCAACATTCTAGTCATTGCACAAGCAACCCCCTATAACAACCACCCAAAATGAACCAAAAATTTTCCTTTAAAAACTAAGGATTCAAGTTGCACAAGGATAATAACATGTCATACTAATAATTGTACAACCCAAACCTATTAAACAATTAGTGTACAACCTCTATTCAATCATTCTACCTATCCATTCATCAAACACGTATACCTAATAGCTAGGAAACTTAGGCAAGATTAGGTTCCCTACCTATCAGTCATATAATTCTTTTTAATGTATGCATAGGACAATTGAGTCCTACATGGGGTACATTAATTATTTAATCTGTTATGATTGCAAAATTAGCTAGCTTAGACAACATATGTATATCGTTAATTCTAATTCAACTCAAACAAGATAGGTTGGTTAAAAAAGTTAATTACTTTGTTTCCACTAATATAATTACTACTTTCAACCATAACATTAGGTTAATTCATTACTTCAATTGTTGTAAATTATTTACCAAATATTTACTCATACTAATTCTCATCTTGTAGATTTTATTAGGCCATATTGTTATAACTAAACAAGTTTTAGCAAGAATATCTCAATTGTTTAAAATAAACATATTTTGTAGAAATAACATATTCCAAAAAATATTTTGACAAATTTATGTCTGCAATAAAAGAATATAACCTAAATATTGCATACAAATCTTGGTATAAACTAAATTATAGAAATAACAAATAAATTTCACATTTTGAATAGAGATATCAACAATCAAAATACCATAGCATTATTATCTTTCCCAAACCCTTCTACAAAAAGTTATCAACTTCATGTAAGCTCCTTAGGAACTATTTAAAATAATCAAACAAGGATCTCTAATATAATACAATATAAGTTAACAATTGATACGTCCAACCAATTACAACTTGAAGTAATTAATAATCTTTGCTTGGATACAAAACATTCTTCTTGTTAAAACTATTGACATTATGATGATCAAACCAATGATAAAACACACATAAACATAGGGTGTCAGAGAATCCCTACCAACGGGTTCATGGCCTATCTCAACCCTACACCTAGGCACAAGGTGAGGTATGTGTTGGATTTAAGGCATACAACTGAGAGGGGGGGGGGTGAATCAGTTGTATAAAACTTCTTGTTCTTTCAAACACTTGGTTCTTCGTTGTTAGTTAATAGCATATCAATTAATCATCCATGAAAGCATAATACATAAACACAAGAGCAGATAAACATCAACACATTGAACACCAAGATTTTGACGTGGAAAACCCGGTTAAGGGAAAAACCACGGGGTGATTAACCCAAGGATTATTCTCTGTTAGAAGAATAAGAAAAAGAATGGCACTTGCCAATTAGGGCTCACTGCCCGAGCACACTGCTCACAAAGAGGCCCACTGCCTACAAGGAGACACACTGTCTACAAAGTGATAAGAATCACAATCTTGAACTGGAGAATGATATCTCTACCATGTCCGGATCAGTTCCATTTAAGCCCAAAAACCTCTGCTCTGCCTTTCGCACTTCACTTCGCTATGCCACACTCATCCACACAATCCACACTTCGAAATGAACTCACAAACTGTTATTTATACATGACATCGACTTAGGAACAAACATCTAAGTCGGAAAACAACCATAAGAGTATCCGCAAGATGAATAACACATCCGGTCGGCCACCACAAGAACATTCGCAGGATGAACAACTCATCCGGAAGAATATCCTCAATTCCGGGCTCTGCTATCAATGCGGACCAACAACACAACCTCAACATGATCCAAGAACCTTCACAAGCCTGCCTGAATGACCAGGTATGTCCGCATTTCCTTTACTTACTGAAATCTCTTATCCTCCTTATCCAGAACTTCAAGAACACTGTCTGTCGCCACTGTCATAATGCAGGAGGAACTTCCGGACCTCCAAATTATACACAACTCGAGATGGCACATCACAAGGACATCTCAAAGACTCCTTCCAATCCGTAGATTAGGATTATACAGTTCCGGACCTCACCGGACCTTTTTGTGATCCTCTGTCACCTCTGAATACTTGCCGGAACCGATTCTACACCGACAGCCACAACTCCTTCAGATCTTCATGCGAACCTCTGAAATCTTAACTGAAGCATCTCAAGACTCATATCTACAAACCCTTTAATCCGGATCCTCCGGTTTGCATCCTATACAGTACATTTGCCTTCTTCTCATCACTGTTCTTTACTGTTCCTGACTGAGGCTAATTTTCTCAATATCCTCAGCACACAGCTCATCTAATCCTTCTTGTCAATGCAATATGAGTATGTTGACATCAATTACAACACTGGTTCACCTCATACTTGCAACAATCTCCCCCTTTGTCATTGGTGGCAACATATGATGTGAAAAACCATCAAGACAAGAACTTCTCCTTTCTGTCACAGCTCCCCCTATCAACAACAACTTTTCACATGTCTTCTCTTCCTTTACTGCTCCCCCTTTGATCATCAACCACTTATTTTTCACATGTCTTCTCTCCCCCTTTGACATCAATGGCAAAGGGCTCATACTTGCAATTCTAATACATCAGAATCATACCAGCTGCTCCCCCTTAGTAGCAGCTCCCCATCATCAATCCGGATCACAAGATATGACTGTGATATCCACCGGACTGATGCACATCAGTGCATCCTAGTTCATCACCGGAGGGGGCTTGACCCCTAACTTCTCCCGGAGATATTCAAAAGAGTCCTTGGGAAGAGGTTTAGTAAAGATATCTGCAATCTGATCCTTTGAGGGAACATACTCCAATCTGACTTCTTCCTTGTTCACTTGTTCTCTCAAAAAGTGAAACTTGATAGATATGTGCTTAGTCTTAGAATGCAATACCGGATTCTTAGAAATATTAATTGCACTTGAATTATCACAGAAAATTATGATAGGCTCCTCATATTCAACTTTAATGTCTCTTAGCATCTGCTTCATCCATAAGATTTGAGTGCAACTACCTGCTGCTGCAATGTATTCTGCTTCAGTTGTAGACAGAAATATTGCATCTTGTTTCTTGCTTATCCAAGAAACCAATCTCTTCCCCAAAAAGAATGCTCCACCACTAGTGCTCTTCCGGTCATCCACATCTCCTGCCCAATCTGCATCTGTGTAAGCATGAAGAGAGAAATCCGGATCTCTAGGGTACCATAGACCATACTCAACTGTTCCTTTCAGGTACCTAAAAATTCTTTTGATTGCCATAACATGAGATTCTCTAGGATCAGCCTAGAATCTTGCCACAAGACCAATAGCCTGCATTATATCTGGTCTAGTCTGAGTGAGATACAACAATCCACCAATCATTGATCTATACTTTGTCTGATCTGCCTTTAGAGAGTCATCATCTTTGCTCAACTTACATCCGGTTGCCATGGGAGTGTTCATTGGTTTTGAATCTTCCATACCATATTTCCTTAACAATTCTTTCACATATTTGGTCTGAGAAATGAAGATTCCTTTCTTTGTTTGAGTAATTTGCAGACCCAAGAAGAAATTCATTTCACCAAGCATAGACATTTCAAACTCACATTTCATCTGATTTGCAAAAGTTTTGCACATACTATCTCTTCCTCCAAAAATGATATCATCTACAAACACTTCAACAATCAAAATGTTTTCATGATCAATTTTGAAATATAAGTTACTGTCAGCAGTACCTTTGCTGAATCCAATCTGCACAAGATGCTTATCCAACCTTTCATACCATGCTCTTGGGGCTTGCTTTAGTCCATACAATGCTTTCTTCAACTTGCAGACCATATCATTATTATCAGACAGTTGAAATCCATCCGGTTGTTCAATGTAAACTTCTTCTTCTAGATCACCATTTAGGAAAGCAGACTTGACATCCATCTGATATGCCTTGAAGTCTTTGAAGGCAGCAAATGCAAGAAATAATCTGACTGCTTCAATTCTTGCCACCGGAGCAAAGGTCTCTTCAAAATCAATTCCTTCTATTTGAGAGTAGCCTTTGCAGACCAATCTAGCTTTGTTTATGATAACTTCGCCAGCTTCATTCAGTTTGTTCCGGAAGACCCATTTGGTTCCAATCACATTCCTGTCTCTAGGTCTGGGAACAAGATCCCAAGTATGATTTTTCTCAATTTGCATTAATTCATCTTTCATTGCTTTAGTCCAGTTTTCATCATTGCAGGCTTCATTTACTGTTTTAGGTTCAATCTTTGAAATCAGACAACATTCATCCTGATTTTGAGCAACATTCCTTCTAGTTTGCACACCTTTGCTTCTGTCACCTATGATCTAATCTTGAGAGTGGTTTAGTGTTACATACCTAGGAATTTTGGGAGTATCCTGCACTGCTGCTTCTTGATCAGGCTCATTCAAACCTATCTCTTCTTCCTGATTTACCGGATCAGGCTGACTTTGTCTTACCGGAGAGGATTGAGTTCCTTGAATCTGAACACCGTCTTGGTCATCTTCATCAAATTCATAAAATCTTGAGGGCTTCTCAATTCCTTCATCAACTTTCACATTAGTGCTTTCTATTATCTTCCTCAGTCTCTTATTGTAACACCGGTATGCTTTGCTTTGAGTGGAGTAACCCAAGAAAATTCCTTCATCACTTCTAGCATCAAACTTTCCTAGATCTTCATCTCTTTTGATATAACACTTGCTACCAAATACTCTGAGATATTTCACAGTAGGAGTGATGCCAAACCAGAGTTTGTAGGGGGTCTTACCGGTATTGTTTCTGATTTGAACTCGATTTAGAGTGTAGACTGCAGTGCTGATAGCTTCTTTCCAGAACATCTAAGGAACATTTGCTTCCAACATCATTGTCCTAGCAGCTTCCTGGATGGTCCGGTTCTTTTTTTCAACTACTCCATTCTGCTGTGGAGTCCTAGGAGCAGACAATTGTCTCCTTATACCCTGCTTCTCACAAAAGTCAATGAACTCACCAGATGTAAATTCACCACCTCTATCAGACCTTAGACATTTAAGTTTCAATCCGGTTTGATTCTCTACCATAGCTTTGAAGATTTTGAACTTTTCAAGGGCTTCTGATTTCTCTTTTAGGAAGGTAACCCACATCATCCGGGAATGGTCATCAATTAACAACATGAAATATCTATCACCTTGCAGACTCTTGATTCTTGTCGGACCACAGAGATCAGTATGTACTAATTCCAACAATCCGGTAGAGGACTGATCTTTGCTTTTGAAAGAGACTCTGCTCTGTTTACCTAGCTGACATTCTTTGCACAAACTATTTGTAGGTTTCACCAATTTTGGAAGGTCTCTTATAGCCTGAATATTGCTTATCTTGATGATGTTATCAAAATTCACATGACACATTCTTCTATGCCATAACCAACTCTGATCAACTTGAGCAAACAGACAACTTTTGTTTGAACCAACTAGATGAAAGATATTACCTTTTGTTTGAGCACCGGATGCAATTTCAGTTCCGGAGCTTGTAAAGATTCTGCATTTTCTATTCTTGAACTGGAGATCATAGCCTTTGTCCACTAACTGACCAACACTGAGAAGATTGTGCTTCAATCCTTCAACATATAGTACATTACCTATTTTGCTCTTTCCATCAAAGGAAATAGTTCCCCTACCTCTGATTCTGCCAGCAGAATTGTCACCAAACTTTACCATTCCTCCTTCATACCTTTCCAAATCTAAGAACTTATTCTTGTCACCAGTCATATGGTGAGAACACCCACTATCAATAACCCAATCATCCTTTTCTTCCACTTGAGCAGCCAAAGCTCTTTCCACAACCTTGTGATTGACAGATTCAGAGGATATTGAATCTTCTTCCTTGATGGCAATAAACACCCATTCATTTCCGAATTTGCTTCCTAGTTCAGATTCATCATCTGTTACTCCTTCATTGTCATCTTCTTCATGAACATAATAGCAGTTCTTTTGAAACCTTTGTCTGTTAGTATTAGACCTTGCAGATCTTTCCGGACATCTTGAAGCAAAATGACCAATCTTATTGCAGTTGAAACACTTAAAGGGTAGTTTTCCTTCATACTTACCGGATCCTCTGGGCAGTCTCTTTGCAATGAGGGCTTCAAGTTGAGCTGTTTCTGCTTCTTCTTCTTCCATGTCTCTTCTTGCTTGATCATACCATGACATCTTCCTTGATGAGTTTTCTCCCAGATCAAATCTCTGTTTGCCTTTCACATAGGTACTGGCTTTGAAAGCAGATTCAGTCTTGGGAGGATCATCTTCAAACTCGGTCATTTCAAATGCAGCTAGTTTGCCAGCCAGTTGTTCTCTTGTGACAGTTGTGTGGGCTCTGAATTCATCAATGGCAGCAACCTTGATTTTGTAGGTAGCAGGAAGGGATCTTAGGATTTTGCAGACAATCTCATTTTCATCTAGAGTTCCACCAGCATTTCTAATTCCACATACCAGCTCATTCACTCTTGGCATAAAGGTAGTGATGTTTTCATCATCTCTCATCTTCAATCTTTCAAATTTCCCTTTCAGACTTTGCAACCTTGCACTTTTGACAAACTCATCTCCTTCATACAGAAGTTCCAGTTTAGTCAGGATCTCATATGCAGTTGGTAGGTCAATAACATTTGAGAGATCTGAATCATTCAATGCGCTTAGTAGGGCTTCCTTGGTCCGCAGATTATTTTCAGCATCTGTGATTTCATTCAGAGTTGTCGGACCACCTTGTGGAGGTACATATGGTTTTGAGACCATAGCCAAGTATGCTTTTCCCATACATTCCAAGTGACACTTCATGCGACCTTTCCAGAGAGTGAAGTTGGTTCCATCGAACTTTGGACTATCCTTCTTGTATGATGACATCCTGGATCTCCTCAAGCGGTTAAGCTCCTTTCAGAGGAACTTGGCTCTGATACCAATTGTTGGATTTAAGGCATACAACTGAGAGGGGGGGTGAATCAGTTGTATAAAACTTCTTGTTCTTTCAAACACTTGATTCTTCGTTGTTAGTTAACAGCATATCAACTAATCATCCATGAAAGCATAATACATAAACACAAGAGCAGATAAACATCAACACATTGAACACCAAGATTTTGACGTGGAAAACCCAGTTAAGGGAAAAACCACAGGGTGATTAACCCAAGGATTATTCTCTGTTAGAAGAATAAGAAAAAGAATGGCACTTGCCAATTAGGGCTCACTGCCCGAGCACACTGCTCACAAAGAGGCCCACTGCCTACAAGGAGACACACTGTCTACAAAGTGATAAGAATCACAATCTTGAACTGGAGAATGACATCTCTACCATGTCCGGATCAGTTCCATTTAAGCCCAAAAACCTCTGCTCTGCCTTTCGCACTTCACTTCGCTATGCCACACTCATCCACACAATCCACACTTCGAAATGAACTCACAAACCGTTATTTATACATGACATCGACTTAGGAACAAACATCTAAGTCGGCAAACAACCATAAGAGTATCCGCAAGATGAATAACACATCCGGTCGGCCACCACAAGAACATTCGCAGGATGAACAACTCATCCGGTCGGCTAAATAGAGCAAGAACTTCATCCGGAAGAATATCCTCAATTCCGGGCTCCGCTATCAATGCGGACCAACAACACAACCTCAACATGATCCAAGAACCTTCACAAGCCTGCCTGAATGACCAGGTACGTCCACATTTCCTTTACTTACTAAAATCTCTTATCCTCCTTATTCGGAACTTCAAGAACACTGTCTGTCGCCACTGTCATAATGCAGGAGGAACTTCCGGACCTCCAAATTATACACAACTCGAGATGGCACATCACAAGGACATCTCAAAGACTCCTTCCAATCCGCAGATTAGGATTATACAGTTTCGGACCTCACCGGACCTTTTTGTGATCCTCTGTCACCTCTGAATACTTGCCGGAACCGGTTCTACACCGACAGCCACAACTCCTTCAGATCTTCATGCGGACCTCTGAAATCTTAACTGAAGCATCTCAAGACTCATATCTACAAACCCTTTAATCCGCATCCTCCGGTTCGCATCCTATACAGTACATTTGCCTTCTTCTCATCACTGTTCTTTACTGTTCCTGACTGAGGCTAATTTTCTCAATATCCTCAGCACACAGCTCATCCAATCCTTTTTGTCAATGCAATATGAGTATGTTGACATCAATGACAACACTGGTTCACCTCATACTTGCAACAGTATGAGCAATTGGTGACTTCTTGAAAACAATAAAGTTATACTTTCTCATTGTAGAAAAATAATAGAAGACTCATCAATTCAACACTAACCACTCTTAATGACTAAGAAAAATAAGTCATAAAATGAGTGTCAAGATTAAATCACAATAATAAAACTACATAGAAACCATATG
Organism: Cunninghamia lanceolata; assembly: GCA_027924645.1. NCBI lineage: Eukaryota > Viridiplantae > Streptophyta > Pinopsida > Cupressales > Cupressaceae > Cunninghamia > Cunninghamia lanceolata. The sequence continues at coordinate 1,289,438 of BSBN01001349.1, forward strand.
ATACATTGTAAGACCTACTACTTCAAACAATAAAGACCATACAAGACTCACAATATTATTTCCATCTTAAATACCTTGAGTATTTTAACAACATACCAACAATTGTAATGACCAAGATATTAGAGTCATCCATTGTATAACCTTGTTTGACCATACAAATATACTTCACAATTACCAACTATGCTCACGCATCTAAATCACCCATAAAACAACTTCCAAATAGCAACCATCTAATAAACACAACAAATTCCAATAACAATCATTTGATACACAATTTAAAAAGGCACAAATACCCAACATAAATAACATATAGCCTTCAACTATGGAGTAAGGTTGTTGGTTCCCAAGATAACCACAATCCAAAACCCTAAAACATTACCCAATCACCTAGGCTAGGGGTGTCATCAAGATGATTGGAAAGTGATATATCAACAGGTTGGGGATGATTCTAGGCCAATGGACATGAGTGGGTTTTCTCTCCTACACTTCGAGCTCAGCTTAGACTTGAGAAGGTGTTCCCCGAGGTTAGATAACCAGATGAATAACTAAAATTGGTGGCTAAACCCAACTCACTAACTTGATTCTAAACATTATCACTAAATCAAGAACAACGAGCCACATAAACCTCAGTATAGTTGATTACACTTTTTACACATGCACTCATAAGTTGCATTTCTCATATCCCCATAAGATATATTCATTTAATGTTTCTTACACAATGGCAAAATACAACCATGAATTACATGAATCACAAAAGGTTAAAATAGTTTCAGATTTCCACAGATTTGTCCCAAGTTATTACATTGAATCATGAACAATATGTAATATGTATATGTATATGTATAGAAATGTAAGTACTTAATTTGTATATATATGTATGTTTATGTATATACATGTATATTTATACATATACATATATAATATATATGTACATGTACATATATATTGTATATATGTGTATGTATGTATGCATGTATATACGTATGTGTGTGTATATATATATCTATATGTATGTATGTATGTATGTATGTATGTATGTATGTATGCATGTATGTATGTATGTATGAATGTATGTATGTATGTATGTATGTATAGAAATGTAAGTACTTGATTTTACTAAAAGTATAGTTGGGTTTTACTTTATTTTTCATGGGTTTCATGTAAAAATGGTTTGGATTGTGTTGACTATTAGTATATTGTAATGGGTATATATATATATATCTATGTGTGTGTAATATGTATATGTGTAATATATACATATGTATATTACAAATACATATTACACTTACAAATACATATTACATATACATATACATATTACACATACACATACGCATACGCATACGCATACGCATACACATATATACACATATACATACATTTTTATTTTAATTAAAAACCTGGTTGGGGTCCAGGAACCATGTCAAAATTGGGCACATTCTTAGATATTACACATACACATACACATATACATACATTTTTCTTTTAATTAAAAACTTGGTTTGGGTCCAGGAACCATGTCAAAATTGCGCACATACTCAGAGTCTGACTATGCATATAACATGGACTGTTAACAAGATATTAATAGAGCAAACTATATAACCTACCCTCCTATCAGTCTACCCTTCATCTATCATATTACCCTGCCCACCATCAAACCATAACAATCTTTAACATAGTTGAAAGTATATAGAGAAAATAGGGGACAAACAAATTACATAGGCTTGAGCCCCTCAACATGAACACATTTACAATTTTAACATACCCCATTGATTATCAAGACAACATATGTCTTCACCTTGACCATTTCATCCTCCGAGTCACATTGGCAAGAAAAGGAAGGGATGACCTCCACTGGTAGACACACCTCCATTTTCTTAGCTATGTATTCCACTGCCAATTATGTACATATCTGCCTGTGTTGTATTGTATGTATGTGCTCTATTAGAATCTTGAAGTGTGTTTCCACTTGTTGGAAAACATCACCAACGTCATCATGTAACAGGAAGGACCATGTTGCCACCGAGAGCATAGAGGCCAAAAACAAAGATTGAGTAGCTTCATATATTCCACCTCCCACGAGAGTTACCCATGCTAGTAGTAAATTTGCCATGGTTGAGCAAATATTAACACATGGTGATCCATCCATAGATTTGGAGAGCTCCCATATCCGCGCCAACCAATTCCTCAGAGCCAGGTCCTTGATCGCTATCTAGCTCCATTATTCACCAATAAATTTGATGCAGAAGGGACATGCACTCTACTCAATGGATCAAAAGATCCCTTATCAAGTGACCTAATGGTTATAATGTGTTACATTTATCATGTCAAACCAGGGAATGTATCTTCTTGGATGGCACCTATAGTGTATGTATAATTTAAGGATTCTTGAGATTATCCTAGAGGTTGTGTATAGAATGATAACTACTCATAACTGAAAAGGGATTCTATATTATAAATGTGATCACACAATAGTGGCTATGGGTAGATTTACTAAGCTACATGTAATCCCATTAATTTGCAGGTAATTCTATTAAGCTACAGGTATATGTCACTTCAGTTATCCACAACCAACTATTTATATGAAACAAATTATCACAACTAATAAAAATTATTAACATTCTAATTTAACAAGAGAACTATAGTTTACCTCAAGTGGGCTCTTGCTCTGATGGACTATATTCTCACAAAATCCCAATCAAATCTTTAACTAGATGTTTCTAATCATTGACTGAATATGACAATCTTTATTGAATTCTAAAAACATAATACATAGTACCGATAATGAAATTCTTCTTGATATTTGTTATATACAAAACCTACTGCATATATAGATATATTCTGATTCTCCTATCTAAATTGGACTCTAAACAACTCTAATCTACACATGTCGACTCTTCACACAATCATAGGAAGAGGACTTGTTCTTATATTCTAATCAAAATAGAAATAGGAAAAATTGTTCGAAGAGCACAATCCTACTAACTCTCCAACTTATGATGAAGAAAACAAAAGTAATAAGAACAAACAAACCAAGGTGTAATCTATGCAATTATTAGCCACAACCTGTTAAAACTATAAATTTCCTTGTATTCCTCATAGAAGTCATTACTGATGCTGAATAAACTGTTGGTGAGTCGAATGGCTTATTGCAAAACCAACTCCTTTACATTTGGGTTCCTTTTCCTTTGCCTACAGGCACTTGCTTCCTTAGCTGTAGGTGATCACTCCTTTGGCTACAGGTTCACAATGACCTTTGTTGCACATGTTTTCTTCCTTGTTGCATAAGGGTTAGTTCCATTCCATAATACTTCCATACCATAAACTACCATAATCAACATAAATTGCTATCATAGTTTGAAAACAATCATCAACACACACATAACATTCATTAACATATTATTTACCAATCTTAGTGCTTTATACTTAAAAGCCAACATAAAGCTTGGATTTTGTTTGAGGAAATGTTCTGAGAAAATAGAAACTAAACAGGGCAAATGAGACAATTTCAAGTCCCATCACACCCCCAACTTAGCATCTTGCTTGACCTCAAGCAACTCATGGCCTTTAGTTATACTGAAGTGTAGTCATCTTGTATTATGTAGGTTCTATAACCCCCTCCACCTATTTAAGATAAAATCCCTTCTATTCATCAAGGTGTTCCCACCTAGTCTGCTCAGTTGTTTCCATGCACCCATGGTAAACATGAGCAAATATGTTAGTATGTTAACCAATTCTAGTAGGCACACTAGGATTGACTAGAAGTGTCTCTCATGGTAAACTAGTGAAAGGATTGATCAAATCAATAGAAACCTCATGAACAAAAGTCCTCCACTCCTAGACACTACCTAAAAGACAAAGATAAAAGGAACGACAATTCATAATTTTAAGCAAAGAACAATGCAAATTCAAAAGCAAAAGCAGACTCACGAGGATTGTCGGGCTACCAAGAAGGATCAAAGTGCTACATCACCTCATCAAAATGAGGAGGTCTAGGACCTAAAGAAGAAGTCTCTAGAATCTCCCCCTCATCAGGTTAGCCTCTTGAGCATTTCTAGCTGACCCATCGTTTGACCGATCATCTCCATTAGGGATATAGTCCTCATTAGTAGAGTCTAAATCCTCCATGACAACAAGTCCATGGGAAGGAGCTCCTCTCCCTCCCCTCTGTCTACCTCTCAAGATCTTAAAGGTTTTGGTAATCAAAACCCCAGGAGTCAAAGGAGTCCAAACCACGTATCTCTAGCCAAACTTGCCCATCTCCTAGACATATCGGTAGCATGTAGGAACTAGGGGCAAGTCCTTAGGAAATTCGCCTCCTAACTACTAAAAAACTCGCTCAATGCAGTAAGCCTCGACGAAACCATTGAAATCTGATAGCTCTGAAACATTGCGTCAGTGGTCTCAAGTTTTCCTATCATGAGACCATGTACCCTCCATGTCCACATAAGGGTCAACAATCATATCTGTTGTCACGTGAAATTGCACCCTGCTTGAATGGGATTTCAAGCATTCCAATGACACAATGGGATTGATCTCTAAGTGTGGGACTTTGCTAAATGAGATCAAACCTCCAGAGAAGGCCGGCTTCCTTGTCTAGTTATCACTTAAAACTACTGTATTTTGGGGTGAAAAGGGGAAGAAACATGCTAAAGTGAAAGCAACAATACTTAAAAGCATGAAAGGGTGATGCACTAGACAGATCTAAAGAACCTTTGCAAAGATGAAGCATACACAATATAATCAGATACAGCAAGCAAATATACACATAATAGATGGTTCTAATAGAGGTAAGGAGCAAAATGATTGAGAGGAACAAGAAATATTCATAGACAACCATATGTAGATTTACACAGAGATAGAAAAATCAGCAAAAGGCATGATAGCTTTCATATATCTAAAGAAAGGCAAGGTTACAGTATGAAAAGTTCTGTTTGGAAATAGGGAGAATAGAAAGTTTCCAAAAAATTTCCAACCCTTATTACATCATAAGCCTCAGCTTATATAGTAATACAAAAACTGACCTAGGTCGGTTACAAAAATCCACTCTGGGAGCTGCAATCAGAAATATCCTTGAAAGGACATCCACCTACCAGGAGTAATGGTGCAAAAAGATCTGTAACAGGGGCAGATGGAAGATATTTCTAGGTCATTAATGCGAGCAGCTACGTCATCGATCTGATCCTCAGAAATGGCGGAGGATAACCTAGCATTGAATGCGAGCAGCTGCTCGTGACAGTTCTTGACAATTAGGCGGCGGAGAAAAGACTGGAGATGAAGCGGTGGCGGGATATTTTGGGCCATCAATGCGTGCTGTGCCCTCCCATGTAGCAATAAATGCAAAAAAAATCTGCACCAACTCAAGAAAGTCATTGCCAAAAAGTCCACCCAACCGACATGCAGATCCAACTCCAAAAAACCTCCTGAAGAATTCCCGCCAAAATGTCATCATCATGATATTTTCAAATTTCTGCGGGACATGATTATCCCACATGCACCCGGAGGAGACCCCTTCATCACTTTATAAGCTAGGCCGTGAGCATACATAATGTCGGTGCTTTTTCTCTCGACGGCATCATCATAAGTCTCATCATCATCCTCCCTCAGCATGATATCCGGTTGCTCTAAATATCACCCTGACGTCAGCAGGCCTTAGCACCATCACCTGTTGGCCAGACCTCTAACATCGGCGAGCCATCGGCATGTCCGGCCGATATGAAGAGCCACCCCGATATGAAATTAGCCCTGAGCTTCATCATCATCTTCAAGACCCGCGAAATATCCTCCTGATATTCAAAAATATCATCCTGATGTTCGGAAATCAGCCTGATGTGAAATATCTGCCAACATCCTGATGACGTCAGTAGCATGTTGAAAAATCAGGATGATCCTTGAATGCTAACTGATGTTAAGAAAATATGAGCTCGCTCGGACCCTGAAGACATCATCATGATATTGGGGTAGGATGGTATTCAGAAATATCTTCCCCGCAAAATATCAGACTGCATTATAGCCTCATCGTAAGATCGGCGTGATCTTGGAATATGACTGATATTTGGAAATATCACCCCGACAGGAATATGCATGAAGCTGTGAAACAAGCGGATGTCACCCTGATATTCAAATGTGATGACCCCTCAAAAGATCAGGTCATACTTAGAAATTTCATAGCACCAACATCAAGATGATCTTCAACTAAGATCACCCGATGTTAAAGTATCACCCCGATGTGAAATATCCGGTTGGCAGAAATATGATGTCCTTCGCGAGAAAGATGATCTTCTCCCGGAATGGATTTGGATGATATCAGGGGCATATGACTTGGTTTATCACTGCAATTACCCCGATGTCATCATCATGTTATCGGATGGGGGGAATAGTTGGAAATATATCAGCATGAAGCATAAAGGGATGATGATGTCACCGTCATATTGGCCTTTGGGAGATACTTCGCAAGGAGGATGATGTTTCATATATCAGGTGACATTTCAAATGTAGGGTGATATTCAGAAATATCACCCGATGTATGAAATATGATCCGGTATATGAAATATGACCCTATGGAAAGAAGATGACTCGATAATCAAATGTGATGACCCTCCATAACTTCCTCATCTTAGCGAATTCAGGGTGATGTAAAAAATAAACCTGCCTATTTTTCCAAGCTCTTTCACATGGTAAGCCTCTTCAGGCAAGCTTTAGATTTTGAAATTTGGGTTAAGACCTCAGGATCACAAATATGGCTTTCATGGGGATATGCATACTGACCGGTCCTGCTTGAATTATTTTGACTCCTGCTAGAGTAAAAATAGGTCAACAATATCTACATCAGTAAGAGTGGCCACAACACACAATGAAGTATCAAAGTGGCCCACATGAGCCCATATGGAAGCTCTCAGAAGTCTACGATCAAGAAGAGGAATCTCCTTCTGATATGTCCTAATATGCTCAAAGATCCAGGTCATGATTAGATCGGAGTGGTTGAATGCAAGAACCCCATGATGAGCAATATAGCAGAAGTCTTTGTAAAGCATCGCAAGAATGTCAGGACCCCATGCAAAAATGGTACCCTACTCAGTGCACTATATGATGGGTGCCCAACACCATCACAAATAGGCTGAAGCCTTGTCTCCAGACATCTTTGATGCAATCAACCCAATTAGGAACTTCCTCAAAGGAGGAATGTGAAGTTATGGTACAATAGTAAGACAAACACCTATCTGGTCCTCAAAATGACTCACCCCCATAATCACTTGCAAAATTTTCACAAACAAACATATAAAACCTTCAAAATTGTAATAAATCGATGAATTATGTGTTCAAATTAGACCAAAATAGAGTGAATTAAATGTCAAAAAACATCAAATTTTAGTCATAATTAATTTGTCAAGGTTACCCCTTTCATCAGACCAGATCTCCCCAGGGCAACCCAGATGTTTAGCAGGATCTCCCCTTAGCGACCCTGTTGCACAGGCAAATCTCCACTGGGTGACCCTGTTGTTCAGCTAGATCTCCCTTGGGTGACCTGGATTGGCCCAAGGGGTGACCCTATTTGCCTTCCCAGATGCTAAAAAATGCTCTAAAATCATAATTTTCAACCAATTTCGACAAACGGAAGACCAATTCTACTCTAAACGACAAGACAAACACAATACAAGAGAGGAAATTAACAAAAATTGACAATTTCATAAGATTTTTCACAAAATGAAAACTAGGGTTTAGAGAAGGGTTTTTGACTTATTGTGCACCTGACTCTCAATGACATAAGAAGATGCGGCCATCTTTACGATCTACTCAGTGATATCATCCCAACGACTGCTTGCACGACTGACTTTGTCAACATGTCACTCTGATCACACTAATTTCTTCACTCTTTTCTTCTCTTAGCTTAGTTTGCATTGTGTATTTTTAGAGTAGTTTATTCTTTTATGCATCTCTCATGCTCTCATTTTGCATGCTTTCATCCCTACAAGTCTTTTCGACAAAGACAAACAAGTAGGTGAATTCACATGATCTATGGTATATTCATCATTTCAGTTTTCATTACTTGTTTTGATATATTCAGATGTCAGATTAATACTAGTTATTGCAGGTACTATTGCATAAAAATTGACAACATGTAAGGCCTAGTTCGAGAACAGTACCTACCTTCTATGTAGACTACTGTCCCCAAGGGGGCAAATATGTAAGCACCAAAATCATGCACAACCTCCATGAGGACCCCGATGATGACTCACAATCCTTGTCACGTACATGTAAGCATGGAATAATGCCCTCTTAACTCAGTGATTGTCTTGGTAGCATGTGGTTTCTTCTTCCTTTTGGTGTTTCCCCTTTGTCTTGCTAACTCTTTCTTCACTTTCGACACTTTTCGACAGTTGTTAATTTCCATTTCCTGTGCTTATGACTTCATCTTTGAGCCTTGTATTCATCAATTTGTTGTGTTTTAACCTTTCCCTAATGTTTTTCATCCAGTCCCACCCCTAGAGGACCTCCCAGGCCATCTCCAACTTTCAGCTTTCAATTCCAGTTAACCAATACAAAATCTCCCCTTATTATTTACAAATCTCCCTTGGGAGATCCATCATTTGCAAGTGGAGATTTAGTTTTTGACCCCTGTTTGACCAGTTTCCGGAGGTAGTTCACCACCTTTTCCCCTCCCTATTCATCTCCAACCCTGCACTTTCACCCAGGATCGCTCCTCTGAGGGTTACCCATGGGTTACCCCAGGCAACCCTAACTGGTGAAAGGGGCGACCAGGTGGCGACCCTATCATTTTTTCCAACCGTGAAACAACTCAAGTTTTTGGCCACAAATAGCTCTATTTTGACCTGTTTTTGCTTCGATTTACATAGAATTTTGTCCTAAAATTAGAGTTAACTATTTCATGCACCCAAGCATGCATATTTAGCTCCTTTTTATCTTTAGTTGTGAACACATGCATTCTTTTAACTCTATTTCTTCTTGAGTGATAAGCTATATTGGCTTGTTCACTCCCTAATTAGCCCAGACCACTCTTGTGTCTTTTGAGTTAACTCTCCAATCAAAGGGAGTTAACTCTCCACCTCTTTTAGCCTCTTCCAACCTATAAATCCTCCCTCCCTCAAGCACAAAGGGAGGCAATTTCATTTGTACACATAGTTCTTGCAGGTTTTTTCTTTCCAACTAGCATCCATATGCTCATATAGGACGTTCAAGCCTTTTGTTTTTTATTGTTGTCTTATCGAGGTCAAAAGCCTAAGTCAAAACCCTAGGTCAAATCAAGGTTAGCTTTAACTATCTCTCTCTTGGTTTGGGCTCATGAATGTGCCCTGGGATTAGAGGTGAGTGGGTGAGGGCAATCCTCGACAAGATAGAGTAGATCCACCCTATACCACAACAAGACCAACAAACAATTCAAACAACAACATAGGTTGAGGATCTTCCAAACACATGCTATCATTCAATAGTTTGAACAACAACGTCAAGTCGACAAAAGTATCAATGAAAACAATAGTCAACCTACACAGCGTTGGAACCTTAGAAATCCAAACAGAAGAATGGTGACTAGTGACCCTTGGGGTCATATAGTTATTTTAACAACAACGGTCACAGTACACTATATTAGAATCAACACACAAGAAAGGCCCCAGTACCGACTGACCACTCTTTGTGAAGTCCAGCTCTCAAGCGAGCCAAACCGCCCCCGTGTCTTGTCTCCTCTCAACTATCTACTTCCACGAGAGTGAGAGTGACATGGAGGTTTGCCCTGTGGCAAGGAGAGGGGTCCATGTATGCATAAAAAGCTGACTCGATCACCCTAGGCCACTGAGTTGTGTTTTTGAGTGTACAGTGTTGAAACTTGTTGATAGTATAGATGACAACTAAGATCTCTTTATCTCTGACAATGTAATTAAGCTCAACAACTTGGAGATTTTTACTTATATAATATATAGCATATTCCAAGGTTCCTTGTTTTTGTCCTGACATAGCTCCTATGGTAAAATTAGAGGCATCAATATGGATGTGAAAAAGAATGGTTCAATTACGTCCTCTCAATACAAGGATCATTGTTAAGGAGTTTTTAAGAGTCTTGAAGCATTCTTGGCAAGCAGGTGTCCAATCAAATTCAACATCTTAAGAGAGAAGGATAAATATAGGTGATGTTATTTTACTAAAGTCTTTGATAAATCTCTAGTAATAACATGCATGGCCAAGGAAGCTTCATACATCTTTCTATTTTTGTGGCAGAGGAAGAGTTGTAATGACTTCAATTTTATTAGGGTCTACCTGAGTAACTCTTTTTGACACATAATGACCAAGGACTACTCCCTCCTCCATCATCATAAAACATTTCTCATGACTAAGAGAGAGATTGTGATATTGACATTGCTATAGGACTTTATCAAGATTGGCTAATGCTTCTTCATAGGAATCACCATAGGTTTTGAAGTTGTCCAGATAAAATTCCATACAGCCATGAGAAAAATTAGAAAAGATGCTCAGAACAACCCTTTGAAAGGTTACAGGGGCATTATATAATCCAAATGGTAGGATTGAATAGGCATAGGCACCCCGGGGATAGGTAAAGGTTGTTTTGTCTTGGTGCTTAGGGGCTATTTTAATTTGATTATAGCCATTGAAACCATCTAATATATAGAAAGTATTTCTTCCCAGCCAAGGAATTCGAGAACTTATCAATGAAGGGAAGAGGGAAGTGATCTTTTCTAGTGGTTGTATTAAATTCTTGATAGTCAACACATACATGCCACTTGCTGCCTTTCTTGGGTACTATGACTAATGGAGAGACCCACTAGCTGTCTGATATAGGATATTTGAATCCTGCATCCAAAAGTTTTTGTAATTCATTTTTCACTATTTCACAAACAACAAGTTTCATCCTCCATTGAGGCTGTCTAATGGGTCTACATCCTTCATTGATGCATATTATATGCATCTAAAGGTTGGGGTCTATGACTTTCATGTCATGGTAATCAAAGGTGAATGTTGTTTTATGAGTTTGTAGCATTGTGAGTAGCTCAAATTGTTGGGATGTTGTCATCTTGTTATTGACATTAAGTGTTTGTCTAGGTGAAATTTCAATTGGTGTTTTTGATGTCATGAGAGAGGCAACATCTAAACCTGATAGATTAAGTCTTCAACTGTGTGGTAGTAAATGATGAAACATGTGGGCAACAGAATCATAAGCTACAAAATTTGCTATAGGTAGAATGTTATGTAGCGGGTAGCTTAAGCATACTAAGCATTGGTCTTGTTGCGGGTCCATCCCATAATTGTTCTGCATTATATTAAAGATAACTTTATCTTCATCCTAAGTGTTAATCAATGGGATGCATTTAATGGTCATGAGTGTTTGTAGGCAATATTGGTCATTATCCTCTAGGTCTGGCCAAATAGGCTATTCCAAATTAGCAACAGGTTGTGTTGGTGGATAGAGGACCAATTTCTTAGTTATATTTCCATTGGGAATAATCATATTTCCTAACCTGTAGCTGATGAAAGCATCTGTTGTTGCTAACCATGGCCATCCTAGGATAAATGGATATCCACCTAGGTTAGCTTTTGGTCACAGGACCATGAAATCTGTAGGGTATTCCCATAAGTCAAGTGTGATGAGCAAGTGTTCAATGATTCCTTCTAGTTTGATTGTTGATCTATCTGCTAATTGTAATACTATGGGTGTAGGCCTTAAGTCAACTAGTTGTAGATTTTTCATTATTTCTTTGGTCATAACATTTATGGAAGCACCTAAATCGATTAGAGTGTTCTTTATAAGGGTGTCAATGATTTGCACATCCACTACATGGCTACTAGGGTTTGCATATTTTGGAATGACTATGCTTCCCAACATGATGTTAGCAAGCTATCCTATGACATGGATAGCTAACATGTCCTTATGTTTTCTCCCAGGTTTATTAAGACATAGTTCCCTCACAATTTTAGTGTAGGTTGGCACATCCTTGATAGCTTGGATCAGGGGAATTTTTACAAAGACATTTCTTAGCTAACCAAGGAAGTAAAATTCATGTTCAAGTTGAGATTTTTGTGTGTTCAAGTTGAGATTTTTGTGTGTTCAATCTTTCTGGGAATGGAGGTTCTCTGGTTGTGATTTATATCTATGATTGATCTTGTTCAGGGTGTTCATTTTGGTTATTCAGGTGGTTTTTAGCATCGCTGGATGGATCTTCATCAGAAATTTCCATAATAAGAGGAGAGGTTGGTCCAGAAAGCATCTTCCCTAAACACAACTGGACATCACTAACCTCAATTACATAAGTCAGTTATTGGATAGGTTCATTAGTATAATCCTATTAGACAAGCTTGTTATTAGGATTTGGTGTAGTTTGAGTAGGCAGTTGACTTGCTCTAGGTTGTGTAGGGGCTGGTGAAATAGTGTTTGGCATAAGAGCTAGTTGTTGTGGCAAGGCTTGATGTGGTTGCGATTATCTTACATTTGAGTTTTGTTAGGATTGGTTTCCTCTTCATTGTTGTGGCCATGGGTTTTGGGGTGACTGCCACTATTGATTATAATTTGGAGATTGATATGGCTGTTGTGGCCACATCCCCTGTTGTGGGGTCTAGTTTTCATAGTGGCAGATTTGACCAAGATTGCGATGGCACACTGTTCTAGGGTGTATTATACCAATTAGGAATATTTGGAGAAGAACTTGGAAATGAAGTATTAAAAGATAAGGGATTTGGAGGAATACCTTGTCTTTGCTACCAGGACTTGTGTTGTGTGATGTAAAACATTTGACCTTCCTTATCTTCTAAGGCACAAAAATCTGGTTGAACCAATCTTTTCTTTAGAAATGCTAGCAATCTACTTGCATTTGAAATTGATCTTCTTTTGCCTATAGTGTGGACAATATTCTACCAAAGCTGCTTCCGCTTCCTCTTTCTTTTTCTTCACATGTAGGGTGTCCAATTGAGTTGCCAAATGACTAATGATGTCTTGCTTCATGTCTGTTAAGAGATTGTTGATCTATACATAAGAGCCATCTGTAGGTGCCTTTGTGGAGGACAAAGCTCTAAAGCTGCGGGTTTTCTTCATTAATGAGCATGAGTAGTTCCTACAGATTTGGAAAATTTCATCGAAGGCTAATTTAGAGACATCCCCTACTCCTATTAGGTTCAATCCATCCATACAATCCTCATTCACACCTCTCAGAAATACTAATTTAAGTGACTCTAGAGAGAGTCTACTTGGGCGTAACTTTTGGAGGCAAAATAGGAACCTTTCAACATAATCTTCAAGGGGTTATTCTTTTTGTGACATCTTGAATATTTCATCTCCTTTCATGTCCCTACCACGACATAGTCCCAATGTTTCTATAGGAATTTTTATTTCATGGTTCCCTAGTTTGCTATCATGTTTCTGCCTAGTCCCATGAACCATCACAAAGTGGCATCCTTGAGTGTAGCCGAAAAGAGTTTTAGTTGGTGGGCATCAATAGTTTAGTCATAGATCCGACAAAGGACATCAAATTCAAATAGGAATGTATTAGGGTCCTCTATAATAAATCCATGGAAGCTGGGTAGAGCTGAAGGAGGAATTTTCTTCAGGCAACTCCTTGTTCCTAGTCTGTAATAAGAAATGCAAATGTAACTGGTTCAGTAGGATTCTCTATTGCTTCCTCGGCCATTATGTCGAGATGCCAAGTAGTGATATCTTCTAAGTCTGTAACGTCGTTAAGTGTGAGAGGTATTTCAACTTCATCACCTTCTTCTATTATCTCTTCATGGTTCTAATTTGATGAAAGAAATCTCCCTAAGGCATCTCTCTACCGCCGCATGCAATGGTGTTGAGCTTAATAACATTCTCTCTACACAATGTTAGTAGATATTTTGAAATTGGATTGAATGTTTAATAGTCCTAAATACTAAAAGAAATGTAATTTTTTATACTAATAAAGTGAGAAAAGCAAATTAAAAACCCATAATTTCTAAACCTTGGCACCATCCCTAGCAAGGATGCCAAAAATGTCTAGCTCCATTATTCACCAATAAATCTGATGCATAAGGGGCATGCGCTCTATTCAATGGATCAAAAGATCCCTTGGCAAGTGACCTAATGGTTATAATGTGTTACATTTGTCATGTCAAACCAGGGAACGTATCTTCTTGGATGACACATGTACTGTATATATAGTTTAAGGATTCCTGAGATTATCCTAGAGGTCATGTATAGAAAGATAACTACTCATAACTGAAAAGGGATTCTATATTATAAATATGATCAAATAGTAGTTGGCTACAGGTAGATTTACTAAGCTACAATTAATTGTGTTAAGTTGCAGGTAATTCTGTTAAGCTATAGGTATATGTTACTTTAGCTATCCACAATCAACTATTTATATGAAACAAATTATCACAGCTAATAAATCATTAACAATCTAATTTAACAAGAGAACTATAGTTTACCTCAAGTGAGCCCTTGCTTGGGTGGACTATATTCTCACAACTTCCCAATCAAATCTCTAACAAATTCCCAATCAAATCTCTAACTAGATGCTTCTATGCATTGATTGAATATGGCAATCTTTATTGAATTCTGAAAAACATAATACATAGTACTGATAATGAAATTCTTCTTGATATTTGTTATACACATAATCTACTACATATATAGACATATTCTGATTCTCCTATCTAAATTAGATTCTAAACAACTCTAATCTACACATGTCGACTCTCCCCACAAACATAGGAAGAGGACTTGTTCTTATTCTAATCAAAATAGAAATAGGAAACTTGTTTGTATAGAAATTGTTCAATAAGCACAATCCTGCTATAACTCTCCAACTTATCATGAAGAAAACATAAGTAATAAGAACATGAAAACCAAGGTGTAATCTATGCATTTATTAGCCATGACCTGCTAAAACTATGAATTTCCTCTTATTTGTCATGGAAGACATTACTGATGCTGATTAAACTATTGGGAAGTCGAATGGCTTATTGCAAAACCAACTCCTTTACATTCGAGTTCCTTCTCCTTTGGCTACAGGCACTTGCTTCCTTAGTTGTAGGTGATCACTCATTTGGATGTAGGTTCATAGCGACTTTTGTTGCGATTGTCTACTTCCTTGCTACATAAGGGTTAGTTCCATCCCACAATACTTTCATACCATAAACTACCATAATCAACATAAATTACTATCATAATTTAAAAATAATCATCGGTACACAAAACATTCATTAATATATTATATACCAATCTTCGACCATCAGCCAACCTCATACTAGTCAAATGCCATGGCTCTTGAAACCTCATAGCGGAAAGCCAACTCAAAAACATATGTTTGAAATGAATCTCTCTTAGCCTAGAAGTTGGGATGTCATTAAGACATCACACATATAACAGTCGATACCAACTGTCAAACATCACTTCCTTCCCTCATTGTAGCACTGCTTACCTCCTCATCATTATGTCTTACTCCTAGCGTGCAAGACTATTCCAGTCCATTATCAGGCAATACATATATAAACATTTGTATATGTATTATATAGTACATATATATTGTATACATACATATACATGTACATATGTATGTATATTTATATTTATATATGTTTATATAATGTCAATATGTATATGTATAAGTATTTCTAACCCAAATAAGATAACTAGTATATTGTCAACAATGGGGTTCTTAGTTTCAAACTGAAGTTACCATTTGACCAAAAATCACATTCGAAGTAAGTGGTAAACACATATTTCACAAGGATATAGGCATAGCCAGTTAATGATTCAAAAAACCCCATAAAATTATTTCCATAACCCCCACATTGAAGCAGGAGCATCACTCTGTTGATGTTTTTATGACTCATTTTGATGTTAAAAGTCCTAGTTGAGTGTTTAGAGGTCTTAGGAGGTCCATTGGGATCATTTCCAATGGTCTAAGTTGTGTAAATAGGCCTAGAAATTCAAAATTTGATTTTCCTGCCAAAATGCAAATTTGAATTTCCTAGGTGATGTTGGCTTGTTGAAGGGTTGGGGTTTGTTCCTCAGCCTTAGAATTAGGTTTGTGAGTGTCAATAAGGTCTTAGAAGACCATGTAAGACCATGTAGGGTCTCTTTATAATGTTTTTTTTTAGTCATAGTAACTATTTTTCATTCATATTTGCACGAGAAGAATTGAGCATGTATGCTCCAAGAAGATGTGGAGGCAATTTTTCATGAAAATACCCTGTTTCCTTTACAATTTGTGAGAGTTTTTTGCAAAAAATAGTAAAAAATTAGTCTTGTATGGACCTGTATGGAATAGTGCCAAGTCTATTGGTGGATGGAAAGTTAGAGTTTTGTCTGGAGAGTCTAATGCATTTAGTTTTGTGGGATTTCATGATGTTTTGATTGAGAAACAAAAAAAACCCTGCTAATTGCCTTGTCACAGAGCTAGGGTTTCCAGTAGCAATAAAAAATCCATATCTTTTGTAGTCTTCATTGGAAATTCATGAAACTTGGTGAAAACCTTCTTTAGGCTGTTGGTTAGGTGTCTACCAAAGGAAAATTCACAAATCAATCATATGTGTAAGTTATGCAAGTCTGTGTGTGTTCATTGTCCAAAAAGACTGCCAAAACCCTAGGTCTTTTGAGGGTTTAATGAAAAATATACTTTTTGAGTTCACCATAGCAAAGTGGGGGTTTGATGAGACCCTATAGAGTGTTTTGAAGGTTTAATAAGCCTAAGAAGGCATAAGAGTGAGTGTTGATACAACAAGCACCCCAATTAGGCCTTTCTTAAGGGCTTAAACCTAGTTAGTAAACTAGTAAAGAAGTTGTAGGTACAATTTGTTGCAAGTATGGGCCTAACAGGTGTTGTCATTGATGTCAACATACTCCTTTTGCATTAATGACAAGGATTGGATGAGTTGTGTGCTGAGGATATTAAGAAAATTAGTCCTATCAGAAACAGAGAAGAACGGTGAAGACAATGAAGCTCTATGAAGTGAAGATCCCAGCTAGATGAAGATCAGAGAATGTGCATCAAAGGGTTTGTAGATATGTGTCTGAAGATGATCCAGTCAAGATTTGAGAGGTCCGCATGAAAATGTGGAGGAGTTATGGCCATGAGAGTAAAACTAGTTCTGATAACTGTTCAGAGGTGACAGAGTGACACAAATAGGTCCGGTGAGATCCAGAAATACAATATCATGTTCTATGGATCTGGTGGCATGTTTGGGTGGCTAATGTGAATTGACAACTCAATTGGTTCATGGTTTGAAGGTCCACAAGCAATCCTTCTAATTTGACAATGATGACCGACTATGTTCTTGAGGTTCCAGATGAAGATGCGAATGATTACAGTAAGCAGAAGTGGTGCGGATGTTCTTGGTGATTCAAGTAAGCTTGTGGGGGTCTCTAGATTGTGTCCAGTTCGTGTTGGCAGTCCGCATTGAAGATTGAGCTTGTAATTGAAGATTTACCTTTGGGTGATGGTGTTCTTCCTAGTCTTGGCCAACCGGATGATTTGCACATGTTGCGGATGATCTTGAAGATGTTTTGCGAAGCATGGCATGTTCCTCTAAGAAGAATGAAGTCCCAGCTATGTGTGGCTGATAGTGTAGTGATGTGCATGAAGTTTTTGTAATAAGTCAAGTTGTATTTTTGTAATTGCTCTGTAATAAAATAAATGTATGTTGTATCGAATTTGATGATCATTCCAAAGTCGATGTCATGTATAAATAAGAATTGCGAAGTCATTCAAATATATCCTTGGTTATGGTGAGAAGGTGGTAGTGAAGAGGAGCGAAAAGCAGAGCATAGGTATTGAGCTTAAATGGAATTGACTCAAGCATAGTGAAGATGCTAATCTCTAGTTCAAGTATGTAATACTCATATTCTTCTATAGACAGTGTGTCTCCTGTAGGCAGTGGGCCTTTCGTGAGCAGTGTGCTCGGGCAATGAGCCCTAACTGGCAAGTGCCATTTTTCTTATTCTTTTAACAGAGAATACAATCTTGCGTTAGTCACCCCATGGTTTTTCCCTTAACCGGGTTTTCCATGTTAAAATCTTGGTGTTATATGTGTTGAATTTGTTTCTACTCTTGAATTATTGCATTATGCTTTCATGATTGAATCATTGATATGCTGTTGAAATATAAGAAGGTTTTAAAGTAAATAAGGAATAGAATTTTGGTGACAACTAATTCACCCCCCCGCTCAGTTGTCTATCCTAAATTCAACAATTGGTATCAGAGCTAAGTTCCTCTAGAAGAAGCTTAATCACTTGAGGAGATCCAAGATATCGTCCTACAAAAAGGACAGTCCAAGGTTTGATGGAACAAACTACACTCTTTGGAAGAGCCGCATAGAATGTCACTTACAATGCATGGGAAATCAGTATTGGAACATAACTACAACTAAATATGTTCCCCCAAAGAATGGTCCAACAACTATGGATGAAGTTAGAGATGCAGACAATAATCTTTGAGCTAAAGAAGCCCTACTGAGTGTCTTGACTAATTCAGAGCTGACAAATGTTATGGATTTGAAATCTACTTATGAAATTTGAAGAAAGTTGGAAAATCTTTATGAAGGAGACAAATGTGTTAAGTGTGCCAAGCTGCAAAGTCTGAAAGGAAAATTTAAAAACTTGAAGATGAGTGAAGATGAGAATATCACTTCATATATGTCAAAAGTAAATGAGCTTGTATATGGCATTAGATGTGCTGGTGGAATATTGGATGAAGATGAGATTGTTGCCAAAGTTCTCAGATCTCTACCTCCTGCTTACAAACACAAAGCTACTGCTATTGAGGAAATAAGATCTTTAACAACTATTACAAGGGATCAATTGGTTGGTAAGATATTTGCATTTGAGTTGGCTGAGTTTGGTGATGCACTTCCCAAGACTGAATCTGCATTCAAAGCTAGTGCCTTTACAAAAGGAAAACAAAGATATGATCCAGGAGAAAGTTCCTCAAGGAAATCAACATGGTATGATAAAGAAAGGAAAGATCTAGAAGAAGATGAGTTAGAAGCTGAACAACTTGAAGCCCTTATTGCAAAGAGACTATCAAGAGGATCTTGTGAGTATGAAGGGAAATTACCTTTCAAATGCTTTGCCTGCAATAAGATTGGTCATTTTGCCTCAAGATATCTGGAAAGGTCTTCAAGGCCAAACCCTAATAGATCAAGGTTTCAGAAGAAATGTTACTATGTTCAAGAAGATGATGATGAAGGAGTAACAGATGATGAATCTAAGATAGGAAACAAACTTGGAAGTGACTGGGTGTTTATTGCCATCAAAGAAGAAGATCCAATGCCTATTGAATCTACCAATCATAAGATGATAGAAAGTGCTTTGGTTGCTCAGGTTGAAGAAAAGGATGAATGGGTTATTGACAGTGGATGCTCTCACCATATGACTAGTGACAAGAGTAAGTTCTTAAGCTTTGAAAGATATGAAAGTGGAGTTGTAAAGTTTTGAGATAATTCTACTGGCAAAATTAGAGGTAGAGGAACCATTTCTTTCGATGGAAAGAACAAAACTAGTGATGTTCTGTATGTTGAAGGTCTGAAGCATAATCTTCTCAGTGTTGGACAGTTGGTGGACAAAGGCTATGATCTCTGATTCAAAAATGGAAAATGCAAGATCGTTGAAAGCTCTAGAACTGAGATTGCAACCGGTACACAAACAAAAGGTAACATCTTTCACTTGGTTGGTACTGCTAAAAGTTGCTTATTTGTTCAAATTGATCAGAGTTGGTTGTGGAATAGGAGAATGTGTCATGTCAATTTTGATAATATCATCAAGATAAGCAACACTTAGGCTATAAGAGATCTTCCAAGATAGGTGAAACCTGCTAATAGTTTGTGCAAAGAATGTTAGTCGAGTAAGAAGAACAGAGTCACATTCAAAAGTAAGGAATGGTCTTCAACCGGATTGTTAGACTTGGTGCACACTGATCTCTGTAGTCCGGCAAGAATCAGGAGTCTGCAAGGAGATAGGTATTTCATGTTGCTGATTAATGACCACTCCCAGATGATGTGGGTGACTTTCTTGAAAGAGAAATCTGAAGCACTTGAGAAGTTCAAAATATTCAAGGCTATGGTAGAAAATGAAACTGGCATAAACATAAAATGCCTTAGGTCTGATAGAGGTGGAGAATTCACATCCGGTGAGTTCATATCATTCTGTGAGAAACATGGGATAAAGAGACAGTTATCTGCTCCAAGGACTCCACAGCAGAATGAATTAGTGGAGAGAAAGAACCAGACCATCCAGGAAGCATCTAGGACCATAATGATGGAAGAAAATGTTCCTCAGATCTATTAGAGAGAAGTTGTAAGCACTGATGTCTATACTCTTAATCAGGTACAAATCAAAGGTAATACTGGTAAGACCCCTTTATGAACTTTGGTTTGACATCACTCCTACTGTGAAGTATTTCACAGTCTTTGGTAGTAAATCCTATATCAAAAGAGATGAAGACCTTGGCAAGTTTGATGCTAGAAGTGATGAAGGAATATTCTTGGGATATTCTACTCAAAGCAAAGCATAACGGTGTTATAACAAGAGATTGAGAAAGATTGTAGAAACTACAAATGTGAAGGTTGATGAAGGCATGGAAAGTCCCTCAAGGTATTATGAGTATGAAGCAGATGATCAGAATGATGTCTCAGACCAAGGAGAACAAGTCCCAAATCCAGTTCAGATTCAGACTGATCCGGAGAATCCTGAAATACAAGAAGAAGAGACAAGTTTGGATGAACCTATTCAAGAATTAGAAGTGCAAGAGAATCCCAAAACTCCCAGGTATGTAAGACTGAATCATTCTGAAGATCAGATCATAGGAGATAGAAGCAAAGGTGTTCAAACAAGAAGAAAAATTTCTCAAGATTCAGTGAAGTATTGTTTGATAAAGATTGAACCAAAAATAGTAAGTAAAGCATGCAATGATGAAATCTGGGTTAAAGCAATGGAGGAAAAATTGATGCAGATTGAAAAGAATCACACTTGGGATCTTGTTCCCAGACCTAAGGACAAAAATGTGATTGGGACTAAGTGGGTCTTCCAGAATAAACTGAATGAAGATGGTGAAGTAGTGAGAAACAAAGCCAGATTGGTCTGTAAGGTTTACTCTCAAGTAGAAGGAGTTGACTTTGAAGAAACTTTTGCTCTGGTGAAAAGAATTGAAGCAGTCAGATTATTTGTTGCCTTTGCTGCCTTAAGAGATTTCAAGGTATATCAGATGGATGTCAAGTCTGCTTTCCTAAATGGTGATTTGGAAGAAGAGGTATACATTGAGCAACTGGATGGATTTTAATTATCTGATCATGGAGATATGGTTTGCAAGTTGAAGAAGGCATTGTATGGAATCAAACAAGCCCCAAGAGCCTGATATGAAAGATTGGACAAACATCTTTTGAAGATTGGTTTCAACAAAGGTACTGCTGATAGTAATCTGTATTTTAAGATTGATCATGAAAATATCCTGATTGTTGAGGTATTTGTTGATGATATCATTTTTGGAGGGAAAGATAGTATGTGCAAGACTTTTGCAAATCAAATGCAAAGTGAAGTTGAGATGTCTATGTTTGGGGAAATGAATTTCTTTTTGGGTCTACAAATCACTCAATCAAAGAAAGGAATCTTCATATCACAGACCAAATATGTGAAAGAATTGTTGAAGAAATTTGGGATGGAAGATTTAAAACCAATGAATACTCCCATGGCAATCGGATGTAAGCTAAGTAAAGACGATGAATCTCCTAAGGCTGATCAGAAAAAGTACATGTCAATGATTGGAGGACTGCTCTACCTTACTCAAACTAGGCCTGATATTATGAATGTTTTTGGTCTTGCTGCCCCATTCCAAGCTGATCCTAGAGAGTCTCATGTCATGGCAATCAAGAGAATTCTCAGATATCTGAAGGGAACAATTGAGTATGGATTATGATATCCTAAGGATCATGATTTCTCTCTTCATGCATATACAGATGCTGATTGGGCAGGAGATGTGGATGACTGGAAGAGTACCAGTAGTGGTGCATTCTTTGTGGGAAAAAGATTGGTTTCTTGGCTAAGTAAGAAACAAGAGGCAATATCTCTGTCCACTACAGAAGCAGAGTATATTGCAGCAGCAGGCAGTTGCACTCAAGTATTATGGATGAAGTAAATGCTAAGAGATATTAGAGTGGAGTATGAAGAACCTATCACAATCTTCTGTGATAATTCAAGTGCAATAAACATATCAAAAAATCCCGTGTTGCATTTAAAGACAAAATATATATCCATCAAGTTCCACTTTTTGAGAGAGAAGGTGAACAAGAATGAAGTTAGATTGGAGTTTGTGCCCTCAAAGGATCAGATTGCAGACATTTTTACTAAACCTCTACCTAAGGACTCTTTTGAGTATCTCAGGGGGAAGTTAGGGGTTATTACCCCTCCGGTTCTGAATTAAGGTGCACTGATGTGCATCAGTATGGTGGATCCCAAAGTCATATCTTGTGATCCGGATTGATGTTAGGAGGTTGCTACTCAGGGGGAGTAGTCAGTATGATTCTGGAGTATGAGAAGTGGTTGCAAGTATGTGCCCTTTGCCATTGATGTCAAAGGGGGAGAGAAGACATGAAAAACAAAAAGTGTTGCTTATCAAAAGGGGAGCAGTAAAGGAAGAGAAGACATGTGAATGGTTGTTGTTGATAGGGGGAGCTATGTCAGTCAGTGAGGAGAAGTTTTTGTCTTGATGGTTAAAACAATTTTTCACATTATATATTGCCATCAATGACAAAGGGGGTGATTATTGCAAGTATGGGCCTAACAGGTGTTGTCATTGATGTCAACATACTCCTGTTGCATGAATGACAAGGATTGGATGAGTTGTGTGCTGAGGATATTGAGAAAATTAGTCCTATCAGAAATAGAGAAGAACAGTGAAGACAATGAAGCTCTATGAAGTGAAGATCCTATCTAGATGAAGATCAAAGAATGCGCATCAAAGGGTTTGTAGATATGTGTCTGAAGATGATCCAGTCAAGATTTGAGAGGTCCGCATGAAAATGTGGAGGAGTTATGGCCATGAGAGTAAAACTAGTTCTGGCAACTATTCAGAGGTGACAGAGTGACACTAATAGGTCCGGTGAGATCCAGAAATACAATATCATGTTCTGCAGATCCAGTGGCATGTTTAGGAGGCTAATGTGAATTGACAACTCAATTGGTTCGTGGTTTGGAGGTCTACAAGCAATCCTTCTAATTTGACGGTGATGACCGACTGTGTTCTTGAGGTTCCAGATGAAGATGCGAATGATTACAGTAAGCAGAAGTGGTGCAGATATTCTTGGTGATTCAAGCAAGCTTGTGGGGGTCTCTAGATTGTGTCCAGTTCATGTTGGCGGTCCGCATTGAAGATTGAGCTCGTAATTGAAGATTTACCTTTGGATGAGGGTGTTCTTCCTAGTCTTGGCTGACTGAATGATTTGCACATGTTACGGATGATCTTGAAGATGTTTTGCGAAGCATGGCATGTTCCTCTAAGAAGATTGAAGTCCCAACTATGTGTGGCCGACAGTGTAGTGATGTGCATGAAGTTTTTGTAATAAGTCAAGTTGTATTTTTGTAATTGCTCTATAATAAAATAAGTGTATGTTGTGCTGACTTTGATGATTATTCCAAAGTTGATATCATGTATAAATAAGAATTGCAAAGTCATTCAAATGTATCCTTGGTTATGATGAGAATGTGGTATTGGAAAGGAGTGAAAAGCAGAGTAGAGGTATTGAGCTTAAATGGAACTGACTCAAGCATAGTGAAGATGCTAATCTCCAGTTCACGTATGTAATACTCATATTCTTCTGTAGACAGTGTGTCTCCTATAGGTAGTGGGCCTTTTGTGAGCAGTGTGCTCGGGCAGTAAGCCCTAACTGGCAAGTGCCAATTTTCTTATTCTTTTAATAGAGAATACAATCTTGGGTTAGTCACCCCTTGGTTTTTCCCTTAACTGGGTTTTCCACGTTAAAGTCTTGGTAGTATATGTGTTGAATTTGTTTCTGCTCTTGAAATATTACATTATGCTTTCATGATTGAATCATTGATATGTTGTTGAAATATAAGAAGGTTTTCAAGTAAATAAGGAATAAAATTTTGGTGACAACTGATTCACCCCCCTCTCAGTTGTCTATCCTAAATTCAACACAGTTGGAGCCTAGGAAGGGTTTGTAGGATTTGTAGACATTACTTATGTTCTTGTTTTCCCTCTGCATCATTATTGGTATCAAAGCCTATTTAGCCAAGAAATCCAATAAAGGAGTTAACAATCAAAGAGACGAAAGATGCCTCCAAGAATCAATGTTGTTGAAAGGGTGGCAGAAAGAATAGCAACACAATTAGGAGAAGCCCTTGCCAGAGAAATGAGGGAAATGAGAGTCAGTTTGGATGCAAGACTCACTGTAGTGGAAGCTAACCAAAGAAGTGGAGTGGCAAGGGATATGAGTGACCAAGATGAAGTGGTGGATGAAGCACCTCAAGAAGAACCTCAAGAAGAGAGGGATGCTGATGATGTGAGGATGGAAAGATTGTTGAGGATAGTCAAAGGTGAATGAACCAAGGTGAAGATGGAACTTCTAGTATATTAGGTAGTTTGAATGGTGAAGAACTCCTTTATTGGATAGGGGAGTTGGACAAGTACTTTGAGTTTGAGGAGGTACCTGAAGAGCAACAAGTAAAGTTGGTTAGGACCAAGTTGAAAGGCCATGCATCCCTATGGTGGGATTATGTTTAGGAAGAAAGGAGAAAGAAAGACAAATCCAAGATTACTTCTTGGGATAGGATGATTACCAAGTTGAAGGGCAAATTCATGCTTAGTGACTACATGACTCGGTTGTATAGGAAGTTGCAGAACTTGAAACAAAAGGATATGGGAGTGAAAGAGTACATTGAAGAGTTTTACAAGTTGAGTATCATATCAGGACACATGGAGGATGACACTGACAAGGTTGCAAGATACCTTAATGGATTGAAGTACAACTTGCAAGATGAGTTGAGTCTTACAAACCCTAGGACACTTGAAGAATGCTATCAACTATCCTTAAAGGCTGAGGAGAAGTTGAATGGGAAGCAAGAAAAGCAAAATAGAGGTAGAGGAAGGAATTTTAGAAGTAGAGGTCCATATGCTGGTAGAGGACAACCACAAATAAATCAAGGTGAGTCAAGCACCTCCCAAGAACAAGCATCAAGTTCAAGAGGAGGTTTTAGAGGAAGAAGGCCTAATTTTACAGGCAGATTTGGACAAAGAGGAGGATCCAATGGTTTTATAGGTAAATGCTACAAGTGCAACAAATTTGTAGGCCATCAAGCTTGGGAGTGTCTAGAAGAGCAATCAACTACCACTTTTAGGAGTGAAAGAAGAACTCAAGTTGCTCAAGGAGGAGATGAATAAAGTGTTAACTCATCACCACAACCAGAAAAACTAGAGAAAGGAGAATCCTTGTTGATGAGGAAATTGATCAAGGTTCCAATAGAGAAGGAGCCACCTTAAAGGAAGTCATTATTCAGGATTGTTTGCAAGTCTTGTCAAGTTGTTATAGATTCTGGTAGTACTAATAATTTAGTTCTATTTATATGGTAGAGAAATTAAACTTGAAGTGATTACCTCATCCTACACCATGCAAGGTCTCATGGTTGAATAAGGGACAACAAGTACTAGTCAATGAATAGTGTTGGGTAGAGTTTCAAATAGGAAGGTACAAAGACAAGGTGTTATGTGATCATCCTTATGGATGTGTGCCATGTATTATTTGGTAGGCCTTGGCAATATGATAGAAAAATAATGCATGATGGTAGGAAGAATGTCTATGTTTTGGAGGAGGAAGTTACCTATACCTTAGCACCTTTGAAGGATGAAGATAAGGACCAAAAGGTTGGATCAAGTGTGATGTTAGTGGATGAAAAAGAGTTTCTAAAGATAATGGAGGAGGAAGAGATAGGTTTTCTAGTGATGGTCAGACCTAGGACTGTCATAACAACAACAAGAATTGATGAGTTGCCATGGGAGATTCAAGACATGTTGAAGGGTTATGTAGATATAGTTGTGGATGAACTTCTTAACTCCTTGCCTCCAATAAGAGATATCAGTCATCATATAGAATTTATACCAGGGGCTAGTCTACCAAACAAGGAAGCCTATAAGATGACACCCCAACAAAATGAAGAAATCAGAAAATAGGTACAAGAGTTGCTTGACAAAGGGTTAATCAGGTAGAGTCTTAGCCCTTGTGTAGTTCTAACTATTTTGGCACCTAAGAAAGGAGGTGAGTGGAGAATGTGCACTGACTCTAGGGAAATAAACAAGATAACAATCAGATATAGGTTTCCACTTCCAAGAATAGAGGACTTAATGGATTGTTTAAGTGGGGCAAGTTACTTCTCAAAGATAAACCTCAAGAGTGGATACCATCAAATAAGGATCAGACAAGGAGATGAATGGAAAACAATGTTCAAAACAAATGAGGGTCTATATGAGTGGCTTGTCATGCCATTTGGCCTTTCTAATGCACCTAGCACCTTCATAAGGCTCATGAATGAGGTCCTCAAGCCATACATTGGTAAGTTTGTTGTTGTTTACCTTGATGACATATTGGTTTTCAATTCTAACAAAGAAGAACACTTGTATCACTTCAATTTGGTGTTGAGAAGGATACAAGAGGAAAAATTGTTGACCAACCTTAAAAAGTGTGAGTTCATGAAGACAAAACTATTGTACCTTGGTTTTGTGGTCTCAAAGGGGATGTTGAAGATGGATCCAAACAAAGTGAAGGCAATATTGGAGTGGCCTACACCTAGATTAGTCACAGAGGTAAGAAGTTTCCATGGTCTAATAAAGTCTTTAAAATAGAATGTGATGCTAGTGGGCATGTAATAGGGGTAGTTTTAAGCCAAGACAATAAGCCAATAGCATATTTTAGTGAAAAACTGAATGATGCAAAGAAGAAGTACTCTTCATATGACTTAGAGATGTATGCAATGATTCAATCACTAAAAAATGGAGACACTACCTTCTACCCAAAGAGTTTTTGGTCTATACAAATAATCATGCACTTCAATTCATCAACAACCAATAAAAACTCAGTCAAAGGCATATTAAGTGGGTTGAATACCTACAAAACTTCACTTTCACAATCAAACACAAGAAGGGGCAGAGTAACAAGGTGGATGATGCCTTGAGCAGAAGAACATTAATGGTGCAAGAAATTCAGTTAAAGAGTGTTGGAATTGAAGAACTCAAGGAGATGTATGAGGATGATGATGATTTCAAAGAAGTCTATGAGGTTTGCAAGCAGCCTATTGGCACTAACATAGAGAAGTGGTTGGATTACCTTATACAAGATGGTTTGTTGTTTAAGGGAGAACAACTTTGTGTGCCAAAATGTTCCATGAGGGAAAATCTCATCAAGGAGAAGCATTGTGGAAGTATGGCAAGTCATTTTGGGCTTGACAAGACACTGGAGAAGCTAAGAAGGAACTACTTTTGGCCTAGAATGCAAACAAATATAAGAAAATTTGTGGAGAGGTTTATTGTATGTCAAATAGAAAAAGGGAGAAGCACTAATGCAGGACTGTACTAGCCTTTACCCATTCCCAATAGGCCTTGGAAATCTATTAGTATGGACTTTGTTATGGGATTGCCAAAGACTCAAAGGAATTTTGATTCATTTTATGTAGTTGTTGACAGGTTTTCCAAGATGGCTCACTTCATTCCTTGCAAAAGTATAAGTGATGCTTCATATATTGTAGGTTTGTTCTTCAAAGAGGTTGTTAGACTTCATGGATTTCTATTAAGCATAGTTTCTGATAGAGATAGTAAATTCCTAGGACACTTTTGGAGGACATTGTGGAGAAAGCTTGGTACAAATCTCAATTTTAGCTTAGCTTACCACCCTCAGACAGAGAGCCAAACTGAGGTGGTCAATAAGAGCTTAGGTAACCTACTAAG
Source organism: Cunninghamia lanceolata (assembly GCA_027924645.1). Lineage (NCBI taxonomy): Eukaryota > Viridiplantae > Streptophyta > Pinopsida > Cupressales > Cupressaceae > Cunninghamia > Cunninghamia lanceolata. The sequence continues at coordinate 1,317,379 of BSBN01001349.1, forward strand.
ATGCCTTTCAAAGGATCATCCTAAACAATGGGATTTTGTGTTACCCCAAGCAGAGTTTGCTTATAATGACTCAATGAATAGGAGCATTGGCAAGAGTCCATTTCAAGTGGTCTATTGCATGCAGCCAAGAGGAGTGTTTGAACTTAGAGACATCAGTGGTATGGAGAAGCAAAATGCAGAGGGTGAACAATTTGCAATTGCCATGCAAGAGATACATCAACAAGTGAAAAAACAACACCAAACTAGTGTGGACAAGTACAAACAAAAGGCATATTTGAAAGGAAGAGAGTTCAGTTTTAAGGTTGGTGATCTTTTCTTAGTACATCTCATGAAGACAATTTTCCCAAAAGGTGAATATACCAAGTTGAAGCTGAAGAAAATAGGTCATTGTAGGGTTGTTAAGAAGTTTGCCAACAATGCCTATGAGATAGAATTGCCTAGTGGAGTAGGCATATCACCAGTTTTCAATGTTGTTGACTTATACCCTTACGAAGGAGATACAAATGCAAATGAAGGAGCACGTCTACAAAAGATATCAGGTGTTGATTGGATAGAGGACCTACCACACACCAAACCAATAGAGTTAGAGTGTATTCTTGACACCAAAGAGAGAAAAAAGACTAGAGGCAAGTAATACTTTTAGTATTTGGTCAAATGGAAGCAGCTACCATGTGAGGATGCCACATGGATGACTAAAGTAGACATCATCAAGAACAGACACACTATTGCAGACCTCCTCTCAGGTGGAACCTGAGTTTCATTTTTTTCCCCTTGGGAGTATGATGCAGAAGCATCACTCTATTGATGTTTTTATGACTCATTTTGATGTTAAGAGTCCTAGTTGAGTGTTTAGAGGTCTTAGAAGGTCCATTGGGATCATTTCCAATGGTCTAAGTTGTGTAAATAGGCCTATAAATTCAAATTTTGATTTAATGCAAATTTGAATTTCCTAGGTGATTTTGGCTTGTTGAAGGGTTGGGGATTGTTCCTCAGCATTAGAATTAGGTTTGTGAGTGTCAATAAGGTCTTAGAAGACCATGTAAGACTATGTAGGGTCTCTTTACAATGTTTTTTTCAGTCCTAGTAACTATTTTTCATTCATATTTGCACGAGAAGAAATGAGCATGTACGCTCCAAGAAGATGTGGAGGTAATTTTTCATGAAAATACCCTGTTTTCTTTATAGTTTGTGATTGTTTTTTGCAAAAATAGTCAAAAATCAGTCTTGTACGACCATGTACGGAACAACGATAGGTCTGTGAGTGGATAGAAAGTTAGATTTTTTTCTAGAGAGTATAATGCATTTGGCTTTGTGGGATTTCATGATGTTTTGTTTGAGAAACAAGCAAAAACCCTGCTAATTGCTTGGTCACAGAGCTAGGGTTTCCAGTAGCAATAAAAAATCCATATCTTTTGTTGTCTCCGTTGGAAATTCATGAAACTTGGTGAAAACCTTCTTCAAGTTGTTGGTTAGGTGTCTACCTAAGGAAAGTTCACAAATCAATCATATGTGTAAGTTATTCAAGTATGTGTGTATTCATTGTCCAAAAAGATTGTCAAAACCCTAGGCCTTTTGAGGGTTTAATGAAAAATATACTTTTTGTGTTCACCATAGCAAAGTGAGGGTTTGATGAGACCCTATAGAGTGTCTTGAAAGTTTAAGAAGCCTAAGAAGGCATAAGAGTGAGTGTTGATACAACAAGCACCCCAATTAGGCCTTTCTTGAGGGTTTAAACCTAGTGAGTAAACTAGTAAAGAAGTTGCAGGTACAATTGGAGCATGGGAAGGGTTTGTAGGATCTTTAGACATTGTTTATGTTCTTGTTTTCCCTATGCATCACACATTCATAAATTTTAAATGCTTAACTTAAATAGATATTATCAGGCACCAACTTGATGACCATAGAGTATTTCCACAACAGACCCAAAACATTCGATGGAGGATTTTATTTCAAGTACCAACTTCCTAATTTTTGGAGTGAAATATACAATATGTCCCCTCTACTAATAGAGGCATTAAACTTATACCCAAAATTGACTATTTTCTAGTGAAAATAGAGGGAGATTTCATGGTATGGCCTTGCAAAAGCTCAACATGCCATAAACCATTTGGTGTTTTTTCCCAACTAGATGATTCCCAGTTATCCCTACAAGGTAGCCATCATTGATCAACAGGATTCCTGGGCCAAGGGCCAACAGTATAGGAGATAGACTATAAATATCTCCTCTTCTTCTTTAGGCTCTGCAGAACCAAGGGGGGTATTCCCTATTCAACATCCATGAAATATGCTTGTGAACTGACTGGGATGTTGATACAAAGCAGATGAATCCTCTTTTATGCAGACCAAAACTATAAAATAAGTGCAAAGGGGCTAGCTTTGGGCCTATGCTCAGTTGTGAGATAGAGGATCTTGGTCCTAAACTACTTCTAATGTCCTAAAGGTTTGTATTTGAAGTTTGAGTTTGTATTTGTATTTGGATGCAAGACTGGGACTTTGGGTTCTAACCTCAATACACGACCAGATTGGTGCCTATCCAGGGCTAGGAGTCAATAGACATACACATGAGAATGATTATCATAAACTTGGGTCAATAACTAGGTTTCAAGGGGAGGTTTTAGTGTCTGCCTTACAGATACTTCCCTATATTGAGTACTTAGTCATTCATACTTGATGGTATCCCTGCTGCAACAAACTTTCTCAATGATTAACCTAAAACATTTAATTTGTTCCTTGAACAAATGTAAGAGATTAGACATTCAATAAAGAAAATCCATGTTCCCGAATCTTAAATAACCCTTAGCTATTCTGATCCAAAAGAAAATATGCCCACAGCTTGGAGACAAACAACTAAACACATGCAACAGTGCATTTCTCATATAAACACAACATGAAACCAGCAGAAATATGCATAAAACATTCAATAGGTGATTCCTAAACTCACAAGACACCCAAAACAGAGCCACCAATGAAGTTGTATCTTATTACAGCACCAAAATTTGTCCAGTTTTCAACAACCTAAATGAGTAACACAGTTTGCGATTTATAACAAGACTGTGTACTCAGCAATAATTACATGGCACTTCCAAAATTTCGCCAGATGCAATGCATTAAGGATGGCACCCAAATCAATCAATGCAGTATGGAGACAAAGAGGAAGAGTAGGTGAACTTAGGATGTGTGCAGTCGTTTGAAGATTTTCCTTACAAATCTGGTAGGTTACCGTCAATCATCGGCCCATACCTTTGCATTTTACCATAAATGGCTCAACAGCCCACAGTCTCCCCTCGAAATTTGTAGTAGCGTGTCTTTGAAGTTTTCCCACTTAGAATGCGACTGTGGATGCATAGGAAAATCCCTCGCTGAAGTTTTAAAACATGGCCGTTGATCATCTCCCTATCGCCAAGATCAATGGCATCAAAATCATGTTGACTAGTCATCAACCAATGGAAATATGCCACGCAGATGCCTTTTGCTTCACTGACTTTTCCAATCGCTGACCCTCATTTTGCCTCGTCCACCACTTTTGCCCCTTTTTGCCTTGTATATGCATATTCAAATGCATATACAACTGCTCGCTTTCCTGCCTTTCAAATCCTTTGTATATGCCAATGCATATACATACAATTGTTTAACATACAAGGCTGACCCCAAATCTGTATAGAACAAATCAAAATTCTACTCGGGTTCGGCTTGTATCACCTTTTGCATCTTTCCATTTTGTATATTGCATACATACAATGCAATATACATGCCGCGGATTTCAAATTTTATGAAACAGATTGGGACAGTTTTTAAATCTGGGCCTTGTATCTCATCCCTTTGTATATCGGCATATACAAACGCCATATACATGCAAGCCGCGGACCCCAAATGTTTATGAAGCAGCTTGAAATCTCCATCGGGTCCAAATTGTATCTAACTCATTGCACTTCAAATTGTATATCGGCATATACAATGCACAATATACATGCAAGCCGCGGACGCCAGCACTGAATTTGCCACATTTGACTTTTAAGTCAGGTCCGGCTTGCATCTTTAGAATGCATGTTCCGCTTGTATGTGCGATCGGTGGGTCCCACTGTTTGTATCTTTTCCCTTTGCATGTTTCGATTGTATGTTGGGAACATACAAACCCAACATACAATGCGCGGACACCACCTGCTTTACAAATGCAATTAACTATCATGTCGTGTCCACCATGCACTTGTTCATTTGTATATTTCCTCTTGTATATCGGACATACATTTGACTTTGCACATTGACCCTTGCACATTTCTTCTTTGCATATAACGAATGTATACTGCATATACATTCCACTTTGTATGTGAGGCGGACCCCACCACATGTATCTCTGTTGTTTTGTATGTTGCCGAATATACAAGGCCCCTTGTATATTTGCACTGTAGCGAATGTATATGCGCCCCCTTTGTATCTTTACTTTGCATGCCGAATATACATTCAATCCTGCTTGCACATATCTGCGGACTCGACCACCACTTTAGCCCGATTTGAACCTTTTTTGAGATCCACAATGCATATTCACGTTGTATGTAGAACATACAACAAAACATGCATACAATCTCGCTCGATATACCTGCAGAATATTCTGGGAATCTTCAATGTATATTCCACCCTTATATATTTCCAATGTATCTTTCCATTGTATATCGCAATATACATACCCGATATACAAGCAAACCCGATATACAAGCACAGAATATTCTGGGAATCTGCGGTAGATTCCTCAATGTACATGCAAACCCGGTATGCATACAAAGATGCATACAACCATTTTTTTACCATTTTCATAGGCCGATTGAAATTTCTGCAAGCCCGCCAATGTATATTTGCATTTGTACATACAAACCCCTTTGTATATACAAAGATACATGCATTTAAAACTATTTTTTGCACTTTTCAACTGAGAAGGCCCAAAAACTTAGAATTTTTTGGATTTTTAAGAAGGGGCTTGCACATTTAAATGCTCAAAACCTGAATACTCATGCAGGCACCAACACTGGCTCTGTCTGGGGACGCATGCCTTCTGCAGGCATGGCGAGAACCGTAGATCTCTGGGATGCAGACCAGTCCCCTATCCATTGGGCATAGAGTCAAACACTGCACCAACCTACATAACAAATCACACATTTTTAAAATTTACTTGGTGGCCCAGGGTAACCAAAAAGGAAAAACTAGAATTTTCCTTTGTCAAACACTTGATTTTCTTCTAATTTCTTCAAATGAAGCCTAAAAACATTTAACTGCCTGCAGCACCCTACTTTGCAATTGGTTGTGTTGCTGCCCATTTCTCTTTCTTTAACAAATCTACAACAAGCTTCATCAGCATACATTATCGTCAGTTGTAGAATGTCACCATCATATGAGTCACTAATGTCACTTGGGAAAATATCAGACTCACATGAAACAAATGAATCCACATCAGAATTTTGCCCTTCATAGAATAAGAGCTCCTCTGTATCAAACATGCAATATTCAGGTACAAGCAACATCTCATAATCAGATTTATCTTTATACACACTCAGGTGTTCATCATCATTGCTCTCAACAATTTTATCAATAAGGTCCACCTAGAATATCTCAAGAGAAGGCATAAATAGCTTAGAAGGAAGCCCTACACTAAAAGCTTCATAGTCACCCCTGCATCCAACACTATTCCCAACTGTATGAGCACACACATCTACAGCTGGTCCATTCACATCTGAATAGTGACCCCGTTTTTCCTCTTCACCAATGCACTGATAATCAAAAGCAAATTTTTCAACCTCTACATTGTAAAGGTAGTCAGAATCTTCAAGGAGACATTCATATTCGGCATCCATATATATTTCATCATCTGAAAGGCTCACATATGCATCTGAATGCTGACAGTCACTAACATATTCACTGTCATCCCTTGAATCAACATCTTCTATATTCAGAGTGAAGCTTTGCATATCCACCTCATACAAACAATCAGGAATAACTGGGATATGCCTATCACTGCAAGACACAACTTCATGTATATCCCTCATTTCATCATTTGAAGGGCATTTTGTGTCTGCAGGCTTCTTTTCTAGAGGCTGACAACAATCTTTGTCTTCACCATTACAGGATGTGCCTACATTTTCTACAACATTTTCTTCATTTTTATGCATCACATCATGACTGCACCCATTATTGTGAGACATATTTCCCTCTACAACATCATCTCTCAATGAACATACTGGGAAAGGTGAAATATATTCACTTTGATAACTGTTTTGACAACTTGCAGCCATGAAGCCTACTGGCATTCCATATTTCTGATTATTTTCAATATCCATAGCAAATTGGTAAGCCTGGTGAAGTGTGTCTGGTTCTTTATCTCTCAATCTATAACTCATTTTATTATCAAATGCAGCCAAATAAATTGTCAAGCACAATGCATTATTGGGTCTCATATATTCAGGGATTTGCTTGAGCAACTTAATAAATCTAAGATTAAAGGCTGGAACCAATTCCTCATCTTCCTTTTGAATATTCATGAAATGTATGATCAATGAGGCCAAATCAAATCTTTCACCAAACTACTCTAGGAATGCAACTTCTAAATCTACCCATGAAGAAACTGAACACACAGGCAGGTCTGAAAACCATACCCTAGCATCATCCTCTAATGACTGAACAAAGAGTCTCATTACAACATCTTCTATCTCTACCTCATAATCTTCTATCAAATTACAAAATTTTTGTAGATGTTTGTTTGCAGACTCAGAATTTGATCCACTATATTTAGGCAAATATTTTCTAATCTTATTGGGAATAAGATTTGGGTAAGCATATATTCCTTTGAAATTTAAGGCTTTCTATCTTTCAATAAAAAATGGTCTTCTTTGAGAACACAACCAGGGTTGTTGCTCTATATTCATCATTTTTTGAATCAAAAGATGAATACCTGGAAATATGTTCCAGCATTGATAGGTTCAATCAACAGAGTCGCCACCTCTCACAGAGAGGACAGAATATCAACAAGGCACTTTTGTTTTCTGGATTCATCACCCCAGCAGAGCACCACATGGTTTTACTTTGGTATGCTGCAACAACTTCACTGAAAACTAGATTCTCCAGCCTTCCACCAAACTTGACTCATCCCCAGCGGAGTCATCACTTTGTTGGTGTTTTTTCCCAACTGGATGATTCCCAATTATCCCTACAAGGTAGCCATCATTGATCAACAGGATTCCCGGGCCAGGGGCCAACAGTACAGGAGATAGACTCTATAAATATCTCCTCTTCTTCTTTAGGCTCTGCATAACCAAGGAGGTATTCCCTATTCAACATCCATAAAATATGCCTGTGATTTGACTGGGATGTTGATACAAAGCAGATGAATCCTCTTTTATGTAGACCAAAACTGTAAAACAAGTGCAAAGGGGCTAGCTTTGGGCCTATACTCAGTTGTGAGACAGAGGATCATGGTCCTAAACTACTTCTAATGTCCTAAAGGTTTGTATTTTAAGTTTGAGTTTGTATTTGTATTTGGATGCAAGACTGGGACTTTGGGTTCTAACCTCAATACATGACCAGATTGGTGCCTATCCAGGGCTCGAAGTCAATAGACATACACATGAGAATGATTATCATAAACTTGGGTCAATAACTAGGTTTCAAGGGGAGGTATTAGTGTCTGCCTTACATATACTTCCCTATATTGAGTACTTAGTCATTCATACTTGATGGTATCCCTGCTGCAACCAACTTTCTCAATGATTAACCTAAAACATTTAATTTGTTCCTTGAACAAATGTAAGAGATTAGATATTCAACAAAGAAAATCCATGTTCCTGAATCTTAAATAACCCTTAGCTATTCTGATCCAAAAGAAAATATGCCCACAGCTTGGAGACAAACAACTGAACACATGCAACAGTGCATTTCTCATATAAACACAACATGAAACCAGTAGAAATATGCATAAAACATTCAACAGGTGATTCTACAAGACACCCAAAACAGAGCCACCAACGAAGTTGTATCTTATTACAACACCAAAATTTGTCCAGTTTTCAACAACCTAAATGAGTAACACAGTTTGCGATTTATAACAAGACTGTGTACTCAGCAATAATTACATGGCACTTCAAAAATTCTGCCAGATACAATGCATTAAGAATGGCACCCAAATCAATCAATGCAGTATGGAGACAAAGAGGAAAGAGCAGGTGAACTTGGGACGTGTGCATCCGTTTGAAGATTTTCCTTACAAATCTAGTAGGTTGTTGTCAATCATCGGCCCATACCTCTGCATTTCGCCATAAATGGCTCAACAACACGCAGTCTCCCCTCAAAATTTACAGCAGCGTGTCTTTGAAGTTTTCCCGCCTGGAATGCGACTGTGGATGCATAGGAAAATCCCTCGCTGAAGTTTTAAAACATGGTCGTTGATCATCTCCCTATCGCCAAGATCAATGACGTCAAAATCATGTTGACTAGCCGTCAACCAATGGAAATATGCCACATAGATGCCTTTTGCTTCACTGACTTTTCCCATCGCTGACCCTCATTTTGCCTTGTCCACCACTTTTGCCCATTTTCTCCTTGTATATGCATATTCAAATGCATATACAATTGCCCGCTTTCCTGCCTTTCAAATCCTTTGTATATGCCAATGCATATACATACAATTGTTTAACATATAAGGCGGACCCCAAATCTGTATAGAACAAATCAAAATTCTACTCGGGTCCGGCTTGTATCACCTTTTGCATCTTTCCATTTTGTATATTGCATACATACAATGCAATATACATGCCGCGGATTTCAAATTTTATGAAACAAATTGGAACAATTTTCAAATCCGGGCCTTGTATCTCATCCCTTTGTATGTCGGCATATACAAACACCATATACATGCAAGCCGCGAACCCCAAATGTTTATGAAGCAACTTGAAATCTCTATTGGATCCAGATTGTATCTAACTCATTGCACTTCAAATTGTATATCGGCATATACAATGCACAATATACATGCAAGCCGCGGACGCCAGCACTGAATTTGCCACATTTGACTTTTAAGTCGGGTCCGGCTTGCATCTTTAGAATGCATGTTCCGCTTGTATGTGCGATCGGTGGGTCCCACTGTTTGTATCTTTTCCCTTTGCATGTTTCGATTGTATGTTGGGAACATACAAACCCAACATACAATGCGCGAACACCACTTGCTTTACAAATGCAATTAACTATCCTGCCGCGTCCACCTTGCACTTGTTCATTTGTATATTTCCTCTTGTATATCGGACATACATTCGACTTTGCATGTCGACCCTTGCACATTTCTTCTTTGTATATAGCGAATGTATACTACATATACATTCCGCTTTGTATGTGGGGTGGACCCCACCACATGTATCTCTGTTGTTTTGTATGTTGCCGAATATACAAGGCCCCTTGTATATTTGCACTGTAGCGAATGTATATGCACCCCCTTTGTATCTTTACTTTGCATGTCGAATATACATTCAATCCTGCTTGCACATATCTGCGGACTCAACCACCACTTTAGCCCGATTTGAACCTTTTTTGAGATCCGCAATGCATCTTCGCGTTGTATGTTGACAACAAAACATGCATACAATCTCGTTTGATACACCCACGGAATATTTTGGGAATCTTCAATGTATATTCCACCCTTGTATATTTCCAATGTATCTTTCCGTTGTATATCGCAATATACATACCCGATATACAAGCAAACCCGATATACAATCACAGAATATTCTGAGAATCTGCGGTAGATTCCTCAATGTACATGCAAACTCGGTATGCATACAAAGATGCATACAACCATTTTTTTACCATTTTCAAAGGCCGATTAAAATTTTTGCAAGCCTGCCAATGTATATTTGCATTTGTACATACAAACCCCTTTGTATATACAAAGATACATGCATTTAAAACTATTTTTTGCACTTTTCAACTGAGAAGGCCCAAAAACTTAGAATTTTTTGGATTTTTAAGAAGGGGCTTGCACATTTAAATGCTCAAAACCTGAATATTCATGCAGGCACCAACAAACCAAAAACATAGAGCTTAAACAACAAAACCTAATGAAAACGAACAACTAAATTCCACTAAGCAAAACCACTGCATTGAAATGAATGCCACATTAATGATACATAGAAAAAATGGTTAAATCCAATTACGTGGTTGTTATTACTTGGAATCACTTCATGTTTCAGTCCCAAGGACTACATAGTTAATGTTGGTTGTTGCCACAAGGATATAATAAATATTTTAAATTTTCAACATGTTAAACAATTTGCGGGTAGGGTGATAGGGTCCCCTTCATAAATAATGATCAATGCTTAGCATCAAACATAATAAATTGAAGTCCAAATCAAACGTTTAGAACCCATAAACTATGAACTCTAATAAACTACTAAAAGTACTCTTATATATGTGTGTGTATACATGTATATATACATACACACACACATATTGTAATGCTACTTTTCCCCAGAGTTATTTAATTAATTGTAGTGGATTTAAATGTCGTTAATAAGAATTATACAATTTAAAGTATGCAAGGTTATTAATTCCAATGTAAATTACAACATATGATAATTTAATAGGAACTCTAAAGTAAATAATTAACATAGCCAACTGAATAACACAATCCATAAACAAATTAACATTAAAATCATATATTTATTAATTCAAATTCTATTAAACATTAATGGTTTCAATACTTATCTGAATCACAGTACTTGGAAAGGCCACTCCCACCCTAAGAATATTTCAGTGGTCTTGGCCCTAGCTATGTCGCATTTGGAGAACCTATATAAAAAAACATAATATGTGCCTACTCGCACAATATTCAAGCCCTAGCCAGGATAATCCTGAGTGTACTCTGTACTCCAAGTTGGACACACTCTATGTTTCCCCTTCTCCAATGCCCATAGCCCACCAAACCACTTTCATCTTCCTTGAGTGTTCTCCATGCTCTTCCAAGTATCACATAAATGCCTTATATAACCTTCTAAGGGTTGGTTTCCAAACCATCACACCCTTTCATAAAGGTTGCCTTTTAATAGTTATTTAAATAAATACATTTATTTCTCCCATATTAAAAGAGATTATATAAATACTCTTTATTATTCTCCATTTAATCAAAGGATCATAATATCCTCCATTTTTCCATCTCCTTTTTAATTATAAAGGGTAAATAAACTTTATCCTCTTATAATTATAAAGGGTTATTCATAAATAGCTTTCTTTTTCCATTTCGAGGAAAAAGTCACATAACACATACGTATGTATATGTATATATGTAGATATTTTTATGACTACACACACACACACACACACACACATATATATATATATATATATATATATATGGATATCTCTATGAGTATACATAATGAATGCATTTTTTATATTCACATACATACATGCATACATACATATATTTATAAGTTTGATAAGTTGTTAAAACATAAGATGTACATGTATATATATACATATATAAATACAATAATACCCACACTATTCAAATACCTTTGAAAATAGAAAACACACCCAAATACATGAAACTACATAAAAAAACAAGATAACCAACAAACTTACCCAAACATGACAACAAAAGTACAACAACAACTGAATGATGAAATACTAAACAAACCCACACCTAGACAACTTTAGACGACTCTTGCAACCAACTAACTGCTCATATCTCACCAAGTGCCTTTTCCTTAATGTTAAATGTTTATGGTTGATAGATTTTTCCTACAACAAAACCAAATTTTCATTAGAATCTACATGTGTCAAAAATCAAAATGAATGAATGAATTGCAATTGAATGATCAAACTTGTCCATAGAACAAATTATCCCTGCATAAAGCATGCTATCAATGATAGTTAAATAATAATAATACATGATAACATAAGTTGAACCAGAATCATGATTACAAAATGCATCAAGGTAGGTACATTACACCCCCATACCTCTAACTAAAGATTGAACTATTGTGACAAAGACACATTAGATTCTAGAAACCATGCTTACACAAAATTGTTATATGCTTGTACATAGAGTTTTCAGAAAGGGTTAGCTTACACAACAAGCCAAATGGTTCACTGAGCAACAACTACAAGTCAAGTCTCCACACCTACTTCCTAGACTCAATGCAATATGAAATATTACTTCACAAGGAGTGTCAACTAGTCTAGGAGGATTCACCAATAGTAGTACCTGTGGTAATTCCTAAGTTATTCTCATGGCTTGTAGTAACTGTGAGAATACTTATCTTGTCTGTGGTACACCAAATCACACCCCAAATGCTCTCAAGAACACAAGGACCATCCACCAATCTCCAACAAGTGTGGCACATGCTCTAGCAATGGTGCAAAACACTCTACATAAAGACACACTTTTGCAATAAACATACCTCCACCAAACATTTTATGATTTTAACCATGGTTTTAGTAAGGTCCCATACACCTCCATGATAAATTGCAGCCCAATTCACAAAGCTTCTTACTACATCATCATGAGTGTCACTCTACAAACTTTAAATAGTGTGTTCGACACAACAACCAAGATGGCACTCACGAGGTTCTCAATATGCCAAGTCATTTGCCAACTCACCAAGGACATACCAATAATTAGTTCATATCCACAACCATCAAGAAATGAGAGTGAAATAAAGGAGTTAAATCCATTATGTAGGAATTGGTTTAACTTCCTAGTAACTCTTGGCCTCCATGACATGAATCTTTGTAATCTAGGTTATCAATCTTGAACAAAATTGATAACCCAAGAACTTTACAAAAGAGATTCAAAGATACATAAACTGAAATGCAAAATAAAAACAAACCAATGATTCTGAGAGATGCAAATGTGATGCAGGAACATCCTAGGTTGAAGAGCAATCTTGCATCAACCAAAAATATTTACCTTCTTTTCTTTTCTCACATTTCAGTTGCAGTTCAGTCATTTGCAGTTTCATAATTTTCTACCACATTCTACCACATCTTCATTTCAGATTTCGCGGAGCCAGATTTAGTTTCTATCCCATGTCAGCTACATCATATTCAAATTTCATGAGGTTTGGACTTGTTTGTGAAAAGCTATCACTATCAAAAAATCATCAACTTTCACATAACAGAGCAATTAGCATTCAGTTGGAGCAAACGAGATGTGTGGAACATTCCCGTGACTTGTGGAGCCAAATGGAATATCATACAAGACAATTTGGGACTAGATAGACCTTCGTTGAAAACCACATCAAGTTTCATTCATTTGCGAAGCATTACCAAGAGTTATAGGCTGACCTACATATTTGCTACATGTTTCATCATTCATTGGAGTTTGAGATCTCTTAAGGCCGACGCAGAGGATTCTTTGAGCTATAAGATGATATATAAACATTCTTTAGATGCTCTAGGAGGGGAGTTAGCTCAGTAATTAGTTATCTGATGATAGATAGTTCTTTTTCAGAGGCACTTCAATGCCACATCTTTCATATATGTTGTAACCCAGAAAGCAGGCATGTGAGCCCATGATTGTAGCCCGCATGTTGCCAACATATAAGCATTGTAATTGTCTAATATATTGAGCATATAAATCTTCCATTGCATTATGTTATTGTGTTGTTTCCATTGTGTTTACTGTTATCACCTGAAATTGCACCCTTTTGTTGAAGCTTTGACAGTTCCAACAATTTCAAAGTAACATGGGATTGGTCTCAAGGTGTGGGACCTTGAAGCTAAGATCAAACCTCTAGAGAAGGTTGGTTCCTCTTTCTGAACTTAAGGTTCAGAGTAATTGACTAAACCTATGCTAATGATCACCAAGGAAAAGGGAGAGAGGGAATATAGAAAGGGAAAGGTGATACACCAAGATTTAGTATGGTTAGTTGGAGCTGACAGAACATAATAATGATTTCAAAGGTTGAATAGACAAACACAGATTCATTTGTCCTCTATCAAAGGCCAAAATAAAATATTGAAACATATAAAAGGACCGTTTTATCCACAAGATAAGTGAAAAGCATTCAAACAGACACAGTGAAAGAGAAATGAGAGAGGCAGAACCAGTTACTTGTATTAATCATAAAGGTTAAATACCCATTACAAAGATAGGAAAGTTAAATTCAGATTAGGGAGACACAAAATGATAGCTTTCCCCTCATAGTTGAACTAAAAATGAAGACAAAGAAGTCCAGAAGAGGACACAATTGATCAGATTCATGTAGTTCTGGGAAATATCATGAGGTCAAGATCAAGCATGAGGCACATCAATCTGAATAAAGAGCCAGCGACCAACTGTAGAGGAAAACTAATGCGTTTTAGACTTAAACAAAATTCAGGGGTAAACCTATCTGAACAATCCACTCTATCATTGCATTCCTACATTGAATTATCGACCAAGGAGCGTAAGATTATGATGATGCCTACACTATATATGCCTTCAAGACTCATTTCTATCCTAAACTAACTCATACAGATTTATTCTGATTAGCCTAGTTTGTTGAAGTTCACAAAAATGTAAGAGCAACAAAAATAGTTTAAAATCCAGTTGCTACGGGTACCTTCAGCATAAGCTGAAGATAAATATATTCAATAGGGAATTACAGAATTAACTCAAAATATTCAGAATGATAAAAGAACTAACACTGACCTCTGGAGGACTTAAAATATGCAGTTGTTCATGAATCACAACTATTGGAAATAGCAATCAAGATATTTCACTTGTCTCACAATGCAATTGATGAAATAACAGAAAAACAATTTTAACTAGGAATGCATAAAGAAATAAAGAAATGTATGAAGTGAGGGTTAGTACCTTGAGTGGCCAGTTCAGGGAACTATCTCACTTAATCTGGAAACCAAATCTACTTCAGATTCTCATGCATCCTCATAACACAGGGTGGTATTCAATTCATATCAAAAACAAAATCTTCTCAGATTTTATTCAAATCAAAACATGTCTGGATAATTGATATTGAAAAATACAGTAATGGCTAAGTAATTGGAAAGTAAAAGCAACTAACTTAGCAACAAACTCCTCCCTCTAACTTATACAAAAATAGGAGAGTTTTATGCAACTACTAACTAGTCCTCAATCAATCCAACCCTAGATGCTAGGATACATGTTTCATGATTGATTTATTAATCTAACTAATCAAAAGAAGAAAAGTCTTGTTCAAACAAGAACTCTCATGAAATAGTTTGTATGAAAAACCACTCATAGACTGCGTTTAGAACAAGTCTTCTTTTCTGCATTTATTCCAATCCATGATGGTACAGATTCATCCTCCATCTGTCTTCACTTTTGGCATTCAAACTACACTTCACTTAATTCCCCTATCCTACAACTCGCTACAATTGCTCTTTCCTTAATGCCACATCCTTGCTGCACATGGTTAATTCTCCAAACATATGCACACAAAATAGCTTTCATATTAAACTATAGAATTCTATCTATATTACATGCATACTTATAATTTAAGTCATTCACTTGATAATATAACCACCATATTCCATATTATCAACATAGGTTTAAATTCTTTGAAAAGTATATGAGAAACAACATATAGTAATGGTGATGTTTATAAAGTATCTGCAGGATCATATGAAAAGGTTTTAAAAACATATAAAAATAGCATAAAAAGAAGTCAACAATTCAACCCATCATCTCCCCCCAACTACTCTTTTGCTTGTCCTCAAGCAAAATCAAGGAACTAAACATCTAGGGGAGAAGATTATAATGCAGAGTGATTCGTCTGAGGTCCATGACTTCTCTGACTCCTTGTCCCTGTTTGAGATAAAAAAAAGCCATTGTAGCAGGCAAGCCTATTCATCCTGACCAATTCTGCATTTTTACATTTATCACTCTTTTCTCCTGTCCAGTATGGTAGTGGGTAAAGGAGAATCAGAGGGTGAAATGTGAGTGGCAGCCATGCTACTCATGTTCGCTCTGAAATCCTGATATACCTATGTAGCCTCTCAAACATGTTCATGAAATTGTGCAAGGAGTGGGGCTCTTTCCTCTGCAATTCTGGAGTCAGACTATCCCATCTGTTCTGCACATACCTCTGGCAGTTCTGAATGATAGACACTGCTAACCGTTGTATCCTTCTATAATCCTTGAGTCTTAAATCCATAATTACCTTACCTGGACCCTTATGAGAGAGGAGTGATAACCATTGGGTCAGGATCACATCAGGATTTAAGGCTTCTTGCCTAATCTCCAGTAGCACCTTCTTTTCTTGTTCCTCATACTTATCCATTAGCTCCCCTCTAAGCTACTCATTTATGAGGTAAGACATCAATGCTCTAACTTGAAAATCACCAACATAGATCAAGGGGTTCCACTTTGTATCTTCTTCCATCAATTAATTGTGCAAATAGTATTCACACAACTGATCTTGTTCTTCCAAACTGACTTCTTGAAATAACTAAAAAAATTCATGCCTTGAATAGATAGAAATAGACTGATCATTGATGAATCTATTAAATTGAAAACTGAAAAACTTTCCTTGAGAAATAATGCATAAACTCTTGGTGGAGGTCTGCATTCAATGATTTGAATTGCTCTATTAATTACCTCTATCAACTTTCCTTCCAACCTTTTGATTACCAAATCCTTTTCCTCAACTGATGCATTAAGACTTTGTTTCTCTTTTTCCTAGTTCTCCTTTTCCTGTTTAGTTTTATGAGTCAACTTCATTAATTCAAATCCTAGAGACAGAGTGGTATGGTACCCTGGGGTTTTTGTCATAGGAGGTTGGAGAGTGAGTACTTGATCCTCTTCAATTTTTGTTTTACTTTCATCCAGCTGTGCTAATAAATCTAAATTGGAACCATGGCCATAAGTCTGAATTTTCTCTTCCAACTCTTGAATCCTTTTCTCATTTTCTTTATCTTTCTCATCATACCCCTTTACCTGCTCTTCTGACTATTTTATTCTATCCAAAGCTTCTTGAAGTTCCTTTCTAATATTTATTTCCTCCAATAATTCTTTTTCTTTTTCAAAATTTACATTTTCATCATCACCTTTTCCATGAATATCAAAAACTTCTTGAGCAGAATTATCAGGTATAGACTTCCCCATTTTCTTTGCAGTAAACAAATCCTCTGACTCAGAATCAGAAGAAGAAACATACCTTCTCTTCCTGGCAGACATGTTGACATTATCACAGGCGTTAGTAGAGACATCCTCTGGAGGAATTTCTCCCCTGTCTGAATCTATATTCAGTGGAATTGGATCACTGTTCTGCTGGCCTTTATCTTTTTCCTCTAATTTATGTTCCTCAACAACTTTTTCCTTGGCACTTTGCCTCTTTAGCCTACCTTAGCATCTAGGAGTGACAGTCTCTGGCTTATCTTCCTTTTTCCTCCTCTTCTTATCCCTCTTCTTCCTTCTTTCCTTTGTATTTTCTACTTTCATTGTGCTCTTGTGCTTTTTCACACCCTTTCTATTCTTCTTTTCTTTACCAAATGTTGGAGTGCTTCTTTTAGCTTTAGGTGTGGATGATGAGGGTTCTTCTGCTGCTACAGGCCTAAATTCTGGAGGATTTTCATCTTGTGGCTCTTCAGGCTCAGGTTCATATGGAGGCTCATCTTCTAGTTCAGGTGCCTCTAATAGTGTTGAAATATCCACACATTGCTTAAAAGCTTCCCACTCAACTTGTGGGTACTGAATTCTCAAACTTCTTTTTATTAACAGGGCTATTAAACAATGATGGGATAGAGTGGTGTTTGACTGTTGTTTCTGATATTCAAAAGACATTCTTTTCAACATACTATATAGAAAATTTGGGACATTGACTAGTTTTTCATGCCGGAGATGATTGAGCAATTTGAAATGTACAGAATATAAAATGTTATATCGACCATCACAGGTAATATATCTGATGATGTATGAAGCACATTTCTCCCAAAAGAAGGGAAGAGATAATCACTTCATACCTTGTGTGGTGGAGTCAAAGTGTTCACTTCTCTCACATAATTCCTCCCTCGTCATGGCTGCATCAGCTCTAGCTGGGTATTCGGACCCTGTTTGTGGCAACCCTGTGACCTGAGCAATAGCTGTTTCGGAAGCATCTACAGTCAATCCTTTCACCATTGCTTCATCATACTGTAATGTGAATACAAATTCCTTTGCCATCTCATCATCATATTCTATCAGTTTCAGAAAGTAATCTACCCACCCCACTCTTGTAAAGAGTGGAAGAACCATTACATCTTCCAGTATTTCTTTATGTGCAGAGGGTTCTCTTCTGATTGCATCCCCTCCCATGATTTCTGTAAATTGCAATTACAATCTCTACAATGTCAATTTCTGTTAAACAATGTCAATATCTACTGCTTTGACTCACCACCCCAAAAAGACAATTTCTGCTACTTCAATTCACCACCCAAAAAGAACCAACTTACAAATTTTGCCTCTCCTTTCTTCTCCACTATAACTTCCTTTGGGTAATAGGTTCACTCATTGGAAAAATAGGGTAAGTTCATGGCGTAGGAGGTTTTATCTGGTTTTTCTTGAAAGGCAAAAGATGGTGAATGGCAAAAATCAAAAAATAAACCCTCCCCCCAACTTAAGTTTGAAGTGACCTCACTTCACATGTCAATTAATATAGAATGAGGAGTATTGATTAAATGGAATGGTGGATAATATTCTCGCATGCACAAAATAAACTACAAGTAATTATGAATATAAAAAGAAAGCTAGTGTTAATGATTGAAAGTTACGTAATGTACATATGGAATGGAAAGAAATAATTAACACACCCTGGAATTTGTGAACATATACTGATGATTTGAGTTGATATGCATGCGGCAAATGGTAAGGTGGCTAGTACTATGGTAGAAATATGATGTGATGACGCATAAAGGTGAAGAAAAATGAACAACTCATAAATGTGAGGTGACACTTGTGGCAATAGAACATAGTGATTTTGAAATGAATGCGGCATGTGAAATGGGCAGGGAAAATTGGGTATTGTTCACCAAACTGTGGAAGAAGGTTGCATAGAGGAGTTGCTACGGGTGCCACCAACACAGGTCCCGACTATGTAATTACAGATGTAATATATCAAGTCCCAGCTGAGTCAGGTCCCTAATGTGTGAGTGATAAACATGTCATGGTGGAAGTAACTATAGTAACCATGGATATTGTGCCGTGTGTGCATGTGATTTTAAAGTAAAGAAAATTATGTTTCAGCAACAGGGGTTGAGTATTGCAACTCAACCTCCACATCACTGGACAGTGTTGGTGGATCAACATCTGAAGGTGTATCAGTTGGTGTCACAGCATCTTCATCAGGAGTGTCAGGAGTACCATACTAAGTAGCTAAAGAAACAAGAAAGTCATCCTTCTGAAGTGGCTTTTTATATAGTTTTAGCCTGTGCCCATTTACTAGCAGCAAAAACTAAACTTCATCAATGGTCAGCAATTGAACTGCACCATTAGGAAAGACTTGTTTAATTTTATATGGACCTAACCAATGGGACTGAAGCTTTCCCTTGAAGTCCTTGCATCTTGAATCATAGAGGAGTGCCCAATCACCAGCAGTCAATTCTTTAGTCTTGATGTACTTGTCATGCCATTTGGCTCTTTGTTTTTGTATGACCTCTGTGTGGATAGCCTCCAATCACATTTCATCCAGAGCATTCAAATGTTGTAGCTTGTCCTGCTGAGTTGCTGTCAAATCCATCCCTAGGTCCACTAATGTCCTTAGGGTTTTGTGTTCAAATTCTATAGGCAGGACTATTGTCTAGCCATAGACCAATTCATAAGGTGTGAACCCTGTAGTTGTCTTCCAGGTAGTTCTATATGCCCAAACAGCTTCTGGGAGCCTAGATATCCAATCTCTTCTGTGAAGATGTACTGTCTTTGTCAAGATGTTCTCAATTTCTCTGTTTGTAACTTCCACCTGACCATTAGCATGAGGATGCTAGGGAGTGGATTTCTTATGTCTTATTTGATATTCCTCTACCAATTTGGTGATTAAATCAGATGTAAATTGTGGTCCTTGACCAATTACTATCTCCCTTGGCACACCATATCTATTGAAGATGTCCTCATACAAGAATTTAGCCACATTACCATCTCTGGCAAACTGTAAGGCTTTAACTTCAACCCATTTAGTTAAGTAATCAGTACATACCAGGATATATTCCTTCGTGTTGGATGTAGGAGATATAGGTCCCACAAAATCCAGTCCCCACTTATCAAAAGGGGCCTTTGAGATTTGTGGATACAAAGGCATCTCATCACTTCTTGTAGGCCTCCCCATTCTCTGACATCTATCACAGCTCCTAGTGTACTTGGCAGCATCTTTATGAAGTGTTGGCCAGTAATATCATGTTGTCAGTATTTTGAAGGTTGTCATTTTGGCTACAAAATGTCCCCCACAAGGTTCATCATAACAGGCCTTCATTATATCAAACACTTCATCCTCTCTGATACATCTTCACATAATATTATCTGGGCCAGTGTAAAATAGGAATCCAGAAATCCAAGAGTAGGAGAAACATTTGTGAACTAGCTGCCTCTTCTCCCTTGGAGAGAAGTAACCTGGAATCTGCCCTGTAACCAAATAATTGGCTATATCTGCATACCATGGAGTGTGTATAGTTAGAGCAAATAGATGCTCATTGGGAAAAGAATCATCAACCACTCCTTCTAAGGACCGTGTAGGCAGTCTAGACAGAAAATCAGCAACTACATTAGCCTTGCCTGGTTTGTCAACAATTGTACTATCAAATTCCTGTAACAACAATAACCATCTTACAAGTCTTCCACCCACTATTGGCTTATTCATCAAATATCTGATGGCTGCATGATCTGTATGTATGAATACTTTGTAACTAGTTATGTAGTGCCTAAATTTGTTAATTGCATAAACAACTATCAACATCTCTTTCTCTGTCACGGTGTAGTTTAACTCAACTCCCTGCAGATGTTTGCTAACATAGTATATTGCATATTCCTTAGTTCCTTCTTGCTAGCCTAGAACTGCTCCAATGGCAAAATCTGATGCATCTGTATGGATGTGAAAAGGTAGTGTCCAATTTGGACCTATGAGAACAGGGGCTTGTGTCAATGATGTTTTTAGCTTTTCAAAAGAAGTCTGACAATTTGGTGTCCATTCAAATTCACCATCCTTGGTCAACAGAGTAAACAGAGGTGCAACAATCTTGCTAAAATCCTAAATGAACCTCCTATAATATCCTGCATGTCCCAGGAAGCTCCTTACATCCTTCTATCTTTATGGAATAGGCAGGGTAGATATGATTTCAATCTTCTTTGGGTCAACTTGGATTCCTACACTTGAGATGAAATGTCTCGAGACTATTCCCTGTGTCATCATCAAAACACTTTTTATTACTCAAATAGAGCTTGTACTTTGTGCATCTCTTCAACACTTTCTCCAAATTGTGTAAAGCTTCATCATATGTGTCACCATATGTGGTGAAGTCATCCATATAAATCTCCATGCTGTCATGGGCAAAATCAGAGAAAATACTGAGGACTGCTCTTTGAAATGTAGCTGGAGTATTGCACAAACCAAAGGGTAAGACAGAATATGCATATGTCCCCCAAGGGCAAGTAAACGTTGTCTTATCCTGATCCTCTAGAGCAATCTTAATCTGGTTATAGCCACTAAAGCCATCAAGAAAGGAAAAATATTTCTTGCTTGCCAAAGAGTCAAGAACTTGGTCAATAAATGGCACTGGGAAGCGATCCTTCCTAGTAGCAGTATTGAGTTCTCTGTAATCAACACAAACTCTCCATTTTCCACCTTTCTTGGGCACTCTGACGAATGGTGAAACCCATTTACTGTCTGAAATAGGGTATATAAAGCCTGCATCCAGAAGCTTTTGAAGCTTAGCTTTCACAATCTCTCTAAGGGTAGGGTTCATGCACCTCTACCGCTGCCTAATGGGTCTATAGCCATCATCAATATATATTTTGTGCATGCATAAGGCAGGATCAATGCCCTTCATGTCATTGTAATCCCAGGTGAATGTTGCTGAGTGTGTATGCAATATTTCATGCAAGGATTGTTGTTGTTCATCAATCAATGCATTGTTAATATTCAACATCTGACCTGGCTTGATTTCTAATTATTTGGATAGTTCTTGCACATAAGACAAATCAAGGCTGGGTAATATGGGTAAGCATTCCTGAGGTAATAAAGCATGAAATATTTGGGATACCTCTTCCAAGGAACTGCTAGGTATTATGCTACTTAAAGGGTCTTGTAAGCAAGATAGGTAGTCTTGCTACTGTGGGGGCCTCCCATAGTCATTTTGTATAATGTGAGCAATTAATTCATCTTCATCTGGAATATCTAGTAAGGGGTTGCATTCAATAGTCATCAGGGTTTGCAGCGAATAGGTGTCCTCATCTTCCAGGACAGGCCAAATGGTCTACTCAAGCTCATGGTATGGCTGGGCTGGTGGATATAAAACTAATTTCTTGGTCACAGTCCCATTGGATATGATCATGTTACTAGATCTGCAACCTATAAATGCATCAGCAGTGGCAATCCATGGTCTACCTAGTATAAGAGGATAACCAACAAGATTAACTTTTGGCTGCAACACTATAAAATCGGTAGGGTATTCCCAAGAATCTAATGTAATGACCAAATCTTCTATGACTCCTTCAAGTTTGACTGTAGACCTATCAGCTAATTGCAAGACTATCTGAGTAGGCCTAAGGTTGTTTAATTGGAGTGTCTGCATTGTCTCCTTGGTCATGACATTAATTGCAGCACCTAAATCTATCAGAGTATTCTTAATCAGAGTCCCATTGATCTTGACATCCACCTCTAGACTACCTGGATCTGTATATTTGGGAACAATTATATTACCCAACATGATATCAACAAGATTACCTAAAACATGTACTATCTGAGGGTCTATTCTCTTCCTTCTTGGCTTCTTTATGCAAAGATCCCTAATAGTCTTAGTGTAGATAGGAATATCCTTGATGGCTTGGATTAAGGGAATCCTGATGCTTATATCTTTTAGCTGGTTGAGAAGGATAGTATCAGTTTGGGTTGTTTGTTTTTGCATGGCCAAGTGCTCAGGGAAAGGAGGAGGCTTTTGATGTAAGGTAGTTGGGCATCTTAGGTTGACGCAGGTTCCAAAGGTGGTTTATCTGGGGCTTCTTTGGTGGGTTCTTCATCTTCAAGTTCTATGATTTGGGGAGATGAAGGCCATGCAAGTTGCTTCCCTGATCTAAGATGAACATTACTCACTTCCACCCCATAGGTGGGATATTACATTACCTCGTTAGTATAAGCCTGCTAAATAGGCTTGTTGTTAGGGTTAGGTGCAGGTTGGATAGGGATTTGGGTAGGCCTAGGAGGTGGATTTTGGGGTATTGATGGAGACATTATGGCTGGTTGCTGTCGCTGAGATGGAATCATTGGTTGTTGAAAAGGTGCATTTTGCTACCATTGTTGGCCCTTGTTCCATTGAGGCTACCATTGTTGCTATTGAGTAGGCCACTGGGGGTTATAGTTGGGACCTTGGAAATTTTGTTGAGGCCATGGGTTTGGCTACTGTTGGTTCCAACCATCTTGTGGAGTAGGCCATTGTGGGTTTAGCCATGCATTTGGATTACCAGGCCATTGTTGAGTATTCCGAGTAGAGAAATTCTTGTTTGCAGTAGGAAAGGGGGAATTAAAATTAAGTGGATCAGAGGGCATACCTTGTCTTTTCTGCCAAGGTCTCCTTTGAGCTATGATGAGCAGTTGCCCATCCTCTCCTTCAAATGGTTGTAATTCTAGCCTTTCAATCTTTTCTTGATGGATACTAGCCACCCTCTTGCATTTACAATTGGCCTTCCTCTATCTATAGCTGGGGTAGTATTCAGTATCCATTGCATCTGCCTCTTCCTGTTTCTTCTTGATGTGAAGAGTGTCCAGATGTGTAGCCATATGGCTAATAATGTCCTCTTTCATGTTGGTCAGCAGGTTACTAATCTCTATTCTTGAAACCCTATTGGTTGCCTTACCTATGATGGCTACTCTTTCTCTCCTTGGTTTTATGGAAAAGGCTCTAGAATAATTTCTGCAAGCTCTGCAGACATCCTCAAAGGGAAGTAGAGATATATCCACTGTTCCAATGAGATTGAGGGCATCCATACAGTCATCATTAACCCCCCTCAAAAAGACCAGCTTCATTGATTCTTCAGACAATCTATTTTGAGGGTTTTTCTTCAAGGCAAATTAGAATCTTTTAACATAGTCTACCAGTGGCTCATTCTCTTTTTGTGACATCCTGAATATATCTCTCCTCCTATCATGTCCTCTGCAATAGTCTTTATATTTTGCCATGAACTTTGTCTTCATGGTATCCCAGTCTAGAATGACATCTTTCCCCAACCCCATAAACCATCTTAAAGTAGCATCTTTTAGTCTGGCAAGGAATAGCTTGAGTCTGTAAGGATCAGTGGTGTAGTCATAACTCCTACACAAGACATCAAACTCGAACAGTAAAGTGTCAAGATCTTCAGTCACCAAGCCGTAGAAAAAAAGCAATGCAGATGGTGGTATATTTTTCAGAGTAGCAGCACGTGCTTGGTCTAGGATAGGGAATTCAAATGTTGCTTGTCCTAGAGGATCCTCTACTGCAGCATCTGCCATGTTTCTAAAAGTCCCTTCTGTAGCTATGGAGGAAGCTGATGGAGATGTAGAAGGTGTTGATGAAGATGTAAGAGGAAACTCTTCTTCAACACTTTCTACTATATAATTGATAAAGTTAGTTGTGTCCTCATTATCCTAAGAAGTTGAAGGGAGGAATCTACCTCAGTGATCTCTCTGCCTCTGCATACAGTGGTTTTAGCTTGATATTTCAGCCGTCCTACACAATTTTAGTATAATGTCTGGTGTTTCTTGAAAAGTGAATTTATTAATTCTAATGCTGGAATCAAAATTTAACCTATGAAAGCATATAAAACTAATGAGACTATGAAGGTAGCACCATCCCTGACAACGATGCCAAAAATGTAGAGGAAAACTAATGTGTTGTAGACTTAAACAAAATTTAGGGGTAAACCTATCTGAACAGTCCACTCTATCATTGCATTCCTACATTGAATTATCAACCAAGGAGCATAAGCTTATGATGATGCATGCACTATATATGCCTTCAAGACTCATTTCTACCCTGAACTAACTCATACAGATTTATTCTAATTAGCCTAGTTTGTTGAAGTTCACAGAAATGTAACAGGGAATTACAGAATTAAATCAAAATATTTAGAATGATAAAAGAACTAACACTAACCTATGGAGGACTTAAAATATGCACTTGTTCATGAATGACAACTACTGGAAATAGCAATTAAGATATTTCACTTGTCTCACAATGTAATTGATGAAATAACGGAAAAACAATTTTAACTAGGAATGCATAAATAAATAAAGAAATGTATGAAGTGAGGGTTAGTACCTTGAGTGGCCAGCTCAGAAAACTATCTCACTTAATTTGGAAACCAAATCTACTTCAGATTCTCATGCATCCTCATAACACAGAGTGGTATTCAATTCATATCAGAAACAAAATCTTCTCAGATTTTATTCAAATCAAAACATGTCTGGATAATTGATATTGAAAAATAGAGTAACGGCTAAGTAACTGGAAAGTAAAAGCAACTAACTTAGCAACGAACTCCTCCCTCTAACTTATACAAAAACAGGAGAGTTTTATGCAACTACTAACTAATCCTCAATCAATCCAATCCTAGATGCTAGGATACATGTTTCATGATTGATTTATTAATCTAATTGATCAAAAGAAGAAAAGTCTTGTTCAAACAAGAACTCTCATGAAACGGTTTGTATGAAAAACCACTCATAGACTGCGTTTAGAACAAGTCTTTTTTTCTACATTTATTCCAATCCATGATGGTACAGATTTATCCTCCATCTGTCTTCACTTTTGGCATTCAAACTACACTTCACTTAATTCTTGTCTTGCAACAAGCTGCAATTGCTCTTTCCTTAATGCCACATCCTTGCTACATAGGGTTAATTCTCCAAACATATGCACACAAAATAGCTTTCATATTAAACTATAGAATTCTATCTATATTACATGCATACTTATAATTTAAGTCATTCACTTGATAATATAACCACCATATTCCATATTATCAACATAGGTTTAAATTCTTTGAAAAGTGTATGAGAAACAACATATAGTAATGGTGATGTTTGTAAAGTATCTGTAGGATCATATGAAAACTGTTTTAAAAACATATTAAAACAACATAAAAAGAAGTCAATAATTTAACCCATCACCAACCAACATAAATACATCTCAAATACATGCATATATAGCTTTTACAAATCACACTATAGCAGTCATAGACGTGGAAAGAGAACTCAACAAGGAAAGAACATTTCCCATACTGCAATAACTTCATCTGGTGTCCTTGGAGCGCAGCCACATGGGTTTGCCTATGAAATCTGCTGAAACAGGGGGTCTGCCCACGCCTTGAGTACAAAGATTTAATGCAAATGAAGCTATAGCGGCATGGGGACACGAGAAATCCATCTTCTACAAGTAATCGAGATTTGAAGAAGCATTAATGGTGACCAGGAGGGTCGTTGAGCAGTCTCGTCGTGTCTTGAATAGTAGAAAATGCCCCTAAAAGGAAAAAAGGTCGGTCCCCAACAGATCAAATTTCCTCCAATTGGTCTTCCACCGATCGGGCTTTGAAAAGGTGAAGAAGGAAGCCCTGGCCTCCGAAGTTCGAGAGAAAAGAAACAGTTGGGCTTCAGGGGTCAGGGCTTCCCCATGCATCATTCCTTGAAAAGAGGAAGTACTCAACCTCCGCCTCTGCAACACTTAGTCAATTTGAGAAATCAGCGGAGATCAGGCCTCAGGCCTTCCGCTTGTCGATTTCGGGAAAGAAGAATGTTAGGGTTAGCCGATAGAAGATATCAATTAAATGCAAATAAAGATTAAACAGAGGAATGGAAATACACAAAAATAATAACAGCGAGAGACAAGTTTTAATGTGATTCACCCTACATCCACCAACAGAGAGTCCAATATTATTATCCAATAAATCAAACTGATTACAACCAGCAATCCTTGCAACTCAATACTGTTGCAAAATGTTACAATACATCAACCAAAACCCTAACCCTTAGCCGCTTTTATCAAGCCTTATGGCAGTTACAAAATAGGGTTTTTCTTATGTCGGCCAATAGAAAAATAATTCCCGACACCTTTATAAAATAATAAAAATTGTTTGAGGTTTCGGGGGCGCTGCCCCTCGACCCCACCCTGTATCGCGACAAGGAACGCACCAGGGGCGCTACCCCTAGACCCTGCAAAGGGCGCTGCCCCTTGACCCCGTTAAATAATTTGGGGGGAAACCGCGCCGATAAAAGTGGGGTAAATTTAACCTCCAAGTCTGATTAGGCTCCATATAACAACAATCTCCCACTTAGAGACTGATCAGACTCCACACCATATTATCTCCCACTTGGAGACTGATCATAACATCGCTAACCCTGTAGCTCCCATTGGAAATAAGCACCATGGACTCTGATGTTCTGATTTTATTATTTTTCAGTCTTGAAGACCAACCAAAGCTGAAGAGGAGCTTAGCTTCTCCCTTTTTACTGCCTTTGTAAACATATCCATTAGATTTTCATCTGTATGGATCTTTTCCAGCCGTAACTGTCCATCATCCAACACCGACCAGATGAAGTGATACCTTAGCTGTATGTGTTTGGTCTTTGAATGCAAGGCAGAATTCTTTGCAAGATGTATGGCACTCTGACTGTCTGTAAACAAATAATTGTTAGCCTATTGTTTGCGCAATTCTTCCATGAAAGATTGCAACCATAGCATCTCCTTACTTGCCTCTGTTGCAACTACATACTATGCCTCTGTGGTGGATAAAGCAACCACCTTTTACAACCGTGAGATCCAACTCACTGTTGTCCCACCTGCAGTAAAGACATAACCTGTAGTACTCCGTCTGGTATCAATATCCCCTACCAAATCTGAGTCTACATAACTTTCTAAATATGTATTACAGCCCCCAAAACATAAGTGTTTATTAGATGTACCTCTCAAATATCTGAGAATCTATTTTACTGCATTCCAATGCTCCAATCCGGGATGACTCATATACTTGCTTATGACTCCTACAGCATGTGCAATATCCGGTCTCGTGCATACCATGGCATACATTAAACTTCCTACAGCTGAAGCATATGGTACCTTGGACATTTTTTCTTCCTCCTCTTGTGCCTTAGGACACATCTCTTTAGTCAATTTCAAATGACTAGGCAAAGGTGTGCTGACAACTTTTGTATTCTCCATATGGAATCTCTGTAACACCTTTTCAACATAATCAACCTGAGATAGAGTCAATTTTTTGTTCTTCCTATCTCTGCAAATTTTCATACTAAGGATTTGTTTTGTTGCCCCCAAATCCTTCATAGCAAATGATTGTGCTAACTGTTGTTTCAACTCTCTTATGTGATCCATGTTAGACCCTGCTACAAGCATGTCATCAACATATAAACATAAAATAATGTGGCTATCATTATCTAACATCTTAAAATAAACACAATGGTCATAATTACACCGGCTATAGCCTTGCTCAGCCATAAAACTATCAAATTTTAAATACCATTGCCAAGGTGTTTGTTTCAAGCCATACAAACTCTTCTTCAATCTGCAAACCAGTTTCTCCTTACTGTTGACCTCAAATCCTTGGGGTTGTTCCATATATATCTCCTCCTCCAAATCACCATGGAGAAAGACAGTTTTCACATCTAGCTATTCCAAAAGCAAATCTTCAGCAGCCACAATACTTAAAACAGTACGAATAGAAGTCATCTTAACAACCAGAGAAAAAATCTCATCAAAATCAATACCCTTTTTTCTGTGCAAATCCTTTTGCAACTAACCTAGATTTAAATCTTTTCTTACCTCCATCTTCCTCTTTCAGCATATAAACTCATTTATTTGGTAAAGCCTTTTTACCTGCAGGCAACTTATATAATTCCCAAGTCTGATTTTTCAGCAAGGAGTCCATTTCTTCTTTCATTGCAAGCTCCCACTAAACATTTGTATCCACTTGGATAGCTTCATCATACCCTTCCAGTTCACTAGCATCTGTTAACAAAATAGAATACAAAGAGGGAGAAAACCTTTCAGGAGGTCTACTTAGCCTTGTTGACCATCTAACATTCACTGGAGTTTGTGGTATTTCTTGTTGTTGTTGCGGAGCATGAGAAACCACTAGAACATCATTATCTGGAGTATCATCTAGCACCACATAATCATTTTCTTTCTTCTCATGCTACTGCAACTGATCTTTGTACAACACCTTCTCATTGAATACAACATCCTTGCTTCTCACAATTTTTTGATTTTTAAAATCCCAAAGCCTACAATTAAATTCATCAATGCCATATCTAACGAAGGTACACTTTTTTGATTTTGCATCCATCTTGGTTCTATTTTCAGAATCTACATGTGCAAATGCTTCACATCCGAAGGTTTTGAGAAAAGAATAACTCACCTTCTTACCTGTCCATGCTTCCTCTGGAATACCACGGCCCAAAGGAACTGAAGGACCTCTATTAATTAAATATACAATGGTGTTGACAGCCTCTGCCCACATGTTTAAAGGCATCCCAGCATGCAATCTCATGGTCCTTGCACACTCCATTATTGTCCTATTTATGCGTTTAGCCACTCCATTTTCCTATGGACCGTTTTCTGCCTACGAATTCCATTCAAAAAACAATAATCCTCAAATTCTTTGCTGCAATACATAGCACCATTATCAGATCTGAGACCTTTTAATCTTTTACCCATCTCATTCTCAACCAAGCTTCTCCATTTCTTAAATGTTTCAAATACATCAGATTTCTGCCTAAAGAAATAAATCGAAACCTTCCTAGTTGCATCATCTATTAATGTAACATAATACCGAGAGCCACTGAGATAAGATACCTGAGCTGGTCCCCATACATCTATATGCACAAGCTCCAACTTTTCATCTTTCTTTTGCTTCCCATCTTTGAGAAAACTGACTCTCTTTTGTTTGTCATACACACAACTTTCACAGAAATCCATATTAATACATTTAGACCTGATAAAACTTTCTTAAAATGAAGTACCTTCATACATTTTTCACTCATATGCCCAAGTCTATTATGCCATGGTGTTGTCTTAGAACCTACAACAACTGTTTCAGTCTCTTCCTCCGAACCTGCAACAATTTTTCCTAAACCTGTTTCTTTTTCTCTACAACAGCTAAAGTAGAAGGAACAATATGACATGTACAAAGATATAAGGTGCCTACTTTCACACCTTTT
This sequence comes from Cunninghamia lanceolata, assembly GCA_027924645.1. NCBI lineage: Eukaryota > Viridiplantae > Streptophyta > Pinopsida > Cupressales > Cupressaceae > Cunninghamia > Cunninghamia lanceolata. Next base: position 1,347,750 of record BSBN01001349.1, read on the forward strand.
GCTACTATTAAGGCACCTCTTGAAACCTTCCATTTTTTATCAGTAAATGTAACAATACAACCTTCATCAGCTAGCTGCCCTGCTAAAATTAAATTCCTACTCAGCTTTGAAACGTGCCTTACCTCTTGTAGTAGCCAATGATTCTCATTCTACAGCTTAATCTTGATTCTTCCCTTTCCAACAATCTGACAAGGTTTGTTATCTCCCAAATAAACCAGCCAAAAATCCCCTTGGACATAATCAAGAAAATAACTTCTATAGGGCGTAGCATGAAATGAGGCCCCTGAATCTAAAACCCATGAATCATCAACATTATCTAGGGAAAGAATCAAAGCATCATCTTCAGATTTATTACTTACCACATTTGCCTCCTTATTGACTTCTTGTTTGTCTCCTTTATTTTTTTGAGACCAACAATCTTTTTTCAGATGACCTGGTTTCCCATAGTACCAGCAATCCTTCTATCCTCTGGATTGGGACCCTTTGTCCTTTGATTTTCCTCGTGACTTCCCATGACCTCCAGAACCTTTTCCTCTCTCCTTTGATCTGCCCTTGCTTTCTACATTCAAAACACTACCTGATGTGGCTCCACCTAAGCTTTTTCGTCGCATTTCCTCACTAAGGATAACACTAACAACATCATTGAATTTCAAAGTATTTGAACCAGAGATAGAGTTACTTATAGCCATTCCAAGCTATTCTAGCTTTCTGGCAAAGAACATAATATCAAGAGAGCCCTCACCTTTTCATCAAAACTTACTTTTACAGAAGTTAATTGACTGATAATCGTATTAAACTCATTTAAATGATCTATCACAGATTCACCTTCAATCATTTTCAGATTAAATAAACACTTCATGAGAAATACCTTATTTGAGGCTGAGGATTTTTCATACAATTTAGCCAAAGCTTTCATCAAACCATCTGTTGTCTTCGCTTCTATTATATTGAATGTCACCGATGGTCCCAGGGACAACTGAATGATTCCCAATGCCTTTCTATCCAGAAGATTCCAATCCTCATCGGTCATTGTTGTCAATTTATTGGTTATTCCTTCCAACGGCTTCCATAAATCCTTTTGATAGAGATAATCATCCATCTGCGTCTTCCATAACTGATAGTTCTGCCCATTGAATTTATCTACCTTCAGTTTAGCCTCATCCGCCATTGCTCCCACTCAACCGTGAGACCTTCCTGCAGACGATAATCAAACACAACCCGCTCTGATACCATTTGTTAGGGTTAGCCAACAAAAGATATTAATTAAATACAAATAAAGATTAAATAGAGGAATGGAAATACATAAAAATAATAACAGCGAGAGACAAGTTTTAACGTGGTTCACCCAAACCCGGGCTACATCCACCAACAAAGAGTCCAATATTATTATCCAATAAATCAAACTGATTAATCCTTGCAACTCAATACCACTGCAAAATGCTACAATACATCAACCAAAACCCTAACCCTTAACCGCTTTTATCAAGCCTTATGTCAGTTATAAAATAGGTTTTTTTTTTCCTTTCTTTTTTAATGTTGGCCAATAGAAAAATAACTCTCGACACCTTTATAAAATAATAAAAACCGTTTGAGGTTTCGGGGGCGCTGCCCCTAGACCCCATAAGGGGCACTACCCCTTGACCCTGTCTTGGGGGCGCTGCCCCTTGACCCCATTAAATAATTTGGGGGGAAACCGTGCTGATAAAAGTGGGGTAAATTTAACCTCTGAGTCTGATTAGGCTCCATATAACAATAAAGAAGAGGGAAGAGAGAACTCTCGATCCTTTCTTTTTGAAAGACTTAGCCATTTGAAGAAGGAATCGACAGAAGTCGAGCTTCGGGCCTTCCACTTTCCGCCTTCTAAAAGGAAAGGAAGAGAAAAGACAAAACCCCCGAAGTCCAACGACCGAAACACTTAGTTGATTCCTTGAATTTGTTGCTTTTACCGCCACCACGTGACGCACCAAGGAACCTAGGACACGTGGCAACACCGTGCGCTTGCGCAAACAACTTTAAAGTCATTGGACTTCGGCTACCAGGCCTTCCGCCTTCCACCTACCAAAAAAGGAAGGGGGAAGAAGAAACCCCCGACATTCGAAGACCGAAACACTTAGCCGAATACAAGGAACAAGGTAGAGTTCAAAGCTAACAAATATGGCATGACGAAGAGGGGAATCTAGAACTCTGAAACTCTGAAAACACTAAAAACACAAGGAAAACTTAGGATTTCATGGATCCTTAGACTATTTAGCCGGAAGGTAAAATAGAATAACATTTTGGCCACTATGTAGGGGTGTTTGCTTGCTAAACACTAGGATCCATATACCTTATCAATCCATTGGGCACAAGGTCAAAGGGCACAGGGTCAAAGGGCACAGCAACAAGAATAGGGGTTGGCCAGACCAACACAAAACTGAACACTGCCTCCAGAAAACAAAACAAACAAGGCAAACATCCTCCTAATGAGAATGCAACAGAGTGCAACAACACTTATTGAAAGGAAACACCTAACATATTTACAAAATCCCACAACCATGCTAAAAGCAAGGTTTGAGATGGATTCCATTGACTGGGATTGGTAGAACCTCTCCATTCAGCTTGGAAAATTGAAATGTATTGGTGTGTTTGCAGCTGGTGATAACATAAGGAACACTCCACATGGCATCAATCATTGGAATACCTTGTTTGTAATGTGTCTCTTGGGATACCTACTAGGGAGAGAAATTTAATAATTGTAAACAATCATGGAATCAACCATCAAGAGGAATAAAAAATATTAAAACAAATCTAACTTGAAAGAATGAATACATCATTTGGAGTTGTATATTCAATACCTCATCATTCCAACTAAGAGAACTCGATCAGTGTCAAACAAATTTGCATAGATCCCCAAGTCAGAGAGACTTGAAGTTGTGGAATGATGACTAAAGTGTGGATAGAAAATTTGTTAGTCTAATGATTAAAAGCAAAATACAAAGTAATGACCATATTGCAAAATTCACATGGATCCTACAAACATCAAGTTTAAGGAGAACAAGTTCCAAGAAGAGATTCAATTTTGGAAGGCCTCATTCCAAATCTACAACAGATGGTGAAAACCATTGTCAAAATCTTCAAATTAAAAGGGGTCTCCATAGATAGCAATGTTGATACCTCATTTGATTGTTGAGGTAGCGAAACTCGAAGCTCAATCATTAGATGCGGAGATATAAATGAATTTCAAAGTAGGGAAACATCAATCTCAATGTTTTGAATGAACTACATGGATTTGTGGATATTTGGTAAGTTTGTTGATGATCAAGAAATGCTTTAGTCATCAAAAGTCAGACAATGCTAAAATAAATTAAAAATTCAATATTTGATGTATGATGTATAAAAAATTCAACTCAAGAACATAAATCTTCTAGCTAAAAGTTGAGGTCTAATCCAATCATAAGGTATGAAAGCAAGATATGCAAATACTCCTAATGAAGACAAAGCAAAGGAGACAATAGAGTTGTCTAGAGTGTACAAGACAAACAAGGATGAATTGAGGTCTAATCCAATCATAAGGTGTGAAAGCCAGATATGCAAATACTCCTAATGAAGACAAAGAAAAGGAGACAATAGAGTTGTCTAGAGTGTACAAGACAAACAAGGATGAATAAATTGAATACATTTGACTAAAGAGGGTGTGTCCTCTTCTAAAGTTGAATGTTCAAAAGCAAGTTTGTATTTCATAACTTGAAAGGATTTATAACAACTTTAATTGCTTTTAATGTAAAATATTTTCATTCCAAAAGGAATTAAAAGGTAACCAAAGTGAGAGATAACAATCTTTTGACAAAGTAGTGTTGTATAAGCGGGAAAGGACATTTTGTGTATGACTTTTTGTCTATGTAAATAATGGAAAGAACAATTACATTGTATTTGAATGCTTTGAACTTCAAACTGAAGACATACAATGTATACAACATGAAATTCAAAACTTTGTGCTTAACATCTCTTCTTGTTTATACAATTATCATTCATAAAATTTGTATGAGTTGTATTCCTCACATTGTTGCTTATGTCTCAATACGTTCTTGCAATGAAAGATCAGTTTTTGTTTGTCCTCTCATCTTGTATACTCAATGAAAGATCAGTTTTTCTTTATCCTCACATCTTGTATACTCAACCAAACTCTAGTTTTATTTAGTTCAAATATTCATTCGCCCTTTATATTTCTATAGTTTGTAACTTTCAAAATTTCCATCATCTGCATGTTTTTGGTACAATAGTGAACCCACACATTCATCATCAAACTAGAAAAATATCGTGTACAAATGCCATGGAGGGACCTCAACCATAACTAAATTCCAGACACAACTATAATGTCATAACTGTAATGTCCCTTTTTGGGGTCATTCCAACTTTCTGAAAATACTCCAACTTTCCAAGAGAGCGTTGGTTTATTCATGTTGGGATTCTAACAGAGGCAATAAGTTGGGAGACCAAGATGAGCTCAATGGTACTTTTTGAATGCGATTCCATCCTTTTGAGAGCACTCCACACTTCTTGGAGAGCCCCTGCTTAATCAGGTAGGGTTTTTGATAGTTCTAGTGACTTTAGGAGACCAAGATGAGCGCAAAGGTACTTTTCAGATGCAATTCTGACTTTTTGAATGCATTCCAAACTTCTTGGAGGAGACTATTATTTTTGAAAAACATCAATCTGCATATAATTCATCAACCTGAGAGCTAAGAGTCATTATGGTATGATCAGAATCCATATTCAAAATCATTTTAATAGTTTTTGCAACATTAGTTGTTGTGTGAAAAATAATTAAAATTATTAAATAGTTAATGCTTAAGTTGTCAAAAAGTGAATAAAGCAAAAGACAACTTATGATTAATTATTTAATAAAAACATCTTTGAGTTTTGGAGAAAAGTGATGTTAGACACAAGGGGGGTCATAAAGAGGACATCTCACACATGAAATGGATTAATTTTTCATTTTGAGGAGAATATGGAGGTATAAGGGAAAATAATATTATATTCTCTAAAAAAGTTATAAAAGCAAGGGTTAGCTTGGATATTGTTTATTAATTGCATTTGGGTGAGAACTTGTGTTCCTCTCAATATTTCTTGAAGATGAAAACCCCCTTAAAATACCAGTTTCAAGAACGAAAACCCTCCTAGCTAGATTTGGTGGGTTTATCCAAAAATCGCGTGTGTTGAATGTTGAAGATATTGGAACAATTTCATATAGAGATTGTCTTTGTGTTGAACGAGTTGTGCCTTCTAATTTTGTGTGGATGTTTAATTGTTGTTGATGATATCATTTGATTATAGTTTTGACAAATAAAATTATTTTGTGAGTTGTTGCACCTTCCAGAAGCAGTCCCTATGCAGGGTGAGGTTTTCTATTTTCGTCTTTATCTATGATGTTGAGGGTTTGAGCTCCATATTACATTGTTTGTTGTTGTTTTCAAGGGTGAAAATTGAGGTTTTAGCAAGTTGTACCATTCCTAGAGTAAGTGTGGGGGTTTGTGGGTCAAATCGCCTCAAGTTTTTAGTGCCTTTTTTGCAATTTGGGAGGCACCTTGATTGTGGAATGCAGATTACATCAGTGTTTGTGGACTTCTCTATACTGGTTAGGGTTTCAACATTTTCATTTTCAAATTTTAATGTTGTTTCAACGATAATCAAACCTATGAATCCAAATATTTCAATGTTCTTTAGTGTATATTATCTTGTTTGGGTTTACTACTTCATCTGCAACCTTCCTTCAGTGGGTTTGCTTCCTATCATAGCAAATGTCTTCTAGTGTTACATTTGAATTAAAAGGTGATGTAGTAGAGTAATCTTTTAGATCAGATATTAATATCAATTCGTTACAACCTTTTTTACTTGTAAATCTCTCATATTATTATGCATTCATGCTTAAATGTATAACCCTGGGTGGTAGTACCATTGTTGGCTTTTTATATCATGCATTTAATTTTGTAATAATTGAATGGTCTACCATCAATTCTATAGCATCTCATTGTGATTTAGCACACTCCACTAAATAAGTGTTGATAAGGATGGCTTGTTGCCTTGTGTGCCAGTATTTTTGTTTGTAATTGCACACACCGCTAAATTAGATGTGGTCAGCTCTACCCCCTAGTGTGCTCATTTTAGTTTTGCATCAAACACTCCACTGAAGAAGTGTAGACTTGGTTGGCTTTGCCACCTTGTATGCTTTGGTTGATTTGATCACTTCATGTTGTTATGTTTTAGATAATTAGGTGTGGTCCTACACACTATATGCTCTCACCTTGCCCATTCCGAGAACTGGTGATCAAAAAGTGTTGAGGACATTACATTGTAGCTTACTTCAGTTGCAGAAATCAATTTTTTTTTAGGGTGGTAATTACAATAACACACTATTCAACATCAATTTTACAAATGCCATGGAGGGACCTCGACCATAACTAGTTTACAAACACAACCATACTGTCGTAACACTCTATTCAACATCAATTTCTCCTCATGAGGGGAGTCATCTCGCAATGACAAGTTGCCTATCCATAGTCTAGTCCATCCTTGATTCTTGCAAGCAAAAAGTTACATAGGGCAAGCCTTAATCTATCAATCGAGTGCCTCAAAAGCCAAGGCAATTATGCTCTCTCCTAAAGAAGGGCTCAAAGCCAATGATAAAGGATTCCTACATTTGACCAAAGTCCTCTCCTCATCATTGACAATAGGAGGTGCACTATCTACAACATCTACAACCAAATTGTTAACCTTGCCACTGTTTTCATCTCCAAAACTCATCTTACTACTAAACTTAATCATATTCAGTTATAGCCTTATCCCAATGAAATCCAAACTGCTTGCATCAATCTTACTTTTCTTGCTACATTATTTAGTATTACTTTTACAAACCAATTGCACCTACACCAACAGTTGCATAAGCATGGTATTACACTTTCTACATCTCTGCAACAAGGTTTCATAGATATGTCTTGTTGTGATGTAATCACACATCGCCCCATTGCAAATGGGGACCCCCTTTATTTTCCTTGCTTTCTGTCCTTGTTTTGCTTTAGGTTTAGTTTTCCTCTGAGCTTGTAGGATTTTGATAGTGTTGTGTATCGAAGTCTCAACAGTTTCTTGCTAAAGGTCTATATGCCTTTATCTTGATGCATGTCACTGAGACCCTGAAAATGACTAAGTCTGATATCCTGAAAATCCTGAAAAAATGACTAAGTCTGAAATCTGGTGGATCCTCAGAAATCTAGAATCTGCATGCTAAGTCCTATGGATCCAGGACCTATCTCAAACATCCTGGAAGTATATTGATAAATATTTAAAGTATAAGAAACTCAATATCTGACTTATACTTAAACATATTTTCAATATACTTCCATTCAGGAAATGCAAAATTTGACTAAGGCAAGAAATCCAAGGGTACTGTCCAAACCCGCCCAGACTGGGCGGCCTCACAAGGTCCTCTTGGACAGTGTCTTCACCATTAGGAGAGCTTGTCCAGACAACACCCTCAAAACCGCCCAGGGAAAGTTAGGATGTTTTCACGAGTTTTTGTTGATTAAAGGGAGTTAGGAAGTGATGATGGAGTCAAAAACTAAGATTTTGATGAAAACTCCATGCCTCACCTCCAACCCTGCCCAGACTGGGCGGCCTTGGCACAAGGTCATGGATTCAATGTCATGCACATGCACTTGTCCAGACAGTACTTCCAAATCCGCCCTAGGAATAAATTGTCAAGTGTTTTGAGCTCCAAGTGCTTGGATGATGATCAAATTATAAAGAGAGTCCATTTGGAGGAGTTTGAATGTAGTTTCAAGTGCAAATCCATGCATCACCTCTCAACCCGCCCTACCTGGGCGGCCTCATGAGGTAGTGATGGACAATGTCTCCTGTCACATCAATTTCTCCAGACACTGCACTCAAAACCGCCCTACAGGAAAAAATGGTTAAGTGTTGAAGTTTTGCATGCATGGAGTACTGAGATGTGAAGGTTTGAGAGGATTAAGTGAGTTTTAAGATGAAAATCCAAGGGTCATGTCCAAACCCGCCCTACCTGGGCGGCCTCAGGAAGGGGTCTTGGACAATGTTGCCTGTCACATGAAATCCTCCACACATACCCTCTAAATCCGCCCAAGAAGGAAAGTGGTCAAGTTTTCAAGGTTTTCTTGCACAAGACACTAGGATATGATGAAATTCCAATGGAAGTTTGCAAGTTCGATAGAACCAAGTGCATTTCAAAGAAGAATCCATGCATCACCTCTCAACCCGCCCTACCTGGGCGGCCTCATGAGGGAGTGATGGACAATGTCTCCTCCCACTTCAAACTCTCCATGCACTACTTCCAAAACCACCCAGGGATGAAGGTGGCATAAGTTGCAAGTTTACTTGATGAGAATGATGAAGATGACACCAAGCATTACTTAAACTCCTCACAACAAGGATGAAATAATTGGAAAGAATGATAAAAAATCACTAAGCCTGATGTCCTGATGTCCTGAAATCCTGAAAATTGGCTAAGTCTGAAATCTGGTGGATCCTCCAAAATCTAGAATTTGCATGTTAAATCCTATGGATCCAAGACCCATCTCAAACATCCTGGAAGTATATTGATAAATATTTAAAGTATAAGAAATTCAATATCTGACTTATACTTAAACATATTTTCAATATACTTCCATTCAGGACATTTCTGATATGGCGACGATACTTGCATTCCAAGCACACCTTCTAAACCCGCCTTACCTGGGCAGCCTTGGCATGGGGTCTTGGATTCAAGGTTGTGATCACACACTTTCTCCATACACTGCCTCCAAATCCGCCTTAGGGAGAGAATTTTCAAACTTTAGAAGAGATTGAGTGAGTTCATGACAAAATCCAAGGGTAGTATTCCAACCCGCCCAGCTTGGGCGGCTTCAAGAGGCCTTTGTGGATGATGTTGCCTAACACATGACGCTCTCCAGACAACAGTTCCAAACCCGCCCAAGGAGAAAAGTGGCTAAGTTTATAAGGTTTTCTAGCATAAAGCATAAGAAGATGATGAAATTCCAATGAAAAATTGTAAGTTTGAAGGAGTTAAATGCATTTTAAGTCAAATTCCATGGGTCACTCTCAAACCCCCCCAGCCTAGGCGGCCTCAAGAGGTACTCATGGACTCTGTCTCCTCCCACATGAAACTCTCCACACAACACTCTCAAAACCACTCAGGGTGAAGAATGACATAAGTTGCAAGTTTGTTTGATGGATGATCAAGATCACACTCAATAGATGAGATAATTAAGGTCATTCTAAGAGGAAGGAAGTTTGAAAGTCACTAAGTCATGGAGGTGGAAGAGGAGTGTCAAGGTTAAGGTAAAGATGTGTGCACATAGTAAAATCCTTACCACTTATCCAAACCCGCCCTTCCTAGGCGGTTTTCATCATGATGGGTGGATAACATCATGAGGAGATGAATGAGCTAAGCGAAGCAATCCATACACACTCTCAAGACTATCTTGTTAAGAAACTCTCACTTTCATTCACCTCTTTCACATCATACACTCCATACAACATTTTCAAGGCTCCTTAGCTTAGGCGGACTCCACCATGACATAAGGATAAGTCCATCAAACATTTCAGATCTGCCTTCTAACCTCGCCTAAGAATGTATAGAAATGAAACCTTACAAGGAGATAAGAACAAGGAGAAATCATGAGGAGGAAACAAGCATCAAATGAAGGTTAGAGTTGAAGAATCCAAGCCTACCCTTGAAACCCGCCCTTCCTAGGCGGCTTTAGGACCTTCACTTGGACAGAGTCATCTCCTTCACATGAAATACTCTGCCTAGACCCTTGAAATCCGCCCATCCTCTCATGGCTTTCCATTGCATTCAAAGAGGTCAAGTTATCAATGAAACAAGTGTAAAAGGTTTTAGACTATCAAAACTAAGCAAAAATCACCAAGTCAGCAAAAATCCAAGCCTACCCTTCAATCCCGCCCTTGTTGGGCGGTCTTAGACCCTTCACATGGACAATGTCACCTTCCACATGAAATTGTCCACACATACCCTCCAAACCCGCCCATGCTAGGCGGCCTTGACCTCTATGCTTGGACAACTTCACCTCTTGCACAACACACTCTCCAGACATCAACCTTAAACCCGCTCAAGTAGAAGACCTATGAAGATTTGATGAAAGTTCATAAGTTGGAAGGTATTTTAAGGTAAAGTCCAAAGGTCACCTCTAATCCCGCCCTTCCTAGGCGGTTTTCACCATGACAAGTGGACATCGTCACCCAACATCCAAGTTGTGTCTTTCAACTTCATGAGCATCTCAAGATTTCACTAAGTGTTGGAGTTGATAGAAAAGCCTTATCAAATGAAGGGAATGAATCTCAAATGAGGTGAAAATCCTTACTAGCCTCACAATCCCGCCCATGCTGGGCGGCCTTGAGCCCTTCATCTGGATGATGTCGCCTCTTCCACAACATACTCTCCATACACACCCTCCAAACCCGCCTTGTCAAGTGACTCCCACCATCATGCATGTCTTCCACACCATTCACTCCATGCACTCACTCTAAATCCGCCCATGCTTCAACAATTACATAGCATTCAAAGGAGGATAAACTCTCAATGAAACAAGTAAAGAACTCTTAAGTTGTCAAAACCAAGCTAAAAATGCTTAAGTGATGAAAATTCCTTACACCTCTTCCAATCCCGCCCATGCTAGGCGGTCTTGAGCACTTTGCCTGGACAATGTCATGTCATTCACAAGACACTCTCCGGATGACACCCCTAAACCCGCCCAGCCTGGGCGGATTTCACACCTTGACATGGAATTCACATCAAATAATCCATAATGCCCCTCTAAACCCGCCTAGGCACTTAGGCATGGATTTCATGCGAAAGGATATGTTTTGAAATCCCACATGCATAACATGAATGCAATTTGTTATTGAAAATCCTTCATATCAAGTCTTAATTTGATGTGTTTCTTCTTGTAGGTGATGGAGGATCCAAAGAGGTGAATGGCAAAAGCTCATACATGAGAAGTTTGGAAGGTGGAGGAAAGTTGCTCAAGTTTGTCATCATCACCACATAGAGGAGAGCTCCTGCATCAAGTTCATCTTACTTTGAAGACTTCGTAGACATCAACACCACGCATGAGGAGTCATCATCCAGAGTTGTCTATTTCATGTACACCCATCATATGCAAGTCTACTACAAGAACTCTCATCAAACACTAGTCTACTCCATGAGCGCATGCAACTGTCCGGAGGCATGATCCTGCACAAGCACAACAACATCACAAGATGAGAGATGAGCATGATCATCAAAGCGATCCATGAGTTACATCAAGACAACAAGAAGAAAATATTCTAAGTGAAGTGAACATGAAGTGAATCACACTAGTTCGTTTGAAGATGCTGAGGTGGCACATACACATCATCAGGGCAATCAAATTCTGCCATGTCATTTATTCAAGAGTGCCCACTCCAAAGATGCTTATCACATTGGAAAACGTGCCTTCATTGCCTCTTTCATGTTCTAAAAATAGCAAATTTTGTAACAAACTGTCTTGTTGTCTCAATCTTGGCCGTTGATTGCTAAATCAATCTGAGCCGTTCATTGTAATTCTTGAGTTCTATATAAGGCTCACTTCTCTCATTTGTAAAAGGGGGATACATAGGAGACATAGAGAGGAGATTAGGAGTAGAGTTGTTGTAGGAGAGTAGAATAGCAAGTAGAGTAGAGAGGGAGCTCTTCAAAGTCATGAAGAGAGACATGAGATTGTTGTAATGACACACTTCAAAAGTAATACAAGCTCATTGTTGTTGTTTTGCATGGTGATCTTGTGGCTTTGAAATGTTAGCAAGGTTTCAAGTTCTTGAATATGACAGAGATGTGTTTCCAAGTAGTTTAGATGATAAAGTAGATAGAGTTCATTGATGTAATGGATATATGCAATGATATTTGATGAATTCCCGTTGGTTCATACTTTTGATGGCTTGTCGATGGTAAGTCATCATGTAAAGTTAGCCTGAACCACATCTTGCAAATAGTTCGATTGTTGATGCTCCTTCGAGTTGCGCCAGCTGTGGGTACTTTGGAGTGTGTCAACGATATGAAAATCCTTGGTTTATCCCTTGGAGATTGCACCTATTTCATGTAGTTGTTGCTCGTCATAGCGAAGTGAAATTTGGTTTTCTAAGGGAATTTGTCTATCATAGCATCGTTCATCATGTCATTGTCTTTAGATTAGCCTTCTTAACCCTTGCCTTTTGCCTTTTCTTTTCGTAGTTGATTAGAAGAAGCTCCATTTCATAATGAAAGAGTACATGTTTGAATGAAGTAAGGAGCATATTCAGCGTAAGTCCCTTTGTGATTACCAGCAAATCACATCACACCACCGAGGCTATCCGTTGCAAATTACGTATAAGGAACCTTGGAGCATTCTTGTTTGATCACATAGTTTAGCATTCGAGACGCTTTGTTCAAGAGAGGATAGAGCACTTGGTGTTTTATTCTAATGTTGTTGTTGTCAAGAAAACATCATCAACATGTCTGATCCTATCATCAGCACTTGCAAGCTTCTGATATTTCTCAGTGGAGATACACAATTACAGAGAACTTATGCTAAAGATGCTTCAACAATTTTATGTTCCATATACAAAATTGGTAAATTGTAAGAGAAATGGCATTTGATTTGGTGAAATTTAGGCAAAACTTGATAACCAAATGGCAAATAATTTTGATTAAAAAATCTCATACATAGCAAATTGGAAAATATTAGCCCCCTAAACTTATCCCTAGTAGAACCACTTGCTGAACACTAAAAAATTATCACTGTAGCGTGACAAAAACTTGTCATGCTGCTATGTCAGTTTCATCTATGATAACATAGATCAGGTCTAAATGTGGTCTTTTACAATAATGAACATACGCGGTAAATATTAGAAATACAACACCAATGTAAAACAAATTTTAGAAAACGGAGTTTCATCGCTTGCAGTTAATTAATTGTATAGAACCAACTAAACAATGCTATTATATCTATCAGCTGCTTGGAACCGAAACTGAATTTGTGAATGGATGCCTTTCATGCTATGCCCCATGACATATAAGGAATTGAACTTCATTTCTATAGGAAGCGAGAATCACAACCCAAACTGCTATGTTGAGATACCCAAAGTCATAAAGAAACAACTTCAAATGTATAAAGCACACCATGAAGCTTCCACATAGAAATCAAATAATGCTCTTCTCAAAGCAACATGCCCATCATTGGATGATCAGTACCATTGACACTCGACAGTTTCCATCTCAGTTTGATGGAGTCCAGACTGAAATGTTGTGTCCGATGTTATAGATGAGAATGACCTACATTTGAAAATTGATTCAAGAAGCACATTCAATGTTATTAATGCTACCATGTCAGAAGTAAAAATGTCAAATTCTACTGTCAACAATACATCAATCAATGGGAAGCTTTTACATAAAAATTAAATATTGCAAACATTATATGCACAAATAATTATATGACATCATGCTGAAAGAACTGGGGATAAAAACAAGTGTTTAACCCTTTCATGTGCCAAACATGAATAAAGCTGGTTGCGTGAATGTACAGCTGAACCCAGCTGTACCCAACCTGGGGACCAAAAAATTGCTGAACCACCAAACCCAAACCGGCAACATAGTTTAGAATATGTATTGCAGAGAATAATGCTTACTCAGACCAAATTTATAGCTAACAGAAGTAGTCATACAGCATCAAAACTATTTAATAAGTTGACAGTCTACACTTAACAAAACATCAAAAATATATTAAAAATGACTGATTAACAGAACTACAATAAACTAATTTATTTATTTTAAATCAACAAGCTCCAGCAACGCAAGACATATTTAGGTGCATGTAGCAAAGATAAACCCAAGCTTTAAGCGAAAGCACAGGACCAAGAGTTAATTTGAGCCCAGGTATCACATGTTCCACAGAAAATACGACAATATTTAGTGTATTGAATGGCCAGACTCTACATCTCATGACATTCATGCTTATCAACGGTGGGCTAATGTCAAATATATTGGCCTTCTCCTTTGCATCCCATAATTTTTACCATAAGGCGTATGCTGTTAGAGCAAGTCTGAACCACATTATGCTGTTTATCTGAACCGCATAAGCTGTTAGAATCCTCAGGCTGCTGATTCCACCATATTTTTCACAGACCAGATAAGGCAGCAAATAAATTATGGTATCTATGAAATTTATTAAATCATTGTAGTAAGAGAACAAATTACTTCACTAAATTTATAGCTGCAAGTCGCCCATAAAACCAGACAAACAAATATTATGATCACATAATACCCATCGATGTCACCATGATATTACCATTTAATCTCTCAATAGCATGCATCAGAATAGATTTATTCCCTGGCATCCCACTATAGAATTTATTAGCCTGATGGATTTGAATCAATCCCTATAACATTACCCTTAGCCTCTAATATACCTTCCAGCAGCTACTTCCTCAATTCATTGTCACCATAGCAGCTGTTTCCTCAATTGATTATTGCCTTATATTTATTCCTTCACATTCCTCCCTATAAAATTTATTTTCTAGATGGACTCAACTCAATCCCTTTCACAATTATTCCCATATGGGTCCTTGACATATCCTTCCAGTAGCTGCTTCCTCCAATCATCATCTCCTTCAATGTCTCTTTCCAATGGTCTCATGCAACTAATTCTTTGTCATGGTGACCTGCATTTCTGCCATATTAACATATCTTCCATGTTAAGATGTCGTGCCCTACTTGTGCAGTTTCCAAAACACCTTTCATGAACCTTGAGCGAACACTATGCAGCATTCCAATCCACCATGGCAACTTAATTTAGCATTACATCTTGACCGTAATGATAAACTGGGGACAATGCCAAATTGTCTCCTTGCATCCTTGGGAAATCACATAGTCCATCCATGGGACTTGTGGAAATTTATTTGCTGCTTCGTTTGGAATCCTTCAAATTAGTTTGGATTTGATCCTTCTTC
Source organism: Cunninghamia lanceolata (assembly GCA_027924645.1). Taxonomy (NCBI): domain Eukaryota; kingdom Viridiplantae; phylum Streptophyta; class Pinopsida; order Cupressales; family Cupressaceae; genus Cunninghamia; species Cunninghamia lanceolata. The sequence goes on from BSBN01001349.1 coordinate 1,362,777, forward strand.
TTCAACACAAGCTGAAAGAAAAAGGTTTCATCTTCAATCAGAGCCATTAACTAAGAGACCGCTCACAGGCTGCAAGTACTAACTATAGAGCTAGCACCACCTGTATTGATACATGTGAAAGTGAACTATATCAAAATAAGAGGAAAAGTCAAGTTATACAATTAATAATGTAAGAGTCACATAAAACAAAATAGAGAAACTAGACATAAACGTGAGATGCAATATAATCAATCACACATAGTAAACTAAATATGAACTCATTATAGATTAGATATAAACTAGTTGATCAGCTCCACAGAAATCACACATAAATGTTGCAACTTGGAAGCAATATAATTAATTACCAAATAAACTTGATTTGCTAACATTATTGTGACCTAATGCTGCAAAAGAAGAATATAAGCGATGATGTTATATTTTAAAATATACACATTTCAATTTATTAACTCTATTTTCAATTTATTAACTTGAAAATTGGCTCTTTCAGAACTGTCACTTCAGTTTCCTTTCTAGTGGCATGATCAACTAGTTTTATGTGCATTTGTCACAAAACCATTAAAATTTAAAATCCTTTCTTCCTCATTTTTTGTTAGTTGACTGCTGTGAATAAAACCATATCTATTGCTTCTTATTTTTAACTTTAATTGTTTTTTTTTTTTTTGAAATTTCTTTTAACAGTCCTGACTAGAAACAGCAACTTGTATGTTTCCATCCTGTTGGCCTACTTTGGTCATTCATACGCACTGCTGTAATATCTTTCTTAATCATTGTCTGATCTATTTTACCTGTTTCTGAATACCTTTGCTTGAATCCTCCATCCAGTACTTCTTAGGTGAGCGTCTCATGTCACCTACTTTCCATACATACCTGTGCTGTTCACTGGAGCCGCCTTCTCCTGAATGTATTTCTTGTCATCCCAAGTTCATTCCATCCTCAACTCCTTTGGCATAAATTCATTCTTTGAGTATCTCAGTTTTTCAGCAAAATACTTCTGACGCAAGAACTAAGATGTGGCATCTAAGTCCCATTACAAGCTTGAAAGAATAATAATCAGATGCAATAGATACAAAAGATAGACTAACTGCAAGATTGCAAGAAAGTATGTAAATATGAAATATCTTAATTTATGCGAAGATTTGAGATTATACGTATCAAAATTCTCACAATTTTAGGAATACAAAATAATTTAGGAATAAGAGATTGCAGACTATCTGAAAAAGTGAAATGATAGGAATGAATCTCTTCTAACATGCTGTCAATTATAGAAATATCTAATACAGACAAAATCCTACCACGAGATACTAATTATATTTACAAAAAATGTTAAAAGAGAAAAGCTCAGTAACAATTAAATGTAAACAGAAATAAAAGCCTCCTACCAAAAAATATAAGGGAAGGAGGATAAAAATTGATTGACATGTTTAATGGGGAAAAGTTACGAATTACAATCATTTTTTACAATTTGGAAAACAGTAGCATAGTTGTTGATGTTTTAGTCATGTAACATTGGCTAGCAATGGAAAAATATATGTAAATATAATTACATCTAACTAGCCAAGGGGCAAAACTGGTAATTTTGTAAATAGGCCATTCAAATAAATAATTAAATTCCATACTGAAGCTTAGGAAAAATAAAAGTATTTTGTCTTACAATTTTATGCACTGCCTAAACTGTCAATGGCATTAGTTATGCAAAAGAATTACGCAACTCCAAACTTGGCTAGCTTATTCCAGAACATGATATTGTCTACAATATATTTTTTTTATGCTACACGTCTTACATTACTTCAACCATATAGTAGAATACATGATCTGCTTGTCATTTGCATAATTCCATGTTAAAAGAATAAATTCTTTCTTCATACGCCTGTAAGATATCCCTTGATATATAAATAATGTAGACAAGTGGAAGAAAGTGCTTTAGAAAGTGTTCACATATTACCTCATACACTTCACAGGCTAATGCTTACTCTATCTGCAACATCTCACATAGATTCATCTTGCATACAACTCACTGGAATCCATGTCTGCATCATTTTCCATAGGTAAATGGATGCAAATCCTCAGAATTAATTATGTTGATCCTATGACCAACAAAAAATGGAACTAATTAAATTGCTGAATTATTTGAACAAATGATCAATTGTTATCAAGCTCCAAAGGCCAAAGTTTGCATGCACAAGTCAAAGCTTGACGGAGAGAAAAGAAAAAGTTGAGCCATATAACCTGCAAAGAACAGTCTGTAATCAGCAACATACCTGACAGGAAGTACAATGCACAATTTGAACAGCCATATAAACAAGTGTTACAGAATGTATGATACAGAAATGCCAATAGAATACAAGCATAACCTACTAAGAAAGATCAATAGAGGGGCTTACATACCACACTTGTATGAAGACAAACAGTTTTCCAATGACGAAGATAGAATCAGCAAGAATTAATGTTTTTGGAACAAAATGCTGGGATAGTTTCTGCCACTACATTTTAACTGAAACAAAGGCACCAAATACTTAGTATAAAAATAAAGCATACATCAGAACTAAGAACTTGCATATATGCTCAAAGACACGGGATGATGAATACCTTAGGATCCAATTTCCAAGAGATAAATGAGGAGTCTTTTTGTATATTCAAAATAGTAAATGCATTAGGAAAAGCACTTCTGATTATTTGGGAACATTAAAAATATTGAGACCTTTTCAAATGTCACGGTGCATCAGCGCGCACACACACTGTAAACATATATGAATATGCATGCCCGGAACAGCTCAGTACAATTGCAAGCATATGCACGTTTTATAATAACTGAAATATTATCTAATTGTCAGTTCTAGAAAGAACTAATTTCAGTTTTGCATGGTGTAATATATGTATAATCACATCCAACTTAAATTGTGACAGTTTATTACTACCCTGCATGAACAAAATATGAGCAGATGCACAACATAATACAAGTCAAATTAGCATAGAAGTACATGGAAAACGAGCAGAGAACCACATTAATGGATGAAACAAATTTCAATTTTCAGGTCATATGAACAGAAAATCAAACTTGTAATTTTATACCCTCCAAGTAAAAACTTTTCACCACGAGGAAAGAATGGAAAAGTAATTTGACTGTCCAGAAAATGGAGAAACCTTGACCTTGGAAATGATTACCATGAACATTTGCTTCTTTGATTTTCTTAATAATCCACACTTGCAAGTCATGGAAAGCAGAATCACTCTTGTACTTTCAACAATACATTTACAAGGGATCAATTCAACAAAAGGCTCACAAGTAGTGAGATATCAAACCACTATTGCTGTAAGATCTTCAAACACTGTTCTGATTGTAGGCCTTTCTGATGCAGGTCGAATGCATTTTAGAGCAATGGCTAGCATATCATCCATTCCTTTAGGAGGTTCCTGGTCCCCATCACCAGAAAAGAGAAAGCGATCGAAGCAATCTACTGCCCGCCCTTCAGTTGCCAGTATTCTTACCCAATCTGTAAGGTCAACAACCCCTGAATTTGCAGATATGATATCCCCTGCACTTTTCCCAGTTAAAATCTCCATCAAAATCACACCAAACGCATATACATCAGCCTTAAATGACGGCTTGGGCTTCTTGGCAGTAGCCAACTCTGGTGCTCGATATCCAAGAGCACCCGCATTTAATATCTGTTCTGTTGTCCCAGCTGATGTCATCAGTAGATGAAGACTATAATCAGCATGCTTCCCATTAAGATCGGGACCATCTAGAAGAACATTTGTTGCTTTCAAATTACCATGTGATAAGCATATTTCATAATGTAGATAATTCAAACCACGAGCAAGATCTACAGCAATTTTGAGTCGCTGAGTCCAGTCCAGAGGTGATATCTTCCCACCCGGCCTCTCTGTAAGAGAATTTTGATATTACATTTTCATTCATCAAGTATTGAATGAAACAACATTGAAAAAAAAAAAATTACATTTTTATTTAAGAACAGACCATTAAACCATCAAATTTCAGTAGTATCCACATGTTCACATTCATATCAGCATCCCTTAGGAAAGCTAAACAGCTTCAAAAAACTTGCAAAAGAAACAAAAAAAGAAAAACTCACCTAGCAATCATGCAGCACTGCAAACATAAACTCAAAACTTTTAAAAGGGAATATTTGCTCATATAGAAGATCCTTTCACATTTTAAGCATAAGAATTCAATTATATTTAAGTATTTTGAAGTAACACATATGTGACATAGCTCTTCATCTACATTAAATATTCAAATCATGTCATACCACATACGTTGACAGTGGATGAATTAATGCACAAGCTATGGACCAATTTTATTTTCTTTACATTTAAAATTTGCTATTATGAATGACTTTAAAAAATGGCTTCCCAAATTACTTGAACACGTAAAACAGAAACCTTATCTTTAGCAAATACTAATCATCCTACTCTATAAATCCAGTTGGCTACGATGGCTCCAAATAGGTGTGCCAAGTCCCATCTACATAGGGTGCCCAACCATTGGCATCCCTCCTATTCATTGATGAGATAGCTCCTTCAATGAGTACAAAGACTCAAGGAAGATCTACAAAAAGGATGTCATCAACTCATCTCATTAAAGGGAAAAGAAAATAGTACATGTGCTTACACACATAGTACAACACACAAGGGAGATGTACAAAAAAGATGTCATCAACTCATCTCAATAAAGGGTAAAGAAAATAGTAGATGTGCCTACTATCATACTTTCCTTTTCATTCATTAACAAGGGAATTTTATGGATCCCACAGCCTTTGGGACACAGACAGGCCCAATCCCACGGTGTTAGGGACCTGCATTATCAGGGGCCATGCAAGATTGTGTACAATGGATCCCATGGTGACTTGAACCTAGGTCACCATTGTGGCAACACTCAGCCTTTACCACTCAGTCATTTCCACCAAACATGCCTATCCAAATATTAATCACAATGCAGAAAGTACTGTGATGAGATAGCTCCTTCAATGAGTACAAAGACTCAAGGAAGATCTACAAAAAGGATGTCATCAACTCATCTCATTAAAGGGAAAAGAAAATAGTACATGTGCTTACACACATAGTACAACACACAAGGGAGATGTACAAAAAAGATGTCATCAACTCATCTCAATAAAGGGTAAAGAAAATAGTAGATGTGCCTACTATCATACTTTCCTTTTCATTCATTAACAAGGGAATTTTATGGATCCCACAGCCTTTGGGACACAGACAGGCCCAATCCCATGGTGTTAGGGACCTGCATTATCAGGGGCCATGCAAGATTGTGCACAATGGATCCCATGGTGATTTGAACCTAGGTCACCATTGTGGCAACACTCAGCCTTTACCACTCAGTCATTTCCACCAAACATGCCTATCCAAATATTAATCACAATGCAGAAAGAACTGTGATGAGATAGCTCCTTCAATGAGTACAAAGACTCAAGGAAGATCTACAAAAAGGATGTCATCAACTCATCTCATTAAAGGGAAAAGAAAATAGTACATGTGCTTACACACATAGTACAACACACAAGGGAGATGTACAAAAAAGATGTCATCAACTCATCTCAATAAAGGGTAAAGAAAATAGTAGATGTGCCTACTATCATACTTTCCTTTTCATTCATTAACAAGGGAATTTTATGGATCCCACAGCCTTTGGGACACAGACAGGCCCAATCCCACGGTGTTAGGGACCTGCATTATCAGGGGCCATGCAAGATTGTGTACAATGGATCCCATGGTGATTTGAACCTAGGTCACCATTGTGGCAACACTCAGCCTTTACCACTCAGTCATTTCCACCAAACATGCCTATCCAAATATTAATCACAATGCAGAAAGTACTGTAATTGAAAAGCTAGATAAGGATTGAGGTACTATCAATTAATTGTTAATTCAATGCAAATGCATTCCTCATCAACTATGAGGGCCAGGCAATTATCATGTACTAAGAAGCATAGTTTGCAAACTTGGCAACAAGCACTGACCATTTTTCTGTTGGCCCCAGTATTTCCACTATTTACTCGCCGAGTTTCTGGGTGAGTTTTTCCAGGATTTTAGCAAGTAATCGTCAGGTACTTGGTGTGTCCAACCCCTTGCGCTGTGTGCCATATGCCCTAAAAATGCTGCAAAAACATGGTTTTTTGCCTTATAAAAAACTATGAAAATGGCATGCACCATAAAGGTCTACGTGGTTTTGAAGGTCTTCATTTGGGGTTGGTGGCAGGGGCTCCGTCCTTCGACTCTGTCATGTACTAGTTTATTGCCCCATAAAAAATTATGAAAATGGCGAGCACCATGAAGGTTTGTGTGGTTTTGAAGGTCTTCATTTGAGCCTAGTGGTGGGGGGCTCCACCCTTCAACCGCTGGGAGCATTGCCCCCAAACCCCCGCCAAACTCATTTGGTACATTTTGTAGCTGTATTTTGCATAAAATTTATGATTTTTTTCCAAAAATTTAAGTATATTTTAAGTTGCCATGTTTTTGCCAAGTTGGAAATTTTTGGTCTGCCAAGTCCGACTCAAGTCCAAGTTTGTGAACTACTAAGAAGTAAGAAGTGCAAAATAGAAGCTGCAAGGCAAATATAGAAAACATCTAGCTGGCCAAATATAAGATATAAGTTCAATAAATCCAATCTAAGTCAGCTGTTTTGAATTTAGTTCAGATTTGAGGACACTAAAATTTGTTAAGAAATTCAGCAAGTCAAAAGTGCAGTACAATTCCAAATTAGTTTTGAGAAATAGAAAAGCCAATATTATTATTAACTTATTAGCAGTTGCATAGTACAAGCTACTGTTATTTTTTTTAAATACTTTAAGAAGAAAAAAAAAAACTGTTGGGTATGGATCATCCTAAATCAATTATAATTTTGAGACAGCAGGCATATAAGGCATTGCATGCACCAAAACCTTCACCAATCCAAAATCATGATTTTGGGTGGCATGGCCCTAAATCCAATCTAAATCAGCTGTTTTGAATTTAGTTCAGATTTGAGGACACTAAAATTTGTAAGAAATTCCGCAAGTCAAAAAGTGCAATACTATTCCAAATTAATTTTGACAAATAGAAAAGACACTATTATCATTAACTTATTAGCAGTTGCATACATACAAGCTACCATTATTTATATTAAAATAATTTAAAAATAAAAAAGAAAAACTGTTGGGTACGGATCATCCTAAATCGATTATAATTCTGAGACAGCAGGCATATAAGGCATTGCATGCACCAAAAGCTTCACCAATCCAAAATCATGATTTTGGGTGGCATGTCCCAGGGTTGATATGTTAGTATCCTCCACTCCTCCAATGCCAATATCATGTAAAGATACCCATGTATTAAATATTCCACGTAGTGAAAATCTAACAAAATAAAAATATGTCAAATCAACAAAATGTTGGATATGGATTATCACATTGAAATTATGAACAAAGGTAGGCTTACAAGGCATTTGCTGCAATGCAACAAAAGCTTTGCCAATGCAAACTCAAGACTTTTGGAAGCATCTCCCTGGGTTGATGGGTTAGCATCCCCCTCTCTTGTACCAACATTGTGTAGAAGGTGCTTGTGTGCTTTGTGGGTCCCCTTATGATTATATAATCCAAAATGGACCAAATTGTAAAAGAAAATTTCCCCACCATTTTTGTATCTCTTCATATAAACGAACTAAGTGGTTTGAATGACCCTTAGAAGTTAGGACAGGACACCTAGACTTCATGTATAGGTTCACTCCAAGAAATGTAATCTACCAAGACAAGTTTAAAAAGATGACAAAGTAATTTCCTTGAGTTCCTATTGATCAAAGATCCATTAATTGTTTATAAAACCGAACAACTGAGAACAATTTATTTATTTTCTTTTAAATAACTTACTATTAGTTAAATTATATTTTAGATGACCAAGCTATTATGAATTAAAACTTTTATATTGATATTTATCCAGGTCCAATTGTCAAAGCCTCTCTTCATTGACACCAACTAAAATGACTCATGACAACTACTCGAAACCAACTATTATGACTCATGAAAAGCCATTGGAATATTGCAGTACAGAAGCTCCAAGTGCTTAAAACTCATTTCCCATGCCATCCTAATGATGGATCCCAAAGTGAGATTCAAAACATTGATACAAAAAAATTCTCTAGTTCTTTTCTCAAAAGCTTTCTTCTCAACTCATTTGAATGTCATTGCCACCACCACTGCTGCTGCAACCACTGAAAGAAGTTTTGGGCTATAAGCCATCTGCTATCTCTCATCAGTGCTGTCACCATCAAAGTAAGTGTTGGGGATCAACCATCCACAATCTTTTATCTGCCACTGGAAGGAATGCAACAGTTTTATTTGTCAATCAATTGGATTGTCTTAGAACCATTCAAGTATGGGAGTCGTCACTTTGTTTTCCATCCATGTTGGACCCTTAATGTACATGTTATCATAAAAATATAACACACAGGAAAGAGAAGAGAGAAAAGAGGTAGCAATGCTTAATTCATCAGTCCTATCAATTTATTTGTTCACATTTTTTGCAACATTACATTAAAGTCAGGTGACAGATGGAGTTGTTCAACATCACAAATTAGTGATTCCTTATGGTGATGAAAATCAAGGGAATCATGTTCCAAGGATTTTGTTTGGTGGTTCTGCTTGTTCCGGATCTATTGTATTTGGGTTACAGGCATGTGTGATAGGTGTGCCAAGGTGTTTGTTGTGACCTTGTATTTGATTGTTGGTAGTAGGTATTGATGTAGAACTAATAGTATATTTAGCATCCACACAAAATAAGAAAACACATATCAATCAAAAAACAAAGAAACAAAGATAAACACGATTTGCAAGTACAAGAAAACCTATGGAATATAACTCCAATTTTTTTACAAAAAACATTTTAGATAGAGCAAACCCACAGAAAATTTCCTACTAAGAGGAAAACTAAACAGCAAAGAAGCCTAAAATCCGTGTACATTCTGGATGCACATATAACTTTGCCTCTTAAAATTTTGCTGAAATGGATAGAACATGCCCACTAGAGAACACAACCACACTTATTAGGTCAAAGAAACACATTCGAGCACTATTCAGAAGTGGGATTTCTACACACAAAATGTAAATACACAAGTCAAACAGTAGAATTAACAATTAGATTTGGTAGAAAACAACTTGAGAATAAAAACATATCTATGCAAAAAGCATCCTAAGACACGAACGAGGTCACATATTCACAATACATAGTTAGAATAATATTTTAATCCTAAGTCTTTCCCACCTTATCACTTTATGTTTGTCTATTTAGAGAAGATTATTGGAGCTAAATACTTTTAGGTGGTTTCTCACCCAATTTAAAGGTAATTGTATTTTCATGCATCATATATTACTTTGTGTAATAGGAGATTCGTGTCAAAGTCTGACACATTTATGCCTACTCTGGTTTGTTATTTACTCATGTTCAAATTTTAACATGATACCAGAGCACCGGGTAGATGAAACGGTAGTTGGAAAACATTGATGGTGGCTGACTTAAGACAGTTTGTATAATAGAGAGAATGCAAGAACAAAGAAGTTGTTGCGAGTATGTGCTAATCGGTGTTGTCATTGATGTCAACATGTCTGTGTTGTCATTGGTGTCAATTGTGCTCTTGTTTTGTTGATTGCTTGTAATCAGTTAGTTACTTTATATTGCTTTGTATAAGTGTTGAAGATGATGAGAATATGTTCCTGATATTGAGTTTCCAAGTGCTTTTGAGAAAATTTGATTTATACTGAAGACAAAGTTGTGAAGAAGTATTCTGACTTACAAGATATTGTCTAAGTTTTTGCTCCACATTTCTTCTATACTGAAGATCGGAGGATGAGATTTGGATATGTTATAGAGAACTAGTTGGAAATGTTAAACCGAGAGTTTAGTGCTCCGGAACACTCTGGTGTAAAAGTTGTGTTCACCAACTTGAAGATTGTGCCTGGCAGTGTTTGCAGTGTGACAGGGAGAAAGTATTTTGCTCTGCATTTATCCACAGTTTGGTTTTTGGTCTTGCGGTTTTGGACATCTGTTTATAAGGTCCTTATCTATCTTCATTCCAAAGGATTTGTGATTTGGTGCTCCGGAAAGCAAGTTATTGTTTAGCAGAGTTCGACAGTGTTTGTTGTGAACAGTCTGTGATCTGTCTTCAAGTGATATTTGTTGTCTTCAAGTGAGATCTGTTGTGGCTGGATTTGTCGGCTCCCAAGTGACTTTATGTTATTCGTGGATGTCTCCAGATTGTGTTGAAGGTGTGTGCTTGACCCGCAAGCTATGATTGAGTTCTTCGAAGCGTGTGTCTAAGCATTCTTGGTGTTTGCTATAGTTTGGCCGACTTGGCTTCTAACACTCTTTGCGGATGTGTTTCGTGGATTGTACAAGCGTGTTGAAGTGTGTGAGGATGTATTTGGGTCCAAGCTAAGTCGTGAAGTGTTCTTTTATTCATTTGCTCCGCAAGTTTGTTTAGGTCCAGACCTAATTTGAATTATGTATGTTTGCCGACCTTGGAGATTGTTCCAAAGGTTGTAGATTGTATTGCCGACCTCGATGTATGTTCCAAGGATGATGATTGGTATAAATAAATGTAATAAATCCGTGTAAAGGGACGTCAAAGTGAAGATGCAAAGATGAAAGTGTGTGTGTTGTAAGGCAGCAAAGGTGATATGTATTGCACTTCATTGGAACTAAACTCAGGCATGTTGTAGATGCTATCATATTAGTTCATGGCACTGAGCCACCCCTCTTGGTAGTGAGCCACCCCTTCGCAGTGAGCATCCTTCTTTGGATAGTGAGTCCTTAAGAGCGGTGAGCCTTTTGTTATTCGGTATTGTTACTACATTATATTGTGAGCTAACACTCACCGTGGTTTTTCCCTTTTAGGGTTTTCCACGTAAAAATTTGGTATTCATGTGTGAATGGTGTTGATGTGTTTGAGTTTTAATTCTACATTTCATGTTTAATCTTCGTAACAGATTAAGGGGTTAAAGTAAGTGAATGTGAATGTGATTTTGTTTAAGAGAAGTTAAAGTTTTTGATACAACTGATTCACCCCCCCCCCCCCGCCCTCTCAATTGTCTTGTGCCTTCAACAATCAAATTCCATTGCTAGCTATTCCTAAGAGGCTAACTTTGAACAATGATAAGGAACGGCCAATGAACACCAAAAGGAACTTGCACATAGATTTGCTAATCAAAGTGAGGCCTTGGAGATACGGTGATGCATTTAAGGATCTAAAAGCATTTTATAAAAGGTGATCAAAGGAGCCAATCTCGTGGTAAAGTCACCATGGCTCCGATGCTATTGCTTGTACAATAGCAAAGTCCTCCCACAAGTCCCCTATCCTTTTGTTGCAGAAAGAATTTGAAGTGCTTATGGGTTAATTCATTTGTTAAAGAGAACGAGGTTATCTCCCACAAAGACAAAGGATCTGATAACTATTCATACCATAGCAACTGGGGGATTCATATGCACCCTCTTGAGATGCATCTCAGAGATGGGTATGGCAATTGGTTACGAAAAACATAGACAAAGATGCATCTCTCTCTCTCTCTCTCCACATTCACCCTTTATGCATGCACTCTAATTTCTTGGACATCATTGCAGCAATAAAGCTTCAAAGTTCCTCTAGGTCATCTCCCACACCCTCCATAGCTGAAAACATTCCCAAACTTTGCCATTTTCCTTGTCTCATCTTCCTCATCACTTTTCTCATTGTTATTTGCCCATTTTCATCCTTCCATTAGCTAAGATCCTTCTCCATTATTTCTAAAACCCTAGCTGTTGAAATCTACCTCCTCCATCACTCCTTTTTGCAGACCATCATCTTAGATCTCACATTCCTATCCTTACAAGCTTATCAATGACAACCTTTATCTCCCTAATCTCCACGTCACTGCATTACACACACCACACTAGGGTTTAGAATTCCTCCTGGGGTTTTGTAATTACACATCATCTACACTATCATATAGGGATCACACACCAAAAATTTCCATGGCTACATGTTGAGGCTGAAAATGCCACCTAAGGGACTGATTGAAGGCAATCTCCCAATACTCTAACCCTAGTTTTGTATTTCCATAGATATTCAGACGGGTTTCTGTGATTCTGCAAGCTATACAAAGCTTATAAAAATAGGCGAGTGACTCCCAAAAGTTTCAGAAATATTAGAGGCAAAGACATGAGCACCTAGACTTCAAACACGAGTGTCAAAAGTACAAACATGAGCGTCTGTTACTAGTGCTAGTGTCTAAGAATTTTATGAACCTTCTGTAACTTCACACATACCTTCCTATAGTTTCCTTCAACCTTCTTCAACACTCAATCTTCATCAAACACCTGAAACAGGAACATTTTCTCTCATCCTTAGTGTTTTCAATTGCTTATTCAATTCTCAGCTCTAGTATTAGTTTCTATTTGGCATAGAAATCTGATATTGAGTAATTTACCATATTTCTAGAAGGGAATCAGATTGTTAAATAAATTAACACATGCAAAATAACTTGCATTTAGTTACATAAACTAGTTCATTTTTCTATCTTCAGCTATCTACTATGGCTAAGGTTCCTTGGCACCCCAACTCTCACTCTAATGGTCATGGCTCTATCTCTTCTCAACATCAAGCACCTCTCACACCCCTCTTCCATGACACAGATCTCAGGGACAAACCCATATTACCAATTCTTTTCCTAATACCAATTCTTTGGCTTTGAATGTTAGGAAAGATTCTATGTAGAATCAACTGCCTCCTAGGATTGTCCAGCCCGACCCCCTTAGCCCTAGACTTTCTTCGAAGAGCATTCTAAGACTCTACATTGTAATCCTACAATGATCAGTGATATCACTAGCTCGTCCTATGCATACCTAAACACTCACACTTGAGGATCTTGGTTCCACACATGGGTGGTCTTCATCTGTTTCTACTACTTTGTGGCTCCTCTCCCCACTTATCTATTTATAATTGTACTAGTTTGGGGATTACTCTTTTTGGGTTAACCCACGCGTATTTATTTTTCGGGCCTTTTTGATACAGGAGCATCCGGGTTCACGAGCAATACTCATCAACTAAAAAGATTTTCTCGCTTTCTTGTTTGTTTGTTTTGCCTTTTTGTCTTGTCGCAAGAGTTGATTGATCCATTTTCGGTGAATTTTCCTAAAGAATTTGGCCAAGAGATGACTTGATCTTGAAGAAGATCCAAATGGGTATCTACATCTCAAGTTTGGAGAAAATCTAATCGAGATTAAAAATGTTATGCCTTGGCGAAGTTTTGGACTGTCACTGGATATTGAGCTAAAATCATCCTTCACTGGATTTGCGTGGAAACCAGGCTTAACCGGATATTGCGCTAAAATCGCTCTTCACAGGACTTGTGCTAAAATCGGGCTCTACCAGACATGTCCGCTGACCCCCAAATCCTCTGCATATCCTGTGAGCTTCATTTTGCCCGCTTAGTTGTTATGGACCGCTTGGCGCTGATGTTACGCAGCACTGGATATATCCAGTGAACCCTCAAAACCCCGCATGTCCGATGATATTTGTTTTCCCCGCTTTACCTTTAGACTACAAAAGGAACCTTTTTGTGCGGATTTCTCACATCACTGGATACATCCACTGAACCTTGGATCCTTCGCATATCCGGTGAAGTTCCCTTTTCCCACTTTGCTGCTTGAGACCACCGGAAGGTGCTTGTGCTAAAATCACTAGACACCAGACATACCCTATGACGCCCTTTTCACCCGCTTATCCAGTCACAACCGATTCCTCCGTTGTCCTGTGAAGCATGATTTGCCCACTTCCCTTGTAACCCGACATCCGATGAGGCCTAAAATCACCACAAAACGCCCAGAAACGACAAAATTTCAGTTTTAATCACGTGTACGGCTGTTCCAAGGGCAAATGAAGGTCTGACACGTGTCATATGCATGTGATGAAGTCAATGGCCGCCTCAGGGGTCTTTAAATAGGGGAAATTCGTACTATGAAAGGAGTCTTTTCTCCTGGGTCGACATTCTGTAGTACATTTTTGAGCTTCTAGAAGATTTCTCTAGATTGCTACAAGGAATTGAAGATCAGTTTGATCTGAATATTGAAATGTTGTAAGGCTTCAGCCAAGGCATGTGTGAAGCCGATTGTACTCCTGTTGTAATGTTTAATTGCATATGATTAAAGAATCATTTGTTTTGTTATCTTGTGTTAATCATTTTCGCTGCTTGATTCAGTAGCTTGACAAAGCCCCTAGATCTTGACCTACATTAAGTGGTATCATAGCTTAGGTTTAGCATTCCTTGAGACTGTGGGATTGATGCATAAGAGATCCTAAGTAGATTGTTGTAGGCTGAGTGAAGAAGAGACCTGCAACTGCAGAGGATCTACAAACATGGCACACCGAGCAAGAGGAAGAAGAGGAGCTGCTCCAAGAGCTGGAGATGCAGCATTGGTAGAGATGCTGAGAGGCATCACAGCTAGACTGGATGCAATGGAAAGAACACAACGCAGAGGAGTACCCGTAGCAGATGTAAGTGATAATGAGGAAGAGGTCAATGAAGAGGAAGTAGAAGCAGGAGAAGACGAATTTGAGAGGAGATTTTTTACTGCAATGACAAAGATTGTCGGTAAACCTCGTGTGGAGTTACCCAGTTATAGTGGTAGTCTGAAACCAGATGAGCTGATAGACTGGATTTCAGAGATGGAGAAGTATTTCAAGTTAGAATCAATTGAAGACCCTAAGAGGGTAAAACTTGCAGCTTCAAAGTTGAAAGGACATGCATCTCTATGGTGGGATCATGTGCAAGTTGAGAGACAAAGAAAAGGAAAAGAAAAGATCAAAACTTATGAGAGAATGTTAACCAAGTTGAAGGCAAAATTTTTGCCTATAGACCATCAGATCACCATGTTCAAGATGCTGCAGAACCTCAAGCAGAGGAAGAAAAGTGTGCAAGACTATACCGAAGAGTTTTACAAATTGAACATTAGGGCTGGTCACATTGAAGATGATGTCGAGAAGATCTCCAGGTATGTAAATGGGTTGCATTATTCGATCCAAGATGAAATTAGCATGGTCAGAATTACTAGCCTCGAGGAAGCCTATCAATTTGCATTGAAGGCAGAAGAAAAGATCTCTAGAAGGCAGAATAGCTCTAGGGGAAGAGATAAACCCCTCGAAGGAAGAGGGCAGTCAAATCCTAGACGTGGTTCTCAGGATAAGCAAGGAGAAACAAGTTCTTCTCATACCAATACCCAAGGAGGTAGAGGAAGGGGTGATTACTCTTGAGGTAGAGGAAATTTTGGAAAAGGAAGAGAATTTAGTGGAGCATGTTTCTAGTGTGGACAGACTAGACATAGGGCATTTGAATGTCCTCAAGTACAACAGAATAGTGGCAAAGGAAAAGAGACTAGAGTCCATACAGCACAAGCTGAGGAGGAGAGTGTGGCTAGTGCAGCCTCACCAAAATTCAGAGAAGTCAAGGATAGAGAATCCTTGATGTTGAGCAAAGTTCTTCTGACACTAGAGAAGGTACAAGAGGAACTAGCAAAATGAAGAAATCTGTTTAGAACTAGATGTAAGTCTGGAGGGAAATGTTGCAAGGTCATTGTGGACAGCGGCAATACTGACAATTTAGTGTCAGAAGAGATGGTGGAGAAGCTAAATCTGAAAAAGGTTGAAACACCCAACTCCTTACAAGGTCTCTTGGCTACAAAAAGGACATCAGTTATTGGTAAGTGAACAATGCTTTGTTAAATTTCACATTGGGAATTACAAAGATGAGATAATGTGTGATGTTATGCCAATGGATGCATGCCACATTCTGTTAGGCAGACCTTGGCAATATGACAGGCAGGCCATTCGTGATGGCAAGAGTAATTGTATTAAACTCAAGAAGGATGGGGTTGAGTATGTGTTGAATCCTTTGAAGGATGAGGATGAGAAAGTTGAGAAAACCAATAGGGTTTGTCTAGTGACTGGAAGGCATTTTCTAAGGGAAATCAGAAAGGAGAAGGTATGTTATGCCTTCCTACCTCAAGTTGCAAAAATTATGACAGCAAAGAAAGGGGCAGAAGTTCCCACATAAGTCCAAGAAATTCTGAGTGAATTCAATGACATTCTAATGAAGGACTTACCTGATGGATTACCTCCAACTAGAAGTATAAGTCATTGTATGGATTTGATACCGAGTGCAAGCCTACCAAATAAGGCATCATATAGAATGACACCTATGGAAAATGAAGAGGCGAATAGACAAGTTCAAGAGTTGTTGGATAAGGGACTGATTAGAAAAAGCCTCAGTCCGTGTGTTGTACCTGTTGTACTGGCATCTAAGAAAGATGGGAAATGGCGGATGTGCACTGATTCGAGAGCTATAAACAAGATAACCATTAAGTACAGGTTTCCATTGCCTCATATGGATGACTTGGTGGACTGTTTGAGTGGAGCAAAGTACTTCAGCAAGATTGATTTGAAGAGTGGATACCACCAAATCAGAATTAGAGAAGGGGATGAATGGAAGACAACATTCAAAACCAAGGATGGATTGTATGAGTGGTTTGTAATGCCATTTGGGTTGACAAACGCACCCAGCACCTTTATGAGATTGATGAATGAGGTAATGAAGCCTTTCCTTGGCAAGTTTGTTATTGTTTATTTGGATGACATAATGGTTTTTAGTAAGACAAAGGAGGAACATTTGCTGCACCTTAGGGCAGTTTTGCAGAGGTTAAAAGAAGAAAAGTTACTGGTGAACATGGATAAGTGCAGTTTTATGCAGAAGGAACTAGTATATCTGGGTTTTATAGTGTCTAAAGAGAGGTTGGAGATGGACCCTGAGAAGGTTAAGGCAATATTGGATTGGCCTTCACCCAAAAACATGTTTGAGGCCAGAAGTTTTCATGGCTTGGCGAGCTTCTATAGGAAGTTCATCAGAAGTTTTAGTGGAATATGTGCACCAATCACCTAGACAGTGAAGGGTATTAGGAAAGAGTTCCAATGGATAGTTACAAAAGAGAAGAGTTTTCAGTTGTTGAAGAAGAAGGTGATAGAGCAGCTAGTGTTGGCATTGCCAGACTTTGGCAAAGTTTTTCAAGTGGATTGTGATGCTAGTGGTAGTGCAATTGGGGGAGTGTTAAGTCAGGAAGGTAGACCCATTGCCTACTTCAGTGAGAAACTCAATGAAGCAAAAAGGAAATACTCAGTTTATGACCAAGAATTCTATGCTATTGTGCAGGCCTTAAAGAAGTGGAGGCATTATTTGTTGTCAAATGTAATGTCCCCTTTTGGGATTGCCCTAAATCTTGCCCTAGAACCACAAGTTTAATGAGTTAGGGTTACAACTTACCACTTAAATGCTTTAAGCAAGATAAATCTTGGTTTAGGATCTGCAATCACGTTAGATAATATTGGAAATATAATTCATGCTTGTCTCGTCCATCCCTCTTATGATTGAAACTCCTTGAATCCATACAACCGATCATAGTTTGGCTTGATAGGAAAACCTTGAAAGGGGTGCTTGTAAACTACTCAACCCACCTAAGCCCAAGAGCATGAGTGTCCCAGACAACCCACCTCTTGGCCCCAAGCGGCAGGAACGTCCGACTAAGACAATTCCACCCTCGGAGTGGCATGCTTAGCATGAGAGGCCCGTAAACAACATCCTCCTAACTTGCTTCCTTCAACCTTACATATGATTGATCATAGGATAAAGACATACATAAATACATATATAATCTATTTCTTTTAAAGGAATATACTCTAAGCATTGATCCATCACAGCAAAACTATGAAATATTTTGAAGATATTAATATTTTGTTGGTGATTCCCTTGTATATCCTCCTCTCAAAATGATCCCACATCTTCCTTTTATACTACTATACGTCCCTTCAAAGGGAAGCGAACTCCTTCCAAGGGAGTCGTCCTTATCCAAAGGATGCATCCATTAATATTTAAAACAGCGACCCTTTATCACTAATATTACTCTTAAACATGAGTGTTCCCTTCATAAGTAATCAGCCTGGCTAATCATAAGGAGTCCACCACTTTAAGTTTAACTTATTAAACATAGGTTTAACTCTACAATTGCATATGAGGATCAGCCACCTTAATAAATCATTTGCTGCTCTAAATGATTATTAATTGTTGTTCAATACGCTCCTTATGCTCTCATCGCTGCCCTTTATAATGATTTTGTATGATTAAATCATATTTATACGGCTTTGTCTTGGGCGCCATAGGTGGTCGGCCAAATCTGGTTTATTTTATTTTATTTATTTTCCATAATACCAATATAAAGAAGAGTTGGCTAGCATGGGGAAGTCGGCCTCATACAACATCTTTGATCATTTGCCAAAGGTCAGCCATCTTTTGATTAAAGGGTGGTCGGCCTAAGTACGGGACATTTCATCAAATGAGTTTGTATTGTACACAGACCATCATGCCTTGCGTTACATCAACAGTCAAGGTAAGTTAAACCAGAGACATATGAAGTGGGTGGAGTTCTTGCAAACTTTTTCTTTTGTCTTGAAACATAGGACTGGTAAGTCAAATAGGGTAGCAGATGCACTTAGCAGAAGGTGTTTATTAATGAATGAGTTAAGGGTCAATGTTGTTGGCTTTGATGCAATGAAGGATTTGTATCCTGATGATCCTGCTTTTAAGGAAGCATGGACAGTTAGTAGAAGACCAATGGAGGGAGATAGGACACCATGGTTGGAGGATTTCATCCAAGATGGCTTGTTGTTCGTGTATACCTAGAGGATCGAGAGAATCTAATCAAAGAAAAGCATAGTGGAGGCTTATATATGCATTCCCGCTTTACTTTCGTAATTCAAACTTGAGATGTCGGCAATGGAACCTTCTAACGGTCACATAACCGACATTTAAAATTTGGGACCCAACTAAATAGGGCAGGACTAGGAATTGGACCTCATTTTCAAGGCAGGGTCAAATTCATCATTGTCCCCTAGGTCCCATTTAACATGGATTTTCAAGGATTTTCCATCGGGAGTTAAAATGAACATGCATGATTACACCTAAAGGACCTGGGAGCTAAACTTAGGAGGAAAAAAGTCCTAGGGAGACATTTTCCGACGTAACAAGTTGAAATTCAAGAAGATAGGTCCGTGCAAGGTGTTGAGGAAGTTCTCATCCAATGCCTATGAGATTGAGTTACCAGCAGGGATAGACATATCACCTATTTTCAATGTTGCCGATCTGTACAAGTTCCATGAAGGAGAGACAAGTTTACAAGGGGGTACACATTCACATTCAACTGATGCACAAAGGTGGTTAGATCAGTTACCTAAAAAGAAGATGGAAGAAGTAGATAAGGTGATTGACTCCCGATTGGCTAGGAAAACTAGAGGAAAGGGCTACATGGAGTACCTAGTCCAAAGAACAGAGCTGCAGATGAAGCTTCTTGGCTGAGTGCTACAGAACTAGTCAGGTTTGGGATTCCAGTCCCAAACTTGTCAAAATGTTCATGAGTTTCCAACTTATGGAACATTTTGGTTACCTGATGTGTCTGATGCAGGAGTTGATTGATCAATTTCCGAAGAATTTTCCTAAAGAATTTGGCCAAGGGATGACTTGATTTTAAAGAAGATCCAAATGGGTATCTGCATTTCAAGTTTGGAGCAAATCTGATCAAAATTGAAAAAGTTATGCCTTGGCGGAGTTTTCGACTGTCACTGGATATTGCGCTAAAATCATCCTTCACTGGATTTGCACTAAAACCAGGCTTCACCGAACATTGCACTAAAATCGCTCTTCACAGGACTTGTGCTAAAATCATGCTCTGCGGACATGTCCGCCGACCCCCAAATCCTCTTGCATATCCTGTGAGCTTCATTTCGCCCACTTAGTTATGGACAACCTGGCATTGATGTTACACGGCACCGGATATATCCAGTGAACCCTCAAAACCCCACATGTCCGATGATATTTATTTCCCCGCTTTACCTTTAGACTGCAAAAGGAACTTTTTTGCGCAGATTTCTCACTTCACTGGATACATCCACTGAACCTTGGATCCTCCGCATATCCAATGAAGTTCCCTTTTCCCGCTTTGCTGCTTGAGACCGCCAGAAGGTGCTTACGCTAAAATCACTAGACACTAGACATACCCTATGACGCCCTTTTCACCCGCTTATCCGGTCACGACCGATTCCTCCGCTTTGTCCTATGAAGCATGATTTGCCCGCTTCCCTTGTAACCCGATGTCCGGTGAGGCCCGAAATCACCGCAAAACGCCCAAAAACTACAAAATTTCAGTTTTAATCACATGTACAGCCGTTCCAAGGGCAAATGAAGGTCTGACACATATCATATGCATGTGATGAAGTCAATGGAAGCCTCAGGGGTCTTTAAATAGGGGAAATTTGTACTATGAAAGGAGTCTTTTCTCTTGGGTCGACATTCTATAGTACGTTTTTGAGCTTCTAGAAGATTTCTCCATATTGCTACAGGGAATTGAAGATCAGTTTGATCTGAATATTGAAATGTTGTAAGGCTTCGGCCAAGGCATGTGTGAAGCCAATTGTACTCCTACTGTAATGTTCAATTGCATATGAATAAAGAATCATTTGTTTTGTTGGCTTGTGTTAATCATTTTCGCTGCTTGATCCAGTAGCTTGATAAAGCCCCTAGATCTTGACCTGCATTACTTTTTCACTTTTTCACTCTTGCCCTAGTCCTTTGGTATTATAGCTATTATACATTCCAATCCCTTTGATCTATTTTGGTCATCGTGGGCATTAATATAATTTGTTTATTCCTTTCTTTCCTTTTCCTCAAAGAACCCTAACTTCTCCTAAAACTTCCTAGTAGTCATCTGATTTTAGAAATTCAATTATTAATTTAAGTTCTAGTTCATAAGGATTTTCACATAATGTAATTCAATGGCATCTATATTCTACACACACTCATTGTATTGATAAAGTGTTATATATAGATCTTCTAATATTTTTAGTTTTCTGAACTTTATATATCTGTGTGCATGCATGTGTTTTTTATTTATATTTTCTTGTATTTTGGCATTTCAATACTCTCATACCCTGATTTTGAAAATTCGTGCCCAGGTTTCAATTCCCACCTTTCATACTTATCTCGTCCCTATTCCTAGTTAGTTACTATAATTAATACAAATCTTTATCTTCTTTCCCATTCCCAAGATGAGTGCATAGAGTAGCCTTCCGGGTGTGAATCAATTATCGCCCAACTCACCAGTATGATCTTCCTCAACCTCAACATAGGGGTTTTTGATATGGAGGATGACCAGTCAATTCCAACCAATAGTGCTCCTACATTTAGTAGATGTTTTTGGCTCTATTCCTAGAACTTATCCTTGAGTTAGGCACATATGATAAGATTTACTGCCGAATGATATTGCAAGCAGTATTGGTATTATGATGAAGCAAAGGAATGGTGATTCAAGTTTAGTAATGTCCTGAACTTGGAAATTTGAAGCTTTCCAAAGCTTAAATTTCATACACTTTTATAATGATCATTGACTCCTATCAGATAGGTAATTTGACTATCCAAGTCTTGATTGCTCACATTTTTGTAATTCAATGTGTATATATTTGAACTTTCAATGAATTCATTTGTTGTTTCAACGTGTTTTTTATTTATAGATGGATTACAGCAAAACAGAAAGCAAGAACTCGAACCAAGTAAATTACAGGGGTACAAGCCACCATCAAATTTGCATCAACTATAATTTCATTAAAATTTAAAATATGGTCCAAAGACATACTTCAAAATAAATGTATACCTTGATGTCTACAAAAGCAACAGGAATTCCACCTCTAATCTTTATCTTCATCATTTTAAAGCAATTAAACCAGTGTACATTGTGCCCGGTGTACTTTGCAATTTTGAATTATGAAAGAAAAATCATATTATGATTACCAGATGGATTGTTGGATGATGGATCAATGAAATGTCATTGCAAATTCAGCACATTATATTTATTTCTTAATATTTTAACTTCTTTTATTTTGTTTAAGTTATTTTACTTTTTAAATTTATTTGTATTTTAAAAAATCTAATATTACTCCTACCATCCCCAAAATCCTGAAAAGATTTGTTGTCCCTGAAACCTTGTCCCCCCATTCTCAAAGAAACATTGGAGAATTCATATTCAGATGTGTTATTGGCTAATATCATTCTATTTTGTAAAAGGATGTTTAGCTAATGAAAATTTATTATCGAATTTTGTCAACCCACAGTTGTCACAACCCAACTTTGGAAATATCAAATTTATAATCAATGACCTTTTCAACTGTGCTTCACGCTCTAAACCCTATACATATGGAGTAAACATGGAATTTGATCCTTTCACAGACTTTGCCATGAGTCATGATCAACATTAAAATTTTGTGAAGCATTTACATGCCTCTTTATAGTCTTTAGATGTTGATGGCAGACTATCAAGTTACACACTAAGATATAGCCATGAGCACAAAGATGTCAAACCCAGATTGAAGTTCTCTATTTTTATTTTAAGCTGGTGAGATTCGGGGTTCAAATGCTAGCACACATTCAACATACTAAATAATTAACTTTTAAGTTATACTAAATCTTGGAACTTGAGAACACTCAATAATGAGAATACTCGAGTAATGCAGATCTGCCATGGTATTTGTGAGATCATCTTAAAAACAATTCAAGGTGCATTTGGGTATGTCACTATGACTTTATTTGACCTTGCAGAAACAAAATCCATGGGCGAAGTTTGGAATACTTTGCTGGCAAAATGTTACTCTTAAAATTTTATGCTCATACAATCTGACACTCATCTGTTCATGTTTAGGCACACCTGGGTGTTCAAGGACCACTATCAAAATTTCTATAGAATCCAAAAGAGACGGTTGCATTTTCATCAACTAGTAGACCTGCATCACTATAGAATAATTTTATTGTTGTGTTCAAACTTCATGTCTACCCTTGCATCTCATGTCATCTTCTACACTTTTGGTTGAACAATTTATATCCCCTATAATGCACATATAGATGGAATGCAAAAAATGATTAGTCCAGTCACAATTCAATGAGTCTGTATTTTTCTAATCAGAACTTAGCTGCAGACTTGCATCATCTTACATCTGTGCAGTACAGATCAAATGGAAATCCATCAGCAATAATGGACAAAAAAATACTAAAAAACGAATTGCCTTGAATATGCAAAAAAGATGAACAAAAAAATAATTATGACCAGTTTAGAGGTGTGTCTTCCTACCTAGAATTTTATGGCATATTGCCATCAATTCCAAAGCATTAACTGTGAGTGCCATTATATCTCTGCAGTTAGGACTAGTTCCTTAACTGTGAGTGCCATTTGATACTCTACCATTGCATCATTAAATTTCAAGACATGCTCTATGGTCATAATAGCATACATGTAAGTAAAGCTAAGGAATAATGAATATTTCAAAGAAGCTGAGAGAATTGATAATAGAGAGAAGATAAATTGAGCATACAAGGTGCATTCTGTAATTCAAACAATGTCAATGAATCAAACAAAGAAAACCAAAGGAAGTGGAAGGTCTTACCATAGATATGACTTGCTAGATTTTCTGCACTCATATAATCTGATAAAATGAGTTTCTCATGCTCCCTTTGTCCCCAATAATAACCCCTTAAAGAAACTAGATTTGGATGCCTTATGTTCCCAAACTTCTTTGCTTCCCTCGCAAATTCCTTTTTGTGCTTAGCCAAGCCCTCCCTCAGCCACTTCACTCTCAGAACATGTCCATTGTCTAGAGTGGCTTTATAGGAGGTACCATGACTGCTTCTCCCCAAAACCTCAGCAGGTGCACGAGACAACTCCTCAGCTGTGAATGATAATGTATTATCCAGAAAGAAGAGATCACCGGCCAATCGATCAGGTGATTGGACATTCAAGATAACAGGATGCTCTGAAGTGAATGAATCGTCAGACTGTGGAGGTGATGAGAAGTAACTCTGTGATGCAGGTGAAGACCTTCTCTTATTATTTGAAGGAGAAATATCTGCAGTGCTAGACTTCACAGAGTCAAGACCCTTGGCTTTCACATCTGAAGTTTCCTGTACTGCAGCCTCAGTGGTGGGTACTATGGGCACAGCAGCAGTAAGCCTCTTTTCAGGAGCTAGCAGAGTATCTGCCGAAAATTTCAAGGGCACTGGAGGTGAAGGATCAACATCTTTATGAAATTCAAAATACCCAGCACTAGAAGGTTGTCCTCTATTTTTGTCTTTTGTATCATTTTTCTCGTCAAAGTCAACATATCTACTAAAGTGTTGCGTGGTTGAATTTCTTCTGTAGTACAGAAACAGAGCAAGGGCAACAAGTAGGGCGGATCCAGCAGTACACACTCCAATTATTATTGCTTTAACATCTGCTCCAAGGCCCTTCTCATGTCTCTCCTTGCCATTGATTTCAGGTCCCCCGTCAGATGAGCCAGGAACAAAAGGAAAAATCAAATGAAAATTGCCTGGATGAAATGAGGAATCTGGGAACTTTCTCAAGTTTAGGGGAACATAACCTGACAAGTCATTATAAGATAGATTCAATGCTTTTAGATTGGCAGAAAGATTGTTTGGTATTTTCCCTGTTAACTTGTTGCAACAAAGGTTAAGACTCGTCAAGGCATAAAGCTTGCTGACTTCAGTTGGTATCCTACCTGAGAATTGATTTCCTGCCAGATTCAGTGACATGAGAGACTTGATGTCACCAATTTCTCGGGGAATAGAACCATTCAGTTGGTTTTTCGAAAGATCTAGTGATTCCAAGGGTGAATATATTCTCACTTCCAGTGATGTGACAGGACTAATTGGTTGGACATCCTCTAGAGGGATTCTCCCTGTAAAACTGTTTCTAGACAAGTGTAAATGTTCCAAGGTAGTCAAAGCAAAAAGGTTTGTCAAAAGAGGTCCATTTAGCAGGTTGAAGCTAAGGTCGATAGTTCTAATCCTAGAATATGTCCCTAACACAAGAGGAAGAGGACCTTCTAAGACATTGTGTGATAAATTCAGATAAGTTAATCTTAAAAACGGAGAAGTATCATTAGGCAAGGACCCTGCAAATGAATTCTGACTCAGATCAAGCATTTCCAAATCATTCCCCCAATTCCGCATCCCAGACAAATTCCCGGATAAATTGTTATTGCTCAAATCCACAACTGCACAGCTACCAAATTTTATTGGCAATACACCAGACAGTACATTTGAAGAAAGATTGAGAATGTTAAGAGTTTTTGATGTGATCATACTCACAGAACCTGCAATATAAATAAATCATAACAAATTAGGAAGCTACGGGAAAAATAGTCTGCAATATAACATCTCAAATCTCCTTTGTCTATCATCTTGGTATGTTAAACTGAAAATTAACATAACGTGTATTGTTCTTCAAAAGAGCCTAACCATTCATCACATAAGAAGTTTGCAATGTCAATGACAAAGACAGTTGCTTTCCATTCACAAATTCCTTTGAGATTGGATTTACGGTGCAGGACAGACACATAAAAGCAGCAATCATACAAGCCACACGATAAAAGAAATCGCAACATAATCCAGATACCAGCAACATCAGAAGCCTAGGTTTCTTATCATTTAGCAAGTTAGCCGTAGCAGTATAAGCAAATAGATGCCGTACTCTAACCAAGAGCTCAAGTACTCCTGGGTTTTATTCAAATCCCTGGAAAAACAAGCTAAGTTATGTGCTTACCTAGTTATCATGAACTTTCGCACTAAGTATGAAACTGAAACTGAAATTAATGCTAAATATGAAATGTAGGTACTTTGAGAAAACATTCAGTCACATCTTTGCTAAGGCTTTCACTGATTGCCAGATCAAGGATTATGCTTTGATTTGTCAAGCAGCTCCCAAGTCAGCACCCTCTGACTGTGCATAGGATATGACGACCAATACAAAAACAAATGTAGGATGTACTTTATTAGTGAATAAAGGTCAGTATTCAGGAACCAGAAGAATCAGACTATCCATTTTTAGTGGGAAAATAGCATCACAAAACAATAACAAAAAAACTATACTGTTTAGCAAGCAGAATGATTCAAGAAGAACCCTCAGGGATAGACATAAAAATGCCAAACAACACATTTTCAAGCACTGAAAACAAATGGATCTATTTGCTTTTAATTGTTTAACCTACACACTTATTTTCAATGGAAACATGACACATCAGTAACACATATACAGATGGATAATAAGACAATATGGAAGAAAGGAAATGATAGGAAAGTAAAGTTCTCTCTAAGTTATGCATGTATATGTTATTTTACTTCAAGAGAATTAAACAATAGAATGCAGAGAGGAAAATCTTGCACATGAATGACCACACAAAAAACACATTGCTAAACTTACAAAGAATATAAGAAGCTCTGTGAGGGCACAACAAAATTCTCAAAAAGACAAAATATAGACAGCCTCTAACAGTATCAAGGTAACTGCAGTTCTATTGAAGACCAAACCTCTGGTTCCCCACATTCAGGTCATCTTTGCTCCACAATGCAGCCGCTGTTTGACAAACTTCAACACTAACTATCAGAATAGAAGAGTTGCTAACTGTGGTTTTCATGCTATTTTGCATCAAATTCAGTTATGTGGTTCTCTATGCAAGCTGTATTATTTCCTAAAAAATTTATTACTGCATTACAATCACCAAAACTCCAAAACTTGGCAGAAATACAGTGAATCCTATTTTTTTCTTCAAACATTAAGCTACAAGACAAATAATTCTTAGTCAATAAAATGAAAAGATTGACCAAGAATTCTATACTTTAAAAAGTTCCATCTCTTAAAACTTTCTTTATTAGAGATGTAGATGGGTGTATTTAAAACTAAGAAGCAACCCTTAGACTAATTGGAAAAAAATCCTCCATGCAAAGAGCCTTACATTAATTGTGCTTACCTGAAAGGTTGTTGTGGCTGAGATCCAGTTCCTTTAAAACCAAAGTATCCTCTAGAAAAAGTGCATTTGGCAAATTCCCAGAAAATCTGTTACTACCAAGCCGTAGTGTCTCAAGGCCATAAGCAAATTCAAACGTAGGAAGCTTTCCTGAAAGCTGATTGTTGCTGATATCAAGAACTCTCAGGTTCTCAAAATAAATTGAAACATAATAAAGCAAGCTTCCAACGAGCTGATTATTGCTGAAATTTAGATACTGAAGAGACTTCTTGAGTCCAGACTCAAGGGACATCTGCGGAAGGGATCCAGAGAACTGGTTACTGCTGAAATCAATGTGCTCCGTAGTTTGCAGCTTCATGAGACCATCATCAATGGTACCAGATAGCTGATTTGAATGTAAATCAATCCAACGCAGCTCCCTGAGCTTTTCCAAACCCACTGGGATCTTTTCAGACAGCTTATTTGATGACAAATTGAGGTAAACTAGGCGTTCAAGGGCAATAATGGCACTGGGGATTCTTCCATAGAATAAATTGTTTGAAATATCGAAGTACTGAAGAGATGAAAGCGAATGCAGCTGGGCATCCAGCTTACCTAAATAGACAGTCATTGAAGAGAAATGAAACTTTAGGAAAAACATCCAAATAGCAACTTTGAGATTGTTTACACAAGTTCTCATTTTTTAAACATGTATATCTGGAAACAATTGAGTTCAAACCACTTTACTGGAAACATACATGTTAAAGTGGATGAACACATTTGGAATAGATATATATGTTTGAATAGACAGTCGTCAATGAAAGACAAAGAATTAGGAAAAAGATGCTGAATTAAAAAAAATTCAGATTATTTACAAGGACATAGTTTTCATTTTGGAAATATATATCTGGGAACAACAGTGTTATTATCCACTGAAACATTTATGCTAAAGTAAAGTGAATTGAACATGATTAAAATCTTGGTAAAGTAAAGTGGACTGAAGACATTTGTTCCAAGATATATGCTTGAAAATATTTATTAAAATGTAACAAAGCTTTAGGAAAAAGATGCAGGGTTAAAAGTTTTGAGATCGTTTCTATAGGTTCTCATTTTCGAAGCATACATCTGGAAACAACTGTGCTCAATACACTTTTCTTGAAACATATATGCTAAATTAAAGTGGCTTGAACACTTCTATGAATCTGGACACAATTGTGTTCAATCCACTTTACTGTAAACATTTACAGCAAAATAAAGTGGATTCAACATATTTGTTCCAAGACATATATTTGAATAGATTGATTGACGAGACAAAGCTTTAAGAAATAGATTTTTCAAGATTATTTCCACAAGTTCTCATTTTCAAAACATATATCTGGAAACAAATATATTCCATCCATTTTACTGGGATCATATATGCTAAAGTAAAGTAAATTGAACACAGATACGAACCTGGAAAGTTGGAAACAATCGTGTTTAATTCATTTTACTGCAAACCCATATGATAAAGTAAAGTGGATTGAACACAGATGTTCCAAAGCTTTAAGAAACAGATGCAGAATAAATTTTTTGAGATTATTTCCATGGATTCTCATTTTCCAGACATATTTTTGACAGCAGTTGTGGTCAATCGACTGGAAACATAAGACTAAAGTAGATTGAACACAGTTATGGATCTGGACACATTTGTGTTGATTATATTTCAGTTTAAACATATGCACTAAAGTAAAGTGGATTGAACACAGTTATAAATCCGATACAATTATGTCCAGTACGCATCACTGCACACATATGTTCAAGTAAAGTGGATTGAATAAAGTTATGAATCCGGACAAGATTGTGTTCGTTTCGCTTTATTGGAAGCATAGGTGCAAGAGTAAAATGGGTTGAGACCAGCTATGAATCTGGAGACAGCTGTGATTATTCCACTTTACTGGAAACATTCGCCGCTCGAGTACGGTAGACTGAACACAGTTGTGAATCTAGACAGAGCCACGTTCAGTGCACCTAACTGGAAACATCTACACTAAAGTAAAGTGGATTGAACATCAACTTTGAATCTGGACACAATTGTGTTAAGTCCACTCTACTAGGAACATATGCACTGAAGTAAAGGGGATTGAACATACATGATGATTTATCAGGATTCAACTGCTTAGTTTCGAGTCAATCTTCATCTACTCATATTTTATTGAGTAGCTTTACAAATCTGGACACAATTGTGTTCAGTCCACTCTACTAGAAACATATGCACTAAAGTAAAGGGGATTGAACATACATGATGATTTATCAGGATTCAACTGCTTAGTTTCGAGTCAATTTTCATCTACTCATATTTTAACGAGTAGCTTTACAAATCTGGACACAATTGTGTGCACTACATTTTATTGGAAACATATATGGTAGAATAAAGTGAATTGAACACAGCTGTTTGGAGATAAATATTCAAAAGATGCCAGAAATTGAACCTTTGACAAAACGGCTGAAACAAAGTCGTAAAGCTAAGAGGATTTAAGTGAAACTATTAGAATGCAGCTCAGTACTGAGGTTACCTGATAATTTATTGTTGGAAAGGGACAAATTGGATAGCATCTTCATGCCTGCAAGAACTCCCAGCTTAATTTCCCCTGCGAGATTAAGGTTGTCGAGATTAATACTGTTGACAAGCCCCCCGGAGCACTGGATCCCACGCCAGTTTTCAGGGCAGCCATTGGAGTCCACAGACGCCATATTCCACGACTGCAGAGGAAACCCTCGCAAGCCCTTACTGAGCTCCATAAGCGCCAAAACGTCGCTCGACGAGGCGGCGGCGTGACCGGGGGCTAAGAATAAGAAAACAGTGATCACAAAGGGGAGCCGCATTATCGCCATGCCCGCCATTGGCGGGCTTCCTCGCAATGTGACCCTGACACTGGTGCTTAAATCTTTAAACTCCTACACCGTTCTTTATCTAGTCTTCAGCTGTCACGAAGAAGAAAAAGAAGAAGAAGAAAAAAACCTCTTGCGTAATGCAGCTCCAACATTAGATCCGCCGCAACTCGAACCAGAGACGTACAATACTGCCCTCCCGGGCGCCATTTCAGTCTCCTCTTAGTTTTGTGCTCAGTAATTTTTTATGTTTTCCCGAGGGTTTGCTCTGCTGTCTTCTTCTTCTACCAGTGTATGTTACAATCAATCAATCATACAGTTTTAAGAATAAACAAATCTCAAAAAGTAGTCAAAATTTAGTTATTCATTTTGTACCGCGCCCGGTTTTCAAAATACCGGCAGTTTCCGCCGACATATGCCGCCGCCGGCGACGATATGAATGTTTTTTAAACAGGCAGGCGGTAACCGCGTCCTTTAACAGCGCCCGCGGCGCTTGCGGATTCGAACCCGCGACCTCGCACGTCATAAAAATTTTCTATATTTTCGACATCTTGTCTACCTTCATTCGTTGGCAGTGTGCGGGAATAAAGAGGTTGGAGCCACTACCTATACAGGTTGATTTGATTCTGTCATGTGACGGGAAAGACCGACCGTAAAAGCCGTCCGTACGTGGCTTTGACGGTGGTTTAATAAACAAACGTATGTGCCAAGGAAAATGAGATGATGAAGCGACGTGAAAATGATGTGTGTTTTGGTTGCTTATAACAGCTGTCAGATCTGGGTATTTTGTCAATTAACGGGTTAACTGAATGTTTACCGAGTGGCGTCAGATTTGACGGGGAGTATCGCCGTCAACAGTGACGGACTAACTTTTGGACTTTAGTGGTTTGGAAATTTATCCGCCAGCTGTCTCGCAGAAAGAGAGTGCCAGTAAGTTCCGAGCTTTTTGGAGCAAAATCGCCGGCCTATAACGCCGGTACGTGTACTGTACGACCTCGATTTTCTCCCACTAGCTGGGATCAACTGCTCATCGTCCGATGTGCCTGGGACTGACCGGAATATGCTCGCTTCTCCAAGTTTCCGGGAAACTTTACGTCCGTCGTTGGCGCCACTACTACAAGTAGTGGTCTCCCTCCAGTTGGATACGGCAAACCATTTTCTTTTCAAATGCTTTTTGGCTGGGCAGTAGTATTTTGTAAAAAAAAAAAATTTTAAATAAATGGAGGATTTTATAACATTTGTGAGTCTATGTTGAGACCTCTTGAGCTAAGAGTCAAGGATTGGGGGTATCCATTCCACCAAAGTTGCCTGAGGGACGATCTCTGCCTCATCTCTTAAGGAGTTTGAACCATAGTGGATGGGATAATCAAAGAACATACCATCACCCTCATTAATTGTGCTCAACCAATTGAGCTACTTAGTCTCGTCTCTTATATTTCATACCTACACGGCTATGAACCTTAGTGGATGGGGTAATCAGCCTCATCTCTTAAGGAGTTTGAACCTTAGTGGATGGGATAATCAAGGAACATACCATCACTCTCATTAATTGTGCTCAACCAATTGAGCTACTTAGCCTCGTCTCTTATATTTCGTACCTCCACGGCTTTGAACCTTAGTGGATGGGGTAATCAAGGAACATACCATCACCCTCATTAATTGTGCTCAACCAATTGAGCTACTTAGCCTCATCTCTTATATTTCGTACCTCCGGGGGTTTGAACCTTGGTGGATAGGGTAATCAAGGAACATACCATCACCCTCATTATATGTGCTCAACCAATTAAGCTACAACCCTTTCATTGCAAACAATTTTTGAAATCTGCATCAGTGAAAGGGCTATGAAGAGAGGCAAAAAGGTAATATAGAGGGATAGGTTTGCACAAACCATCTAGTTGTTGTTCTACTCTAGGTTGTGATGTGGGATGGATGTGGTTTCTTCCAGTTTGTATCCCCTTTTTGTGGCTCCTTTTTCAAGCACGTTGTCTAGTTTGAGTTGTATTTTTCTTTAGTTGCTTTAGAGTTGTTTATTCCAATAAAAAATAAGTTTATGAGATTTTGCCTAACTAGTATTCAAAGTTATCAAATGGTTCATATATATGAATATTTACTCTTTTAAATAGTGTATATTTATATATTTTTGCAAAGTTATTAGAGTGGTACTTGGTGGATAAGATCATAAATATTTGTGTCTATCATTGTTATCAAATGGTCCATAAACATAAATATGTAAAGTTTTATTGTTAAATAGTATATATTTATATTTTTTGAGAGTTATTATTGGTGGATAAGATTATAAATATTTGTGTTATGTGGACCATAGATATAAATATTTAGTCGATAGGCTTTATATGTGAGTATTATAGTGCTCGGAATTGTCTCACGCCGTTAAAAAAAAAAAAATTCACGGCAAAAATATGTGAGCATTATAGTCCTCGGAATTGTCTCATGTCATAAAAAAAAATCACAGTAGCTTTTATATGTGAGCATGATAGTGCTCAGAATTGTCGGAAAATTGTCTCACACCGGGAAAATTTCTAAACCTCGTCTGTTTTCTCACGCCGGGGAAAAATATCTTTGATGCATAAAATCTGGGTCGATTTTAATTGCCTTGGTAGACATGATAGTTGTCTTTGCAGTAAATGCATATGCTGGCGGCCATTTACTATACTGCCTTTGATCACAACCAAGGTTTTACTATGTTGCCTTTGATCACCGCCAAGGTTGTGTATAAATAGCCTCCAATAGAATGACAAAGTAACAAGCATTCGATATGTTTGGATCTGCAGTATCACATTAAACATCTAAGCAAAATCTGTTTGATCAATGGCAGGTGGGTGATAGTAAATTTTGTTCATTTGTACATATCCAATGGTGGAGAGACCAGTGCCTCGTCGAGATAGCCCATGGGGAAATCCTAATGAAGAAAACCGCTAGCCTCACTCTCACAGATGCAATGACCGTCTGGAGGACTTTGTCACACAATTCTGTCCAACATTTTAGATTGACTGTTAATAAGATACTTTAACATGTTTTTCAACCTAGGTTTTGACTAGAAGTCTCAATGATTTACAGGGTTCAAGGTTGTTGGTATTTTCTTTCTTTTCCCTTACATCGTTTAGTGCTTTATGCATTTTTGTGAATTTAAGGACCATTCCAAGGTTTCTTGGGTTATGAAATGTAAATAAACCCTTCATAATTTTTTCCCCTGAAGTTTGATCCTAAAGATTTAAAAATAGCATAATGAATTAAAATTTCATCCCATTCTGCATTTTCAAGCAAGAAATAATATCAAAATAATCGAGGAAAAGTGCTGGTATTAATTTCAGATGAAATGATTTCATGTAGTACCAATGTAATGAAATGATTGGGTATATCATGTAATCAAGTTTCAGTAATCATTAGGAGATATAATAAATGTAAATTTTCATTCAACTAAAATTGGGGTAGAAGAGATTTGAGATCATTAAAATCCTCTGCTGCGAAATATCTCCTACTATTTTTTCACTTATAGTTTAGTTTTTATTTATACTTCTGGAGATCCAAAGATATTGGAATAAATCAGTGTGTTGAGAATGGTCAGGTCTTGGTGAGAGAGGATTCACGGATCTGAGTCCTAATTAGGCTACGTCGTCTACAGCGTCAATTTGCAGACTTGGCTAAGTCTCTGAAAAAAAACAAAATCAACTTGACATTTTTAAAAAAATAATAAAAACATTTTAATTTTTTTTTCATATATATTTTTTAATTAATGAATTTTGTCCAGTTTTGGCCGAGTTTTTCCACCGAGTTCGAGTCTCAACATTATGTTTTGTTTTTTTTGCCATTATAATGAAAACATTGGGAGAGATATTAAACTTTTACCAAACAACTAACAACTGTAAATGTCAAAGAGCAAAATCAAAATGCCCTAAGCTTTAGAGTTCTTCTTGTGTGATTGCTTCCATAGTCTACTTGAGAAATGGTTGCCCACTTGAAAAGAACTGTAAGCGAAGAAAGGTTCATAGAGTAGTCCAAAAAATTCCAATTGATTACATTTTCTCCTCCGTGACCTTCAACTCAGACAAATTGATTTTACAATTTTAGGTTATTATTAAATACTTGCTAGTAGATGGATTCTCTAGTAAACGGGCATTGTTGAATGGTATTATGTAATTTGGAAATGCCCAATCTATTGTCTATTTTTGTTCTCTTTCTTGATGTAAATTTTGGATGCCACAAATCTAAAATTTGAGGCCAGCGATATAGGCAAGTCTTCTAAAGTTAATGAATTGTCAACTTGAAAGAGTTCTATTCTTTCCCAAAAATAAAAAGAATGACCCAAAAAAAAATCTTCTTTTTCAGCGCCCAACCCTATGATACACCAGATCATTTAAAATGGCAGTAATGGTTTCAATTCTTTGTTTTTTTTAGCACAAAAACTAAAATATGTTTGCTGCAATTTCATTTTAGTTTATAAATATCAAATATTTGGGACAACCACATAAGGTAGGGGACATGTATCAAAGACACTGCATATAACTTAGCAAAACCACAGAATATTTATAAATATAAAATACAAAAATTGTCTAGAAGACAAAAGCTTTTGATCACAGTATAATTTTATTGTAAATTAGTAACTCCAGCGGCCCCCAATTTGGTCAAGCTTCACAATGGAAAACATGGATATCATAAGGCAAAGCGTGGTAGATGGCATTGCAAGTCTTTTCACAACTTGAATTTTGCATATTGTCTTCCATATTTAACATAACAAAAAAATAAAAAGACTTACAAAATGGAGATTTTAATTTTCCCTCCTCTAGTAGTTTTGCTAGATCCTTGTGTTGCGTGACATATATTCTTAATTACAAATTTTGTGACCAAATTTCAATGCACAGAGAACACATATCCATGTATGTAAGGTATTTTAGTGCCATAACATTCTTTAACTGAAAGACAATAGTTTCCAAATGGCTAGCGATTTAGCAGAAAATGACCATAATGACCAAAACAAAAGGCCAGCTCAATTTTACGAGCTCTCTGAAGTGAATCTGTCCACGGCCTTGCTTATCACAGTTATCAAATACTTTGGACATGAGGAAATAGCTATAGAAAGTGACTGTTGTAGCGATGGAGAGGGAAAAAAGCCCCAACGCCCATCCCATACCACGAAAGGCATAAGGCAGCATCATAATAGTTGATCCGACTATTGCAATCATCAAATGAAATGCTTAGAAATACAACTACACTTTCGATTTTAAGCTTTGTTGCTGCCTCAATTCTTTGGGATGCATGTGTTGCTTTGTATTTAAAGCACAAAATGTGCAATGGAAATTTGCACGGTGGAAGTGCAGTGTTATCCACCTCTACAAATCTAGTGAGGTAATAAATGCAACCTTTGAAATCTTGTCGCTTGAAAATCTCTTGTAATCCACAAATCCCGTCAACTGTAAATAGTTTACGTTGAACTGAGAATTGTTTTCAGTCAACTAAATAATGGTTGAAGGTTGTGTTTCCTAGTCATGCAAGATTTGAGGTGAGTTGAAAGGGAGTGAGAACAAAAAATAAAAGAATCTGCCTGAGTTATTTGCTTTCAACGGTTTTCCTAGAGTATCCGACCACTTTAAAAAATACGTTGTGAGACAATTTTCCTAGCATTTGCACCCATAGGAGGTTCAAGGAATATGCCAATAGGAAAACCAACGAGTTTAGAAAATTTTCCCACGTGAGACAATTCCTAGCACTATAATGCCTTTTCAAATCTCAATGTTCCAAATGTTTTCCACTTTGAGGGTTTGGTTTTGACAAAACATTTAATTTAACTTCAAGGACTAAAAATCTTTCCAACTGTTCACAAATAAAATTATAAATAATGTATAATCATTTACCTTATAGATTAAATATATAAATAAAATATTAAAAAGTGTTTAGTAGTCACAGTGACTTATAAACAACATTTAATTCTCTATAAGTATTCTTGATTATTGATATAGACCATGGAATATTATGTCTATAAATATTGTATTCATCCTTGTGCTATGATAATAAGCTATAAAAAATGTTTATAATTTTAATGTTATAATTTCTAATTTATGTATTATTAAAACATTGATTCTTACTTCAAATTTCTTATCGGCGTATCCCTTGAACCTCCAAAGGGTGCAAGTGCTAGTTATAGTTGTGTGGTTAAATAGTGACCATTTGATAGCACTTTTACATTGTTAGAATTCATAGAGTTGTATTTTTATGTGGCATACACATTGCTAGGTGTATCATTACTTCTTAAATACATCTAAAGTTTAATGCATATTTATTATCACAATCCACCATTATATAATTAGAATGTGATGTGTTATGGTATTTGTCTTATTACATTAATTGACCTACATTCTCATTAAAGATTCATTTGCTCTCTTCAACCTTCAACAACCAAGCACAAAAAGCCTACAAATTTATATTTAGATTTACTATTCTAATCTACATAAAACATTTATATTTATAGAAGGTGGTTGTGGATATGGAAAAATCTATGTTTAGGGCTTTATCGTGGGAGCCTAGTCTAGATTTTTAGAAAATAATTGTACAAACTACACCAAGTTGGTAAGAAATTGGTGACATGCCCCTCCATAAATGTGGTGTTTTCTCTCCACAAGCCTTAAAGCCCCCTTAGAAAAGCGCTTAGAATCAAAGAGATAAGATGTTTATAGTATTTTTGGGCAAGCGCTACACATTTATATTTTTTAGAGCCATTATATGATTTGCTTAGCCAAAAGGGTCCTAAGTATTTAAGTGTATCAACCATTTGATATCACTCTTAAATGTCATTTATAAAAAAGAAGTGATGTTGAAGGTGTTGGTTTTTGCTTTTGAATCAGCATTAGGGTTTGCCAGTTCTAATGCACAGGCAAATTCAGCCAACTGAATATAGGAGGTTGCGTGAACTCCTCCCCTTCACTTCTGGTTCTACCGCACCAAGGGGGGTGTCCCTATTTGATAAAAGTATAACCTTGACTAGCTCAATGACAGAAGGATTTAACTTGACGGCAACAGGCAGAATACTCTCATGTATGGACCAAGATTTGTGTAACAAATCACAAGGTTGGCAACATTCTTGGACATAATGTCTGGTTAGGTATGAGAGCATGCAAAGGTTCCTAATCCTAATCCTACAATTAACAGGTGGAAGTGATGAGATGGGTTGAAATGGTGTTTGGAGTGATGGGACTTTCCTAGACCCATTGAACAGACAAATTCCCAAACCAGTGCCTTATCTGGGCAGCAGAGTCATATCTAAGACTGTAAATGTCTCCCCATGACAACATAAATTCATATCCAGAGGACCTAAGAATAATGCTACTGCCTAACAGCAACATGTCCAAGAAAGAGTATCATTAATGATCATGCTTAACAGATCCTATGATGCAATCTATTTCCCTTTGTATCTGATCAAAAGCCTATTTAACCACTCCTTGAGTAGACGCAATAAATCAGACACACAATATGCATACACTGAAAAACTTGGAAGTCCTTGACAACCTTGTTTGAAAGGAAAACAAATGACATACAGGAGATAATCAGAAACAATACACACACAGGTGTTTTTCATTTAAAATCAATCTACATAGAAGGTCATCACAGAGAAAATCATCATTTACAATCCAAGATAGATTAGTACACCAAACTAAGGACCAAGTCTGTAGCAAAAAATGCCTTTCAAAATGTGAACACCTTATGTTCAGAGTCAGAGCCGAAAGCCCAAAAAACCTCCAACCTCTAAAAAGTAACATAGCCAAAACCATTTATACAGAACCGTGTACATTCAGCAATTAATTACATGGCCAGAAGTCAAAAATTCGCCAGATACATCCATCAGAGGGAATGGCACTCAGAAGCCATCAATGCAGCAGACAAGGGAGGCCTCAAGCCTTGCGCCGCCATCAGGAAGTCTTCACTCAAAAATTGGGCAACCTGATCATGTGTACCATCGCCCATACCCCCGCTATAGTCACCATTGATGGCTCAACCACCCGCGGCCTACCTGGAAACTGTCGCTGCGTTCAAATGGAAGTTTCCCGCCAAAACGTGTTTACCACAGGTTAAAAAAAAGCAGGAAGAATAGTCCCACATGCATGCTGCCAAGACCACTTCATTAGTTTAAAAATGGGGCCGCATACATACCAAGTGTCGAGCGCTTTTGCCGCGCTCGACACACATGCCCTCGCCAAAAGCCCATCGCCAAGACTAACACCATCGGACCGCCCCAAAAATCTCTCACTGAGCTCAATAGTCTGGCCGACATAACTTGCTTCGCATTCCCCTTCATCGGCCAGAGATAGACCATCGGGCTGACCTTCCAAACCTTCGCCGATCTACCAAGTTACGCCGAAAAAACACCCTCGCTTCCTATCTCCGTCGGTGAAACCAACTCTATCGGCACAACAAGAATTGCCCTCGCCGACACAGCCGATCACCCCGATACACAATCCTTCGGCGAGACACACGCCGATGACACCCCATCGGCCACACCTCCCATTGTAGGCACAACCCAAAACACTTCGGCCGACAATACAACTCTCGTCGATGACCACTCCAAATCCTCATCGGCCTGACACTACCCCATCGGCGGACCCTCCAACTGCTAGCCCGATATACAATCTTACTCCGATGGCATTCCCCATCGGGCAAACTCCTTACATCGGCAGCCCAAAAATTTGCTTCGCCGATAGCCAAACACACGCCGATGGACATCCATCGGCCAGACCAAAACAATCAGAGCACTCAAGAAATCTTTCGCCGATGAAGCCAATCACTCCGATAAGACCAAAAACATAAAGCTTTGAACCATTGAACCCCGAACCAAAAGGGTTCAACACGAGGGTTCAACGCGATGGTTCAAACATCAGAAATAATACTCCATAGGCAACAAAGCTTCAAACCATTGAACCTTGAACCAAAACAAAAAGGTTCAAGCGGGAGGTTCAACGATGCAATATTTGCGCAAGGCAAATGCATAATGCGACCTGTTAGAAGAAAATTGAACCCTGAACCGCTGAACCATTGAACTTAGAGAAAAAAGGGTTCAAGTTCAAACCGAAATGTCGAAGACACAAAAATGAACCCATGCCGATGGAGAAAAGACGAAGACCCCTCCTCAAGAAATGAGATGCAGATGCTGAAAAATACTGAAGGGGTGCCAAAACTTAGAACCTTTTGGATATTTTGGGATGGTGCCTGCATGAAAATTGCTAAATTAACTGACAGTGAATTCAGGCACCAACAGAAGGCATTTTAATTTACTAACATTGATGATTATGTCCAAAGAAGCCAAGAGAGTGTCACAACAAGTATTAACCATAAGAACTTGGATAAATATATAATCATATTTTAAATCATGTATCTTTTCAATAATAAAATACCTTTTTATTGGATATTATGCATAAGACATAAGAAATGTATTATTCTTAGAAATTAAAAGGAATCGTGGACTTGTCTATTTCTTGGTGCTATGCACATTGGTAGTAGT
This sequence comes from Cunninghamia lanceolata, assembly GCA_027924645.1. Lineage (NCBI taxonomy): Eukaryota > Viridiplantae > Streptophyta > Pinopsida > Cupressales > Cupressaceae > Cunninghamia > Cunninghamia lanceolata. The sequence continues at coordinate 1,402,043 of BSBN01001349.1, forward strand.
GTCGTCACTTATTTAATGTATTTGAATGTTTAATTTTTGCTTATTATCACAATCTACTTTTATACAACTCATCACATTAAAGATCAAAAAACTACACATGTATGAATATGAAATGCTACTTTTTTCTCTCTTCCTCTCATGGTCACACAATTATTTTAATTTTAATTTTTAAAATAATTGTAAGTTGAAGCTCGTAACTCCAAAACCCTAATTAGAATTACCTCGGTCGTATTAGAACCCACTTACCCTTGATTTTAGGGGTCACAATATATTTGGCCTTTGGAGACGAGTTAATTATCATTGTTAAATTGTGGTTTTGATTTCCAAACTTCTATATTTAGAAATTTGGCTATGTTAAAACCTTTCTCCAATGAGGATATATATTCTTACATAGTGAAAGTATTGAAATTACACACCACTTAGTTAATCATTCATCTTCAACATTTACATTATTACAGTCAATGGCTTTATAAAGCCATTCAACCCACTAATCACCCAAACCACCTAACAACTAACTAATAACTAGTAACTAACATTAATATGTTAATTTAATATTACATCACACATTCTATATCATGCATTATTTAATTCCTAGCACCCCCTTTAGTGCTGACATGGGAATTTTATTCTGGTACTACATAGACATATCAAGAGTTGGCCTTGGTTGGTCATTGCCTTCATCTTTTGTGTTGCTACTAAGATCCATATGTTTCATATTTGACCCCCCCCCCCTGAATGGAAAATCTTCTTTGGATGTCAATTTTCACCAATAATGCATCCAAATATAATATGATCGATAAATTTATATATAAAATATCCTTATAATTTCTATTACACCTTTATTGCTCCTAATATCCTTATTTCTCTATTTACAAACAAATTTATAAAGTTTGCATGCAAATCCCTTGTATCTCCCCACCAACATCCCTAATGACTCCTTTGGTATCTAATTGTAAATAAGAATGGCCACATAGATTAGGTCTCCAAATGCATAAAAGATTAAAGTAGATTCTCATAAAATATATGTTTAAACTTGTAGACAAATAACAACTTCAAAACTGCTCCATCCTTATGCCTCTTTCATGAATGAATGATGGGTATAATAGAGTAAGAGGCTGGCTTTCTATAGAATTATAAATAACTACAATAACAAGTGGATTGAATGTAGTGACAAATACTAGTCCTTTCAAGTGCATGCACAAACCTTACACATAATATGTAATTTTGAAAGCTAAAATTCCTAAGTAAACCATAGTTACAAGGTTCATGTCCCATCTTAATGCCCACACCGATGGATTGTGTTCTACAACTATGGTAACTACAAGCAACTATAATGTTCCCAAGAAGCAAATTAATGTGGTAAGTAAAAGTTGAGCGGAATACTTCTTCAAAACAACTGCATGTACGCAGTGTCTTCAAATAGTTAGATTTATGTAAAAATGATTTGTTTATATTCCATCATCTCCAAGTTGCTTATATATGCTTCAACGAGCTTTTGACAAAACTTTCAATTGGTTAATTTTGTGGTTAAGAGATAAACTTCACACCAAGATTTTAAGAAAGAGTAGGCCTTTCGTTGATGTTTATATTGATGCCTCTATCTCCATTTGATTTCCCATTCAATCAAACAAACAAATAATCATGGCAATCAATGACTAAATAAAAATATATCATGTTCTTTGGATTACATCTCATGCAATAGAAGAAGGAATAGCAGATTATATCCATTCATTGGATTGACAAGTAGATGGCTAAAACTAATTTGAACACCTTAAACAATTGAATCTATAAAAGAAACAAACATAGTGGTAAATTTTAATGTATTTAGGAGCTTCCTTGTTGGCATATTACAAATGCAATGCTATAACAAATGTTCCTCAAAAATACTTTTTGCAACACCAAGAAATTTATGCAAGTTTGAATGTATAATTTATTTTTTTCTAATATAAAAATGAACAAAATGGAGTGAAAATGATGAAAAGAGTAAACAAGATGGAGGAAGGAGAGAAACCAAATATAGATGGATGATGAATGTTAGCAAATTTGCATGTGGTATGCACTGCAAAAATTATTGGCAAAATGCAAGAATGGTAAACGAGTAAGACAATGGTTGTTGCACATGCTCACCACTGCATCACCATTATATGAATTTCTTTAGAGAAGGAAAGACAAGCGAATGGAAGGCAAATAGAGAGGTCCAAGACACCTACTATAGTACCATATTGAAATTACAACATAACAAAGAAGAGCCCGAGGCTCCAACACATCACTCAATCAATCATTTATCTTAGACATTCACAAAAAAAAAATAGCGCATTCAATGGCTTTATAAAGCCATTCAACCTACTAAATACCCAAACCACCTAACAACTAACTAATAACTAATATCTAATTAATTAACATTAATATGTTAATTTATTTATTACATCACACATTCTATGTCATGCACTAATTAATTCCTAATAGAAAGGTTGATTAGAAATAAAGTTGATTGTGTGATGTGTTTTAATAGATATGCATTCCAAGTGTTGAGTTACGAATATTTCTCATCTTGTTTTTGACTAAATGTACTCCGGGTGTGTGGTTTTATGGATCTATCCATGATGTTGTTATATTCAAAACAACTACAATAATTAGTCCTTAAAACTCCTCTATTAGATTCAATAATCACGCATCAAACTTGATTGAGTTACCTTATCAAGCATTCTCCCAATGTGTACACACTTTGGAAATCTACAAAAAGGGATACATGACTATGCTAATCTTAAATGAATTTAAGGTTTATGTGTCCATTAGACATGCCCTCATAGACATGTATGCCAAATTTGTGACAATAAAATCCGGTTGTTATGTATTTGTCAATATGGGTAAAAGGTGCATGGTTTAGTGTTTAGGGTTTCAAAGAATGCAATTTTTACAAGACATGGACTACATGGATATTGGGACAATGCATTAAATATGTTTAATGAAATGCAAGGGACATGCATGCAACCTTACTGTGGTCTTTTCACATGAAATACTTATCACATTAGTTGCCTAGTTCATAATTCATGTAATTAAATGGGACTTGCTAGCCTATACGAAACTAGCTCTTGTCATCTTTGCTTTTCTTTGGGCACTAGTTGTCTCTCATACTCCAGTCAAATGAGAAAACAAGAACTAATAAGGATATAAAATTATCAATCTTGCAAATAATTCATAATCTATTCACCAAATGTTTTGGGATCAATTGTGACTACCTTGTTCACACCTTTATCTCTAAAATTAAGGATCAAATGAAAAAAAACTATTTAGAAAGAAATGTCCTCAATCAAGGAATTTAATCCTATTCAATTATCAAAATTCTATCTATTTTCATTAAAATATACATATATTTACAATATAAATACACATATATTAACATATTTCCCATATACTCTAGTCTTATATAATTATAAAATACATAGAAGTAATATGGTGCCAAAGATGTAGCTTGAACACCTTAAAACTATAGCATTTCATTCCTATTAACTCCACATCTTGTAAAAAGTTCAAAAAAAGATCTATGTATGGGAGATTTATCATTATGATCTTCAACTCAAAGCTAAGTATAATTTTCATCATTAAACATTTTTGGAGTCATATCCACTTTCTTTTTGTTGGCTTTTATGCATGCTCATAAAGTTTTATGTATGTTTGATAAAAATAAAAATTGCAATATTTTATGAGATATGTACTTTTAAATATAATTTTTTAATTTAGATCCCAAATCAAGCCAAATTATTTTCAAATCTTGAACTTCTAAACAGTTTTCTCCTCCCATTCAAACAATTTATTTGTACCTAGTAACCAAATGTGTACACCACTAATTAATAGAAAAAAGCACAATGAAAACAAATCCATATCTATACATCCAATATTCCAAATCTTTAGCACCTAATCCACATTACCGAACTTTCAAAGTGGATCCAAACTATCTTTGTCAAGAGCATTTGACACATCCAAGAATGCAGCCTGAGATTTATCACTATGCTTGGGATAAATATCGTTTTGTTATCATTTATAAAGTGAATTATACTCCATTGAAGATAACTAGTGACCAATGAACAACCAAGTGACTAGAAATGACTCCATTGTGGTTTAAGTAAACTATACCATTGTTCACTTCTGATGGAATGTTGCATTTTACATCAAGGTTGCTAAGGGCTACTACCTTACACAATTCATAGGGACACTCGCCCACTATGGGAATGTTGAATTTCACATGCTTGTCAATCTCTCCTTAAACATAAAAGGTTAGTTTTTCATCTTTATCCTTGCTCTACACTACTAATTGGGCACTTGTAAATAACTATAAATTATCAAAAGCAAGTCCGCACATGTAACTAACTCCTACCCAACATATAGAAACTCTATTTAACAAATCCCCTACATTAGATCAACTTTTCCATTCAAAACATAATGTGGACCAAAGGCCAAAAATCTACGCATGTCAAGCATTGAAGAGTGAAATCTTCATTTTGATCCCCAAAGTGAAAGGTGATTATACTTCCAAAAACATTTGAAAAAAATAGTATACTCTCATGGAAAATATACAAGCAACACAACCTCCAATCTATTAAATATAAGTTGTAATTGATATAAATCCAATGTCAAGTAAACGCCATTTGTACTTCATCTTTGAAGAAATTTCACATGTATATTGCATGGCTTAATATGTGGTCTCTTAATGTATCATGTGTTTTGAATTAATTAATAGACATGACTTAATATGCAATGTCCCAATGTATTTGTGTTGGAATTAATTGATAGAAACATAAGGATATGTGATGAGGTATATTATTGTAATGGGTAACAGAAAAGTTCAATCAAAGGGGGAAAGAAGCACATTGTGCCCATTGTGAAGGAGGATCTAAGGCACAAAGGGTAGTAGTCATGTGCCCATAGTGTTAATGTGCATTATTATGTTTACATGACTGTAAAGGAGGCTCTAAGGCACCATAGGTAGTAGTGAGCTACCTTTATTTTTTAGGGCATTAGTAGTTGTCAAATCGAACTTTGACTAACTGTTTGAGTAACTTAAATGTGAGATTGAGTTATTATTATAACACTCTCCATCATGAATGCAAGTTTTAGAGAATTACTAGAGTACAAACCATAATCATCACAAAACCTATTTGGTTACTTAAGATCATATAACATGGTAATCTTAGAAATAAAGGTCCTGTTTTGACTTGATTTAATATAGTAGCAAATAGTTCTTAACAACTTCTAGGTACATGGAAAACACATTATGTGCCTTCTATAAAATCAAAACTCTAATCTAAATTGCATGTCATAAATGAAAGTAAAATATTTTAAAATGAGTTACAGAGTAGACAAAAGAAAACTCAAACACAACAATAATTGGAAGATAACCACAAAACCACATATTCACATGCATGACCTCCGATGGTTCAACTTCAACTATTTATTTTTGAACCCCCTCACTTCCTAGAACAATACTTTAAATTTATAATGAAAATCTATGAATTAAGTCATGACAAGGACCAAAACACATCAAGTATGTATAGACATAAGAATGAATACCACTATAGTTGCATATGAACAAAAATATCCAAGAATATATGATTATCTCACCATGATTATGCCATTACATAGATGCATATCATTAATATTTATCACAACCTCTCATTCCTCTGTTTCAAAAATGAAGACCATACAATGTGAAGAAATAATTAAATCATGCACAATTATTTAAATTATTAGTTGAACAATGGTGATTATGACAAAAAAGAGACCATATATAGAAATGAATGTTATACTTAGATGATGCTAGCAACTATAGATGCCTAAAGATATTATTATTCACTACAAAGTAGTCAGTTGGCCTATGTTTGACCAATATAATTATGTTAACAAGAAAGTTATATTTGTGACTAAAATTCATCCAACAAAACGCTGAGGATGCGGGATAGTAATAACACGTATTTAAGATATAATATTTTTGAACTTATGTGCACATAATTTAGAGAATTGATAAATAAATTGCAATCCATAAGTGGTTCATATTATCACTACATGAGAGATTTATCCAAATTTCTATTAAAGACGTGGCAACCATGTTGCCACACATTTACTAAGATGCATAGAAAAATAAAAACCAATGGACTATCATACATTCCTCGTGGGAAAAATGATGCAAATAAATAGATATTATATTCAACTATGATTGTTGCACAATAAGTGTGTTTCTCATTAGATTTGGAAGAAAAGGGTTTAGTTAATCTCTCATTAGAATTGATGCCATCAGTCAAGTACAAATAGGAGATTGTCCAAATCTCTTTTCTAATTTCTTCTAAGACATCAATGTTGATTTTTTATTTTCAATTCCTACATCATGAAAATATTTTAGATAAAATGTTAAAACTACATAGACCTAACAAAAGTGTGAATAGATTTGAAAACTAATGTTAGAATAAAAATATGCAAGATAAAATACAAAACCTGTCTTCTATCCCATCTTGTATATCTGCCAAATTAAAAATGGGAAGAGTGGCATCAATGTGCTTATATTTATTCTTTTTCTATTGCTTCAACTTAACCTTCGTATTCTTATATAGGGAAGTGCAATAACCACAACAACATCATTTTGGCCAACAACTACAACTCCTCAACCTTGTAGGTTCCTTTCTAGTTTAGAAGCATCAAAGTTTCAAACCCATAAAGCTCTTGCCTCCTAAACACACATCTTGTATTGACATATATGGGCCCTTGAATACCATCCAAACCTTTCATATTGATCTATAGAGAGAAACAAAAGATTGTTTAGCTAGGTTAGTTTGAAATAACTTCATAGAATGTTCTCTACTTAAAGCAACACAAAAGATTGAATGAAAAATATATAGGTTGAAGGTGTGCAAATAGAAATATTGAGGTGTTACTTACATCAAAGACAATTATGTTTCAATTGGCATATTGATCATGTCTATCAACTCTTTCAAAACTTTGAGGGAACTACACATAACAAATTTTCTTTCCAATAGTAGGATCCATCATGAAACACTTGGACTCACACAATGCTTTGTTGTTATTTATGTAATGATCACAGTCCAAATTCAACAGATAAGGAACATTTGTAAGCACAATTGACACTCAAACCTGAAATAATATAAAAATGTTAAGGATATCAATTCAAATGCCTAGCACAAGCAACACATTAACAAATTGGACTCCAAATCCAATCTTTGATACATTTTGTAAAATAGTTCATATGCCTTGTGTATGCTTCCACATTTTTCATACATGCCTACTAGGGTACTTCTAGCAACAACGTGGGACAAAAATCTGATTTTGATTATACTTTTATGGAATTTTATCCCTTGTTCTAAAGTACCTATTTTGGCATATGCGAGGAACATGTTAGCAAAGGTTGTGGAATCTATATTTATACCTTCCAATTGCATTTTATTAACATTTCTAAGGCATTTTCAATAAACCTATTATGTGTAAATCCAACAATCATTGCAGTCCATGAAACCATGTTCTTTTGAGGTATTTTTTCAAACATCAATAAAACTAATGAATAGTGAAGAAGAGGGCAAGATAAATGGCAAATGGTGAAATGTTGAGATAAAGGTAGAAACACTAACTAAAATACACTGGTGAAAGAAAATCTAGTTAAAATAAACCATATCTTAACATGGCACAAAAAGCCCAAGGAATGTTATAATTCTCATTGTTATGGAGTAAAATGTGTACACTAGCATTTTACACCTAGTTTAGCACCTGGGTGGACCTAAAATGTTTACACTTGTTAATCAGGACCTATTTTAACACCTTTTTGAACATTAAACGATTAATTCTCGATTCCGATGATAAAACCTGACAAAATAACAATGAGACCGACCTAAGCACACTTAAAGGGATTTATGTCAGGGTTTTTGAGGCTAAAGGAAAAGGGTGCCCAAGCGCCTTGGTCCCTCATTTAGCCCAGACCTAAGGGTGATCCCACAATACTGAGTCCCAAACTTGGGACATCCTAATTTTTGTCTAAAATCACATATTTTTTAGAAAAATTAATGATTTAAGCCTTGAGGGGTTCCATCTAAAGGGGTTTAATTGAAGGGGGTTAGATAAAACCCCCTTAGATCAAACCCTCTTGGAAAGACCCCCTAGTCTTAAATCAAAACCTCGATGGAGTCTCCTTCACACCTATCTAAGTGCTGACAAAAAACCAATTTTGCTTCACCTTTTGGGGGATCAAACGAAGTCATTTAGAAATTCTATTTTGTAGGTACGTAGCCCTTAGTATAAGCTTTCCATAAAGTATGATTTTGAATATATTTTTGTTTAGGAAAAAAAGGGGAGATGGGTTTGGTTTAGGTTTTAAAGGCAAATCCTCCCTTCTCACCTAACATTCAAGGGCATATCAACTGAGTTGAATCTCCACTAAGCAAGAGTATTCACCTATTAGGTTGGGCTACCTCTTGGAACGATGCAGAAGCTCAGATGTATCAAACAATATCTCAATTTAATGCTCAATTACTCTTAAAACCCTAAATAAGCAAAATAGTAAGACAATTAATGAATTACGACAAATCCTTTCAAACTAAGGTGAAGGACAAAGATTGTTAACTCACTATTTTTAAAGTTTGGAATGTGGAACTGTCAGGGACACTAGCACTATTGCCCCTGTCCAAGGCATTATTTTCTACATGGAATCTGAATCTCCTTCTGACACTGATCTGCACTATATCTTCTATTTTTGCTCCGAAAAAGGTGGAGGACACTGGCACTAGCACCATTGTCCCAAAATGTTGAACATTGTCCTCTTTCTTTCAGATCCTGAATCCTTGTTGTCTGTAATGTCCTTTCTGCAACTCTACTCCGCAAAAATTGGTACCTATAACCTGCAATCACAAAGGAGTGTGGGAGGGGGTTGTGGTGTTTAGAGGCTTGCCTAGGTCAAACCCCAGAGAGATATTCAAGTCTTCCAAACACCGTTGTTAGATGAGAGTGTGTATCCCGGTGGGATAGAAGCAAAAATCTAAATGATAAATGTTTGAAAAAACAATAGATATCACCTTGAAGTGTAGATCTCATGGAAGGAAGATGCTCTTCATGCCACGAGGAGATAGAGTCAAATTTGCAAATACAAACACAATAACAACAAAATACTACTCTGCAACACAATGAATGCTTTGAATCACTTTCACATAAAGTCACAAGTTCACAATGTTCATCTAATTTCCATCTAGTTTGCAAATGAAGACCTAAACATGCTTATATATGCAACTACAAAGATTCCCACTAAGAATTTTGTAATTCAAACTTGAGATGTCGGCATAGGACCCAAATAACGGTCATAAAATCGACATTGAAATTTAGGGCAGACCCAAAATAGGGCAGGACTAGGGCGCTAGCGCCCAAGTCCACCCTCCCATTTCTATTCAGGGATCATCAAAATAGCCCCCCTAGGTCCTATTTGCTATAAGACTTCAGGGTTTTCTCATTGGGAGTCAGAATTAACATGCAAGATGCTCTAAATGCATTCTAAGGACCCGAGAGCTAAACCTTAAGAAGGAAAAAGCCCCCAAGGGGACATTTTTCAACATAACATTTAGCCCCCACTTTAATGTATATATAAACGCAAGGCTAATACATACATTAAAGTACGATCAACAAACACAGCAAACACGCCAAACATAATGAAGACAGTAACAGGCACGCAAAACACAGAGAAGCCAGTTACAGTCATGCAAAACACGAAGAAGACAACATCGAAGACACACAAAACATAATGAATACAGTGAATGCAATGATTATTTCTTTTTTCATTTTCTCATTTATGAAATGCAAATGCAAGTGCAAGGAAAGTAAACACACAACCCAAAATGCAGGAGGGACTCATTGCCACACGTCTTTGGACTGCATATGGGACAACAGACACACAATACAAATATCAAAGTGTAGGAGGAACTCATATCCACCAGTCTTTAGACTACACTTGAGAACAAACACGCCATATAAATCCTAAAGCATAGGAGGGACTCATCGCCACCACTCTTTAGACTATGCTTGGGAACAAACATGACATACACACACACATGGAAGACACAGAGAAAACACGACAGACAAGCGATGGAAGAAACCTATTGCTAGGTTTGCAGCCATCTTAGGCACACACTGATGATTGGGCTTCACCACAACAATCACCGAAGACATGCTTAAGGGTTAGGATAGTCTCAGATACACTCCCCGCCTACTCAGAGGACTTTTAGAAAATGACAGGATGTGCAATCTCCTCGCAAAATACACCATCGCCGCCTCTATAGAGGGATTAAATGATTGCAATATAGAAAATAAATATGTGCACTCGCTCAGAGATACAACATCCTGCCTTCGTAGAGGGATTCAAACATGCTTTGTTAGTACCAAAATCATCAAACAACTTACCTTATATATGCCCCCACCTTAAGGTGATTGATATCATGTAACAATATCAAGCACGTTAAGGTAGGAAGAAAACACACAAGGGAACACGAGCTCTCACAAAGCCCATGCCCCTTGGATGTGACATGTACTTTACGATAGCCAAATGTTCCCACAAACACAATTTCCTGCAAGAAAAGGTGTTAGCATCCATATAATCATGATAAACAACAATGCATGTAATCATTCACATAGAGAGCCGAGGAAAGCAAGATCCAAGATAAACAAAGTGCATAGAGTAGCAGTATTGTTATCTTTTGTAAGTGTGATAAGACAACATCAAGATAGCACACAGAGTGATTCTACTAGCCAAGCATCGGTTAATATATATCAACCCCGTCATCATATATGGACTAGGTCCATTTTTTGATTTCTCACCAAAGGGCCGCTAGGTCCACATCAATTGATATAATATGTTTTTCATCATCTGCCAACTAGACAGAACCACTAGAGGAAGGTAAAGAATAAATTGAGAGAGGAGAAACAAGTGCCTTAGGGACAATCATGTAGAAGGGTGCCCCCAAGTTACCAACCGCAATGCTATGTCCATAAGACACAACACAACAATGAAAATAGAGGAGAAGCAATATAGAAGAATGATGATACAAATAGAAGAAGGGTCACAACAGAGGTGGTCTCTCGATATCCTTGACCTTACAATAGAATCATGGGTCATCTTAGGAGGCCTAAACAACACATAACACATCACGGGGGAAACACAACATGAAGGTAAAAGGTTAGAAATACTTACCTATAGGGACAACCAAACTAAGGGTTGTCGATGAGCAAATCATCCTCTTCCCAATCTCAAATGCTAGAGGAAAGAGATGTGTAAGGTACCATAGCCCAATTGTTGTTCTTGTCTTCAAATTATTCATTGTTAAGTTCATCTAAGTTTGATTCAATGTTAGGTTGGATGTTTTCTTGTTGAGTTGCATTTCATTGGGCAAAAGCTTGTCTTCTCTTCCTCCTTTCTCGTGCTTGTCTATTTCTTCTTGTCTTATTACTTATCTCTTCAAAGGCATTGTTATGTTTTCCATAGGTTTTTGCACATTAGGGGAGGAAGCACCACGTTCAAATTTTATTGTCTCGAGGGAATGTTTTGTTGTCAATGAAAACCTCTCAATCCCTGTAAGGATGATAGGGGAGGAACCTCAGCATAATTACCATCTCTCCGTGGATGAGGTGAGTTATAAAAATTTCCCTTATCCACTTCTATCATGTCGATTATTTCATCATAGTCATAATAGTCTTGTTTTATTCTTATGTCATTTTGTCATTTTCCTTTTGCTCTAAGGGGATCTTCAAATGCATGTTGTTCTTCTCTTACTGTTTGTAAAGGAGACCTGGCCACTCTAGCTAGTTATTTTGCTGTATATCATCTGTATTCTAGAAAGATTGGTCTCTTCGTGGCTTAGGGTCTGTGTCAGGTTGTGAACAAAAATAATCAAGAGTGAAGTTCTTGCTCTTGGCCAGAGGTTGATATGAATTACGACGAATAGTATGGATTTCTCAATGCAAAGGGAATTTTAAGCATTTGTGAATAGTTGAAGGGACAACATTCATAGCCTTAAGCCATGGATGTCCTAGTTTTACATGAAAGAGGTTGGATAAGGGGATAACATCAAATAATTTATCCACGGCTTTATCATAAACTGAGACCAATAAGGTTATCTATCCAAATGTGTTCATCAAAGCTCCATTATGTGTTTTAATTCTCAAATCCGACGGTTCATAATAATTTTGTGCCAAGTCCTGTTTAAGAATAAACTCTTCCATAACCACCATTATTCATGCAATTAGGATCTATAAGTGTTCCATCCACAGGTCTTTCCATTATTTTCACTATAATGTAAAGAGGCCCTTCAGTATCTACCATTTCTTTGTCATGAGGAGTAAATGTTATTTCAAGTTCAAGGGCTTGTCTTTTCAAATAAGGCTTAGGAGGAAGCCTAGCATTATTGTTGTATTGAGAAGACATATGTATGTTTCAAATGAATTCCAAATTAGATTTTAAAAGGTTTTTCAAACTTATGCCAAAACAAGTGCAAAAGTATGTATGAGAATGACCTAAAATGCTAGATTTTTCAACTTTTTTCAATGCAAATGAATGAAAGAAGAGGTGTTGTGAAGAATTTCAAGAGGGACAGAAAATAATATGCATAATAATAGCCCAATGATGCAACAATATCATTCACAACATGTTTTGATGCAAGTCTAGAGTAATGACAAGTAAAAACCTAGTGAAAATACACCTAAAATATGCAATTTTTCACCAATTTTCAATGAAGAAGCCTAATAGAAAAAGTGATGTAAGGAATTTGAGGAGGGGAAGAATATTGTAACCCTAATAACAGCCAATTAATGCAGCAAAATCCCTCACAACATGCTTGTAATGCAATTCTAGAGAGACGATAAGGCCAAATCTAGTGAAAATGCAAGGTTTTCAACCCTAGACATGAAATTTTGCAAGAAAGTCACTATGATGCAACACTACAATTATAAACAAGTCCTAATGAGTGTTTTAAAAGGGTAGTAAAATCTAAAACAAGATTTTAAGTACAAACCCTAGCTAATGCAAAACTAGGTTTTTATGAAAAATGCACAATTTCAAGCAATTTTTGACAATTTAAGCATGGAAATGCAATGCAAGTGAATACTAAATGATGGATTCCTACAATTTAAATCAGATCTAATGAAAATAACATAAATTTAATGAAATTTATGCCAATTAATTCAAATTATGCTAAAATGCAAGCCTAAGATGTCAATTTTTTCAAAATTTTCAAAATTTTTAATTTTTTTGTATTTTTTCGAATGCAATAAAATGAATGAAATGCAAATCTATCACACAACACTCGGTAAGGTGCAAAAATTCAAAAATATAGGTTCACCAAAATGTTTAGGGGAAAAAGGAGGGATGGGTTTGGTTTAGTTTTTAAAGGCAAATCCTCCCTTCTCACCAAACATTCAAGGGCATATCAACCAAGTTGAATCTCCACTAAGCAAGAGCATTCACCTATCAAGCTGGGATGCCTGTTGGAACAATGAGAACGCTCAAATGTATCAACCAATATCTCAATTTAATGCTCAATTACTCTTAAAACCCTAAATAAGCAAACAATAAGCAAATTAATGAATTACGACAAATCCTTTCAGACTAAGGTGAAGGACAAAGATTGTTAACTTGCTATTTTTCAAACTTCAGAATGCAGAACTATCGAGGACACTGGCACTAGAGCCCCTGTCCAAGGCATTATTTTCTGCATGGAATTTGAATCTCCTTCTAACACTGATTTGCATTGTATCTTCCGTTCTATTTCAAAAAAAGGTAGAGGACACTGGCACCAGCACCCTGTCCCAAAATGTTGAACATTGTTCTCTTTCTTTCAAATCCTGAATCCTTGTTACAGTTTACAACCTTCTTATACAACTCCACTCTACAAAACTTGATACCTGTAGTGGTCTCCCTCCATTTGGATGTGGCAAACCATTTTCTTTTCAAATGCTTTTTGGCTGGGCAGTAGTAAGTTTATGGTATTTTGCAAATATATATTTTTTAAATAAATGGAGGATTTTATAACATTTATGAGTCTATGTTGAGACCTCTTCAGCTAAGAGTCAAGTATTGGGGGTATCCATTCCACCAAAGTTGCCCATGCATGATCTCAACCTCATCTCTTATATTTCATACCTCCGAGGGTTTGAACCTTAGTGGATGGGGTAATCAAGGAACATACCATCACCCTCATTAATTGTGCTCAACCAATTGAGCTACTCAGCCTCATCTCTTATATTTCATACCTCCGGGGGGAACATACCATCACCCTCATTAACTGTGCTCAATCAATTGAGCTACAACCCTTTCATTGCAAATAATTTTTGAAATCTACATCAGTGAAAGGGCTATGAAGAGAAGCAAAAAGGCAATATAGAGGGATAGGTTTGCACAAACCATCTAGTTATTGTTCTGCTCTAGGTTGTGATGTGGAATGGATGTGGTTTCTTCAAGGTTTGTATCCCCTTTTTGTTGGCTCCTTTTTCAAGCACGTTGTCTAGTTTGATTTGTATTTTTCTTTAGTTTGTTCCAATAAAAAATAAGTTTATGGGATTTTACCTAACTAGTATTCAAAGTTATGAAATGGTTCATAGATATGAATAGCTACTCTTTTAAATAGTGTATATTTATATATTTTTGTAAAGTTATTAGTGAGTGCTTGGTGGATAAGATTATAAATATGTGTCTATCATGGTTATCAAAAGGTCCATAGACATAAATATGTAAAGTTTTATTATTAAATAGTATATATTTGTAGTTTTTGGAGAGTTATTACATGTAGTACTTGGTGGATAAGATTATAAATATTTGTGTTCTATGGACCATAGATATAAATATTTATAGTTGTGTGGTTAAATAGTGACCATTTGATAGCACTTTTATATTGTTAGAATTCATAGAGTTGTGTTTTTATGTGGCATACACATTGCTAGGTGTATCATCACTTCTTAAATACATCTAAAGTTTAATGCATATTTATTATCACAATCCACCATTATACAATTAGAATGTGATGTGTTATGGTATTTGTCTTATTACATTAAATGACCTACATTCTCATTAAAGATTCATTTACTCTCTTCAACCTTCAACAACCAAGCACAAAAAGCATACAAATTTATATTTAGATTTAGTGTTCTAATATATATAAAACATTGGTATTTATAGAAGGTGGTTTTGGATATGGAAAAATCTATGTTTAGGGCTTGTCATGGGAGCCTAATCTAGATTTTTAGAAAATAAATTGGTGACATGCCACTCCATAAATGTGGTGTCTTCTCTCCACAAGCCTTAAACCCCCTTAGAAAAGCGCTTAGAATCAAAGAGATAAGATATTTATAGTATTTTTAGACAAACGCTACACATTTATATATTTAGAGCCATTATATGCTTTGCTTAGTCAAAAGGGTCCTAAGTATTTGAGTGTATCAACCATTTGATAGCACTCTTAAATGTCAATTATAGAAAAGAAGTGATGTTGAAGGTATTTTAATTTACTAACATTGATGATTATGTCCAAAGATAGCAAGAGAGTGTCACAATAAGTATTAATCATAAGAACTTGGATAAATATATAATCATATTTTAAATCATGTATCTTTTCAACAATAAAATAATTTTTATTGTATATTATGCATAAGACATAAGAAATGTATTATTCTTAGAAATTAAAAGGAATCATGGACTCGTCTATTTATTGTGCTATGCACATTGGTAGTAGTGTCACCACTTATTTAATGTATTTGAATATTTAATTTTTGCTTATTATCACAATCTACTTTTATACAACTCATCACATTAAAGATAAAAAAACTACACCTGTATGATTATGAAATGCTACTATTTTTCTCTCTTCCTCTCATGGTCACACAATTATTTTAATTTCAAAATCTTAAATAATTATAAGTTGTATCTCATAACTCCATAACCCCAGTCAAAATTACCTCGGCCATATTAGAACCCACTTACCCTTGATCTTAGGGGTCATAATACATTTGGCCTTTGGAGATGAGTTAATTATCATTGTTAAATTGTGGTTTGATTTCCAAACTTCTATACTTAGAAATTTGGCTATGTTAAAACATTTCTCCAATGAGGATATCTATTCTTACATAGTGAAAGTATTAAAAGTACGACATAATGAATAAGAGCCAAAGGTTCTAACACACCACTTAGTTAGTAATTCATTTTCAACATTTACATTATTACATTCAATGGCTTTATAAAGCCATTCAACCTGCTAACTACCCAAACCACCTAAGAACTAACTAATAACTAGTAATTAACATTAATATGTTAATTTATTTATTACATCACACATTCTATGTCATGCATTAATTAATTCCTAGCACCCCCTTTAGTGCTGACATAGGAATTTTATTCTACATAGACATATCGAGAGTTGGCCTTGGTTGGTCATTGCCTCCATCTTTTGTGTTGCTACTGAGATCCACTTGTTTCACTCCCCCCCTTAGTGGAAAATCTTCTTTGGATGTCAATTTCCACCAATAATGCATCCAACTAGCAATCGCACCTTGGTGTGCAATGGGTACGCCAAGGAGTTTTGGAAGTTCAATTGCCATATTTTAAGTGAATGATGACTATCTTGTATCCTTATGGTATATGTTAATTTTTTGTTTTCTCGATTGTCATGAAATAATTTGCATAATCTAATGGATTTCAAGATCCTTATGTTTGCTTAGTAGGTACTTCAATGTGTGAGCTTTCATGTTTGGTGTGTAGTCTCTATTTGCATGCATCCCCTTCTTAAAAACATTATGCATATATCACTATCTCCCCCCTCTCTATGTGCAATGGGTATGAAGAAAATTTGTGGAAGTTCAATTCCAT
Organism: Cunninghamia lanceolata; assembly: GCA_027924645.1. NCBI lineage: Eukaryota > Viridiplantae > Streptophyta > Pinopsida > Cupressales > Cupressaceae > Cunninghamia > Cunninghamia lanceolata. The sequence continues at coordinate 1,418,925 of BSBN01001349.1, forward strand.
GTCTTTAAGTGAATTAAATCCCTATGGCCCATGTCATTAGCTAGAATTGAAAGAGCTTTGTTGTATTTATTAAATGTCATGAACCATAGTTAACACTTGAATAATCTCTCTCTCTCTCTCTCTCTCTCTCTCTCTCTCTCTCTCTCTCTCTCTCTCTCTCTCTCTCTCTCTCTCTCTCTCTCTCTCTCTCTCTCTCTCTCTCTCTCTCTCTCTCTCTCTCTCTCTCTCTCTCTCTCTCTCTCTCTCTCTCTCTCTCTCTCTCTCTCTCTCTCTCTCTCTCTCTCTCTCCTCTCTCTCTCTCTCTTCTCCTCTCTCTCTCCTCTCTCTCTCTCTCTCTCTCTGTTTCCTCTCTCTGTCTATCTTTCTCTTTCTCTCTTCCACTTTATCTCTCTATCTCTCTCTGCCTGTCTATTTCTCTTTTAAAATTATTTCTTGTGATAGGTTTCATACTAATCCTTTTGTAATTGTTGCCCTTGATGTCAATTATATTTTCTCTTCTAATGGATTCTCCAATGTAATATTATGATGGAAAAAGCTCTAGAATTATGGGGGATTTAGTTATATGAATTGCACTCTTTCAAGATGGACCTAAGGATGACCTAAAATCAGAACAACTTATGGATGATGGTGTTCTTGTGGATGGAAGTACAAGGATGGATGTCAAGAATGCTTTTGGATATTATAAAAAGGTTTCTTCTTGCTTATATTAATGGGAAACCACTAAGCTAATTGCTTTTAGGTGTGTCGGATATTTAGTCTAGCAAAGTCATCTAAGGATGAAATTTAGTTTAATCATACTTTTAGGGAATTTGAGACTTGGTGGATGGTGTAATAAAGGAACATACCATCATCCCTAACTGACCAATCAACTAATTAAACTATGACCTTTTAGTGAATTTTTTTTTCTTATCTCTAATAACAACAAAATATATGATATAAAGCAACCATATATAAATCTTAAATGACCAATAACATGACAAGTTGAAAGTCATATATTTGTCGCAACCCTCTAATGATAATAGTACATACAATTATATAATAATTTAATTAGGGATAAAATTTATATTTTTTAATAATGTGCATTTACTAAAAATATAATATTTAAAATCATGCCATTATAACTTTGTATTATTATACTATAATTTGATTATTATTATTATCTAATCCTAATTTTCAAGATTGACTTTGCAATGAGTTTATGACTCTTTTAAGAGCCTAAACATTGTAAGTATTTGTGTGTTCAATGACGTGTATCAAATACCTTTAAGAAGTTTTGTGAGTGTGAAAAGTCATCCCTAAACCTCCTTAGATCAACTTAATTTAGTAAAATATCTAATTATAATTTATTAATGTCATATTTAAATTGTTATCTATCGAGAAAAAGCAAATAATTGTAAATAACTCATAATTTTTTAAGTGACTCTAAGAGCTTGTCAACTTTTTCGATTGTGGGGGTGCTCCCATCCTATGAAACAAAATGCCACCACTTTACTTGTCCTTAAAAAAATTAAATTGAAGAACAAGTCATATCTACATGAAATAATCTAAGACACCTGAATAGTATTTTAGCATAGACAAGTGTCTTACATAAAAAAGTTATTTTTGAAAAGAAATTTGTATTCTTTAAAGATGCATGAAGGAGACATTGTAACCAAACATTTAAATGATTTTCATTTTGTAGTGAGTCAATTGCCTTCCATAGATGTAAAAATGGAAGAAGAGGAAAAATGTATCACTTTGATTTTTTCATTAAAGGATACCATAGTTTCTATTTGGAAGGCTATATATCTAAAAGGGATCAATATCCTTTCTTTGTTCACTAGAATTGGGGTGCAAAAGTTGCTTTGCATTGTTTGGGTATACCATTCAATTATGTTGTATCTGCAAAAATTTGTAAAGAAAACAATGTTATCCTCAAAACTTGGTAGAAAAAACACATCAAAAGGGTAAATTGATTGAGGTGGAAAATGTGGAGAATTTGACAAAAGAAAGACTTGATGAAATTATTAATTCAATTGGAGGTTTTGATGTGATAATAGGGGGAAACCCCTACAATAGTCTAACAAGTAAGAACAAGAACATAAGGGATGGATGGAATGCATTCAAGTGTAACTTAATAGAATAATGAAACCTTTATTTTGTACTATCTAGATTTCAATAGATTATAAATTCCTTATTTTTATAGACAAATTCATGCCCAAATTGAAGAGGCTACCAAAAACAAGTATTGAAAATTATGGACATTATTATTATTTTGATTCTGTGTAGCAGATGTTTTTGCATAATTAACGGATGTTGCCAATTATAGGCCCATATCGATATTATTTTTATTAAATGGAACAAATATGTTTGCACAATTAGCATGGGACTAATTGTAGGCTTGGATGTTATTAATTACAATCCTAGGGTTATTAGTTTGATTAGTCGTACTAACCATGGTTTCCTTTGCAAGGATTGAATGAAAGCCTGGAGGATTGCAAGAAATCAAATTTCATAAAAAGTGCTTAGATTTAGAAAACACTTACTGTGAAACCTATCACAAGAAACCATTTCAGAATATAAAGCTTAAAGAAAGTGTGTTCCAAATGTTTGTCTATAGAAAATAAAGATGTATAAATTTTTGTTTACCACAACATGTTAAAGAATTTGGTTGGAATTAGAATTCCAGATCACCTAGTGGGTTGGTAGTGGAAGTATAAAGAGTTTGAGCAAGGCCCACCATACTTTTACTTTGAATATGTGTATAGTAGGCCATTTAGGGTAACTAAAATGTATGGATTGAAAGTACTTTTTAGTTCCAATTAGAAAACATGGGTACATACATAACCTTTGTACGAATAATTATTTTAAGATTTACTTTTAGGTTGTGTCTTTCTAATTATTTTTGAAAATAAATTTGTATTATGTAAAGATACATGAAGGAGACTTTATAACCAAACATTTGAATTATTTTTATCTAGTAGTGATTCAATTGGCTTCCATATATGTAAACATAAAAGATGAGGAAAAATACATATCATTTTGATTTTTTCATTATAGGATACCATCTTTGAGTTTGAAGCCCATCTATCTAAAGGGGATCAATATCCTTTCTTTGTTCTCTATAATTGGGGGTGCAAAAGTTGCTTTGCATCATCTGGCTATATCACTCAATTATGTTGTATCTACAAAAAATGTGAAGAAACTTATGGACATTATTATTATTTTGATTCTATGTAGCAAATTTGTTTGCACAATCAACATGGACTAATTGCAAGTATGGATGTTGCCAATTGTAGATCCTTTGAACATTATTTTGATTATTTGGAGAAAATTTATTTGCACAATCAACATGGGACTAATTTTAGGCTTGGATGTTGTTAATTACAATCCTAGGATTATTAGTTTGATCAGTCATTCTAACCATGGTTTCTATCTCTTTTTCTTCCTCTCTATATGTTCGTGTCTCTATCTCCCCTTGTTTCTTCCTCTATCTCTCCTCTCCCTCATTCTCTCTCTTGATCTCTCTTTATGTCTCTTTCTCTACGTCTCTATTTCTTTGCCTCTCTATCTCTCTTTCTCTACCACTCTATCTATTTATCTTTCTATCTCTCTCCATCTTGATCTTCCCTTCTTTCTTCCTCTATCTCTCCTATCTCTCTCTCTCACTCTCTCTCTCTTGATCTCTCTGTATCTCTGTATCTCTCTTTTTCTCTCTCTTCCTTTCTTTGTTTAACCAAATTTGAGCACAATTGTTGGTTTTTCACTATGGGTTCTTAGTACTTAGGTGTTTCTTTTGTTCAATTTTTGTTACTATTATTTGTCTATACCTATCCTTGTGTTTACTTGAAGTCATTATGCATTCTCATCAAGCTTATAAGTCTAAGAGGAGGGAACTTGTACATTTCCTTTGGAATCATATGTTTTGGAGTAGATTCTTAGCTCCATGTTTGTCAAAGAGTGAAAAGCATTGATGAAACTTTAACTATATAGTGAAATCATTATTCTTCTCTAAATGGTTCCATTTTGAAGTGTTAGAAAGCTAGAGAACACATTGCATTATATGGTTGTCCATGCTTGATTTCTAGTGTATTTTTCTAGTTGCTTCCATTGTTTTGAGAGTGTCTTAAATTATAATTGATAGCCTCTAAGTAATTTTAGCATGTAGAAAAACATTTATGCAAACAATATTGGCTCATTTTTATTCTAAATGATGAAATGCATCTAATTAGTGGGAAAGGGAAGCATACATTAATGGATGAAGTACATGCAACAAAGAAGAGAGAAATGCCAATCTTCGTAGAATATTGCAAGGCATTCTGTTGACTTGATTTTTCCAAAGCATATTTGTTGTTAAGCTATATTCTAGTCCATTGGTGTCTTGATGGATATGTATTAGAAGAACTATTATCTATTCAAGGTATACATAATTTGCACAAATCACAAATTATTGATATCAAATAAAATCTTAAGCAAGTAGTGGTCATGAAAATAGCTCCAAGTTATTCTTTTGAGGAGAAGATGCATGTTTATTGCAGATGTCACATTTTATTTTTCCTTGTTTTGTCATTCTTAAAATTCATGCATCACATAGTACATGTAGAAGAACAAAAGAGTTATATATGGGTACCACATTTAAGAGGCCATATGTTCAAAATGGCAAGAAAAGGGCCAATACATTTGCTCTTGAACCTAGTTGCAAAGAGCCAACATATTTTTTGAATCCCTTATCTCTACTTATAATAGGTTCAACTAAGTTGATCTCATAAGAGTCAAGCTCTCTTAATTATAATCAAATTGATCAGACATAATAGTAGAGTTAAACCTTCTATTACAAAGTAATAAAATTATAAAATTCTATAGCTATCCATTGTTGCAATATTCATAATCTAATTATTGATGCATTTTTTATTGTAAAAATGAAAATGGACTAGAATGCTAGTAAACCATGAGTGTGCTTCTTCATGTTTGTGTGTCGAGACACTAATTTTTTAATTTCAATCACCCATGACTCATTGCTCGATGTGACATTAATAATGCATCCTTTATGTTTGTTCAGGTATCTTGCATCGTTGCTAGGTATTTGTACATTACTTTGATTAGTATTTTATTGATACTATATGATAGATTCCTTTGACACATATGTAAGCTTGAGTTGCGACAAAATATGTTACATTTGAAATTGCATTAACTATAGTTTGTTTGAGGCATTCTATCAATGGTTGTGTATAGGTAATCATTAACACTTTCGTGTGAAGGAAGGGCATATGTGTGCTAATTAAGGATATATTTGAGTGAGCATATTAGATAGGATATATGGTTGGTGGACTAAAATTTATGGACTCCAAAGTCAGTGCTTGATGGCCCATTTATTTAACTAAAAAAATAGATTGGTTGTAGGTTAGATTTTATATGCTAAGAACTACATGGCCATGTAGTGGGGTCACAATTATGGCACATGCATGCTAATGCCAAAGGTGAGTTAAACAAGTTTTGTTATCTTTCATCAACACTAATGATAGTATCCCATGTCGTGATATCCATAGTGGCCTCTGTGTGTGTGTGTTACAATAAGAGTACATGTGACCATTAATCTATCGTCGTGTGGGCCATGAAAATGACATAGCCATTGTTTTTTTCTTTTTATGTTTCCTATTTTAATTTGGATGGGTTGATACATAAAAAGTTAAGACATTTTTTTTCAAAATTCAACCAATGTCTTGAAACTCATTTTATATGCCTTCTATATATCATTGTTATAGTTGACTATAAGAATACAATTTGTTGTATTTTATTGTTTTTAACATTTTGTTCTATATAATATATTATGTCTCTATATAATAATTTATATTATATAAAACATAATTCAAAATAATTTTTTTTATACACAAAATAAATAATTCATTAAATTAAAAAATATATAAAAATATTAAATCTACAACAAAATTTATATAAATAGATAATAGTAGATATATTTATTTAACTCCATTAATCTAATTTTTAATTAAAATCAATTTCATCATATGTCAAATAAATTTCTAATTTAGATTTTTGAATATAGCATTTAAAGAAATGTAAATATAAAGTTTTTTATACAATATTAAATTATAAATTTGTATATTTATATTAAATATATTATGTATATTTATTATTTAAGTAGATCTATTTTATATATAAAATCTATATTTGATAATATTTATTATTATATTTTATATAATGTAAATTATTTTGTATTATAATATTATAGTATAAAATTGTATATTTTTATTAAATATATTATATATGTAATATTTATATTATATATAATCTTTTATTTAATTATAAATATAAGTATAATATAGTTTTCTTATATAAAATTAATATATAATAAAATAACAAATATTTTTGGAATATTAAATATATATAAATATACATGTTACAATATATTATTATTTTAAAAATACATTAAATAATATATAGTATATATTATTATAATAGATATTACATATTATATCAAATAAATATAATTAAATTACATTCAAATATATAATATAAATGTATGATTTACAATATAATATTATTTTTAAAATATATTAAATAATTTACATAATATTAAATATACTATATAACAATAAACATAATTATATTAGATATTATATATTATATATAAAATTATATAATTAAGTTATAAATAAATATAAATAATAAAGATATAACATGTTTAATTTAAATATACAATGTTATACTATATAAAATATATGATATATAATATTATTTTATAATATTGTATAAAAAGGAATCGCAAAGAAAATACACATCAAATAAAACAAAATAAGATAAATCATTTTATAATATATTATGTTATGTATTTTATATACCCTTGATGATGAAAGTACTCTCTCCCGTCTACCTCTCCCACTCTATCTTTCTCATATCATCTCTCTAAATCTCCCCCTCCCTTCTCTTCTTTTTTGTCTTTTTTGTCTTTTTTTTTAATAAATTGTTAATAAATATATTTATTAGTACAATGTAAGAATTTACTATTTATTAAGTCTTTCAATTATAATTACTTATATTTAATCTAAATACCCATAACAATTTAAATACATTATATAACTATATTAAATATTTTCAATAAATACTATATAATTAAAATCTCATATTATATTGGGGTGGTAGGGCGGGCACCCTATCCATGGGAACATGGAAGGGTCGTATCCATAGGATAGACACTTGGCAAAGGTGGTCACCTTCGTTGGTTTTCTGACAATAATTGTTTGGACTGCAGATACTTACCAATGCATTCAAATGATGCCTCCGCACGTATGAGCTTGCTCGAAGGATTTATCCCTTTTCTATTCTCCGAGTTGTCCAATTAATGATGGCATTCGTAGGGTTTCTAACAAAGAATACTCTAGATGCTCACCATTGCCTTTAATTGCATTCTACAGTTTCATTCGAATGGAAAGTTTTGTCATAGGCTTGTTCGAAGGTAGCTCTCTGGTTAGAATGGCAGAAGGCTTAGGATTCATTGCTTGAATATCTATTGAAGGAATGATAAATTTGGGGGTGGTAACCCCCGTTCAACTGGAAAGCATTGTTTGGCAAATGGCGTTCAAAGGTGTCCTCACTAATCAAAGGCTAAAATAGGTTCTGCGATTGCATGATGGCCTCTTGTTACCAACAGTGAAGATCATTCTTGGCAAAGATTTTCTGTGTGCAGGGGTGGTGCAGGGGCACCTAACAACTCAGCTTATTTTGTTGTTTGTTTGTCATAAGGTCAAACTGACCAATTGTTGTTTTTCAATTTTTTTTTGTTCAGTTGTAATAAGGGCAATTCAGGGATATGAAGCGGTTGGCCTTCCCCAACTGTCATGAACAGTTGATCTCCCACTGTATTGGGATAATTGGCAGCAGGCCAAACATGTGGGTTCAGTTCTGAGTTCAGTTGCGTATGTTCAATTCTGTGCAAAAAGAATAACAAAAACTCTATTCTATTTGTGGTGTGAAAAAAGCTGTTAGCTGTTGGTATATTTTGCTTTCCTGTAACGTAGTCATTTCTATTCTGCAAGTTGTCGAAGTATGAATCAATGAAGCATTCCACTGGCAAGATTTCTATTGAAATCATTGGAATGGCTTCGTTGTGTACATATGTGTTTTTATTTTCTGCTCTTGTTCCTGTGTGTTGTGTTCTGTTTAACAGTGCAGAGAACTGGGTTGAAGGTATTGCATAGTAAGCGCCCTAGCATTTCTATGTGCTAGGGTTTAGTCGAAAGTTAGGCGAAGTGAAGTTTTGCCTAAGTGTTGGAGTACCATTGGCTAGACTAGGGGTTATCAGTAGAGTATTTAGTATTCTAGGCGAAGGTAGTAGTCTGCCTGAAGAGTAGTCAGGGTGACCAAGTACATCGACAAAGTTTGGTGAGGGTTCATCGAAATGAGAAGTCATACTGAAGTCAGTGTATCAACACAAGTTTGATTTAGTCTCGCCGAAGCCAAGTTCAACCATCGGTGTATTGGCAGAGCCCTATAGAAGTTCTCCGATGAAGATAGTCACGCCGACAGTGGAAAGCCATTGGGTATCCGTCAGTGAATTAAAGCCCCGCCGATGTTTGTAGTCTTGCCAACGACAAGTTGTATCGGCCTATCGACCTGGGTGAAGTCTAGCCTTCTAATGAACCGAGTCCTGGCGATGTTGAACCTAGCATCGGCCTATCGGCCAATGGATTGTTAAGTCCTACCGATAAGAGCTCCTTTTTATTGTAAGAGTGATTGGCGTATCGGTAAGGTAAGTGTTGGGTTCGCCGATAGTGTTTGTCTTTTCGACGATAGTGGTAGTATCGGCCAATGGAATATTGAGTCCCGTCGATAGTTGAATGATTCGAGAGGTTCGGTGGTTTCAGCGAATTCAAGAGTTTAAATTTTGAATAGTTTTGTCTGCTTCACTGTGCGCTTTGCATCATTTTGGTATCAGAGCTTTAGGCGGTCTGTGTGGTGACGTGTTTTGAACAAGTTTGTGTATGTCAGCAAACGAGAGTGAAGGAGAGGCTAGCAGCATGCCTCCAAAGGGGATGACAGTAGAAGTGCTTTAGAAATTCCAAGAGATGGAAGAGATGATCAAGGTTGGAGTCAAGGAAACACTCCAGGCTGAGTTGAAGGCACTGAAGATAGGAAAGAAATCAGATGGTGAATTTGATGAAGAAGAAGATGGGGAAGAGGAAACAACCCCAGAATAGGCAGATATATCTACAGACTAGAAACAATTTCTGGATGCCATAAGGACACTCGATAAGGAGTTGTCTGAATCAAAAATGGAGATTTTGATGTTCAGTGGAAAGATGGATGCAGAAGAAGTTATTGAATGGGTCGAGGCTTTGAACAATTACTTCGAGTACAAGAAGGTACCGAAGAATAAAAGAGTCAAGTTTGTAAAGACAAAATTGAAAGATGCAGCACTCACGTGGTGGAACTACACCCCGGGGGAAAGGGTGAAGAGTGGCAAGAGCATGATCTCATCCTGGAGTTGGATGGTAGAGAGGATCAAGGCTCAGTTCCTACCAGTGGATTATGAAGTGCAGATATACAGGAAAATGTAGAATCTCAGACAAAAGGATATGGATGTATCCACCTATACAGAGGAATTTCACAAATTGTCTCTAAGGTGTGGACTTGCTGAGGATCATAAAGGAAGAGTTGCGAGGTATATTAATGGCCTGAAGTATAGAATACAAGATGAGATTACCATCTTGAAACCAAAAACCATGGACAAGTGTTTCTAAGTGGTGCTGAGAGTAGAAGAGAAGCAAAAAAGAAAGGGAGAACAACAAAACAGAGGTAGAGGTGGAAGAAATTTTAGGGGAAGAAATAGCTTTGGTGGCAAAAATCAGTTCTAGAAGAATCAAGGGGAGTCTAGTCAGCAAGAACATAGTAGAGAATCTGGTTCCAGACGGGGTTTCAAAGGAAGGAGACCCAATGGGAGAGGCAGATTTGGTGGACCAGGTGATGCAGAGGAACTGGGCAATAACTTACTAAACAGGGCGAACAACCCATTAAAACCCACCAACCTAGGGTTTAGGCTTCATTTTCTTTAATAACCCCTTACTTAAGACCACATAATACCAAAATATGCTTCCATTTTCTCATCGGCCAGATCTAATCTATCGGCCACCTCCTAATTTCTTTCACCGACATGCTATTCTTTCCGATGGTTAGAAACCATCGCTCAGACTTATACTGTCGGAGTGACTCCTCCGTTGTCCTCTGATATACATACTTACTCCGATGGCCTCAAAGGCTCCTTCAAACTGCACTATTGGCGAGACTAATACCGTCGGCCCAACCACATGAAGTCTCACCGATATCCCTCTCTCACCGACACCAAACACTCTATCGCTAAGACATACAGTTATCGGCTCCCTCTCCAATTCTTACGCCAACTCACATCTCTCCCCGACGAACCTTTTGCTTCCACACACGCCGGAGATCTTCCCCATCGGTAAGACACCCCATTGTCGGTGCAACTTCCTTTCTTTCTGCCGACCAATTCTCATGCCGATACACCTTCACTCTTCCTATCGGCCAGACCGTTGAACCCTTCGCTTGAACCGATGCCTTGAACCTTTATATTGAACTGTCGCCTTGAACCGTTGCATTAAACTTTTTCATTGAACCATTGAATCGGTTCAATCAGACGGTTCAACCATCCACCTAACTTTGATCGGCCAGACTTTTGAACACCTCTTGCCGACCACCCGATACCATGCATTGTTTTCTCCATTGGTGAGACTGCTTCCATCGGTCTCACTTAAAATCTTCACGCCGATCCTCATTTTCTCAGCAATGACTTTTCCTACACACATGTCGGGCAGATTTTCCACATCTCACACCGATATCTATCATCCAAGCTCGCCTTCAACTTTGCTCATCGGCCAGACGAGTTCCTGTCGGCCAAAATAGGAGGGACTCTGCCGATGGCTGTATTACGCCGATGTCATATTCTGCAACTACACACATACAGATTTCTAAACTAATACAGAAAAGCAAAATAGCACAGAACAACAGAGAGGAGAAATTAAAAAGAGATTGGCATTCCACTGGTCTCGACCGAGGTCTCGACCAGTGTAATGAATCAAAACTCGATTGCTCTACAAAACACTAAATTTTATTTCTCTTTCTAAGATTACACGCTTCTCTATTGCTCCTCTTTTTCTCTTTCCTCCCTTCCTGTCTTTAACAAACAGGGACTGCCTATTTTAAAGGCTCACTTCTTGGCAGTTACACACGGTGGAATCTCAATCGATTCGTCACTTCTGCCATTTGTTACGCGACAGTTACAACTCGGACAGTTACAACTACTTCCTATCCGTTTACAATAGGTGCCATGTGGCTTTACAATATGGGACATGTTGGTCCGAATCAGAACAATTGGCGGTAGGCCTTACAATAATTAAAATGATAATAGGGGGCTTCTTGACGGTAATGGGTTGCTCCTGCACCATACTCCCAGACTTGAAAAATTTCCATGTCCCATGGAAATGCTCGGTGAGAACTGCAACAACTCTGTACTCTTGGTGTCTTCAACTTGACGCCTCTGCTACTTGTACCCTTCAACTGTGACTCCTCTCAATGGAGTTGAACTGGCTGCTCCTCAAGATGCTACTATAAGTCCAACCTCAATGTTGCACCAACACTTCTGTCCCTCACCTGGGAGTCCTCTCTTGCCTCTCTCCCCAGGACTTTTGGCGACACTCACTGGACCTCTTTCTTAGGCCCTTGAACCATCTCCTGTGGTTCCATGACAGATCTCTTATTTGCCTGCTTGCAGCTTTGTGGACATGCATCTGCAACCATAAATATTAGCAAATCAAAACACCAATCTCTCACTTAGATTCCCAGAGCTTTCGCTGGCTCTGATACCAATTTGATGCGGAAGAACTGGGCAATAACTTACTAAACAGGGCGAACAACCCATTAAAACCCACCAACCTAGGGTTTAGGCTCCATTTTCTTTAATAACCCCTTACTTAAGACCACATAATACCAAAATATGCTTCCATTTTCTCATCGGCCAGACCTAATCTATCGGCCACCTCCTAATTTCTTTCACCGACATGCTATTCTTTCCGATGGTTAGAAACCATCGCTCAGACTTATACTGTCGGAGTGACTCCTCCGTTGTCCTCCGATATACATACTTACTCCGATGGCCTCAAAGGCTCCTTCAAACTGCACTGTCGGCGAGACTAATACCGTCGGCCCAGCCACATGAAGTCTCACCGATATCCCTCTCTCACCAACACCAAACACTCTATCGCTAAGACATACAGTTATCGGCTCCCTCTCTAATTCTTACGCCAACTCACATCTCTCCCCGACGAACCTTTTGCTTCCACACACGCCGGAGATCTTCCCCATCGGTAAGACACCCCATTGTCGGCGCAACTTCCTTTCTTTTTGCCGACCCAATTCTCATGCCGATACACCTTCACTCTTCCTATCGGCCAGACCGTTGAACCCTTCGCTTGAACTGATGCCTTGAACCTTTATATTGAACCGTCGCCTTGAATCGTTGCATTGAACCTTTTCATTGAACGGTTGAACCGGTTCAATCGGACGGTTCAACCATCCACCTAACTTTGATCGGCCAAACTTTTGAACACCTCTTGCCGACCACCCGATACCATGCATTGTTTTCTCCATCGGTGAGACTACTTCCATCGGTCTCACTTAAAATCTTCACGCCGATCCTCATTTTCTCAGCGATGACTTTTCCTACACACATGTCGGGCAGATTTTCCACATCTCACACCGATATCTATCATCCAAGCTCGCCTTCGACTTCGCTCATCGGCCAGACGAGTTCCTGTCGGCCAAAATAGGAGGGACTCTGCCGATGGTTGTATTACGCCGATGTCATATTCTGCAACTACACACATACAGATTTCTAAACTAATACAGAAAAGCAAAATAGCATAGAACAACAGAGAGGAGAAATTAAAAACAGATTGGCATTCCACTGGTCTCGACCGAGGTCTCGACCAGTGTAATGAATCAAAACTCGATTGCTCTACAAAACACTAAATTTTATTTCTCTTTCTGAGATTACACGCTTCTCTGTTGCTCCTCTTTTTCTCTTTCCTCCCTTCCTGTCTTTAACAAACAGGGACTGCCTATTTTAAAGGCTCACTTCTTGGCAGTTACACACGGTGGAATCTCAATCGATTCGTCACTTTTGCCATTTGTTACGCGACAGTTACAACTCGGACAGTTACAACTACTTCCTATCCGTTTACAATAGGTGCCATGTGGCTTTACAATATGGGACACATTGGTCCGAATCAGAACAATTGGTGCTAGGCCTTACAATAATTAAAATGATAATAGGGGGCTTCTTGACGGTAATGGGTTGCTCCTGCACCACCAGGCAGAGGTCCTAATGTCTTCACGGGAAGATGTTATAATTGTAACCAAATTGGACACATAGCAGGCAAGTGTCTGGAGAAAGCCTCAAGCTCTCATGGAGGAGAGAGAAGGAGCCAATTGATTCAAGAAGAAGATTGTTAGAGTGTGACTTCACCTATGGGAAATGCAGTTCTAGCACAAGATGGAGAGAATCTCATGATGAAAAGGACGATGTTGAAAGTGCCACAGAACAAGGAACCACCCCAGAGGAAGACACTATTCAGAACTCTATGTAAAGTTTCTCACAAAAGGTGTAAGGTAATTGTTGATTCTGGCTCAACTAAAAATTTAGTTTCAATAGAAATGGTAGAGAAATTGAATTTGAAAATATTGCCACATGTTAGTCCATACAAAGTGTCTTGGCTGAACAAAGGGCAACAAGTCTTGGTTGATGAACAAGCTTGGGTAGAATTTTAGATAGGGGAATATAGGGACAAACTGTTGTGTGATATAATTCCCATGGATGCATGCCATTTACTATTAGGAAGACCTTGGTAGTATGATGGTAAATCCAATTCCTTTGTTATCACCAAGAATGGTAGACAATATAAGATGGATCCTTTACCAGAAGAGGGTGTAGACAAGAATGTAGGCTCAAGTGTCATGTTAGTGAGTGGGAAAGAGTTTCTACATACTCTAAAAGAAGAGGGAACCCAGGGGTATGCTTTGATTTTGAAACCTAAAGACAATTTTGATTTGTCTAAAAACAACAAGGAAAAAGTCCCTAAGGAAGTGCAAGAATTGTTAGACAAGTATAAGAGTATCATGGTGGAGGTAATGCCTAATACACTACCCCCTGTGAGAGACGTAAGTCATCAGATTGACTTCATCCCAGAATCCACATTGCCAAATAAACTAGCTTATAAAATGACACCCAGTTAGAATGAGGAGATTGCTAAACAAGTGCAAGAACTGTTGGATAAGGGTTTGGTGAGGAAAAGTCTTAGTCCATGTGTTGTACCCACAGTTTTAGCTCCCAAGAAGGATGGCAAATGGAGGTTGTGCACTGATTCGAGGGCCATCAATAAGATCACCATCAGATATAGGTTTCCTATGCCCAGAATAAAGGACCTTATGGATTGTTTGGGAGGAGCTCGGTACTTTTCTAAAATTGATCTCAAAAGTGGATACCATCAGATCGGGATTAGACAAGGGGATGAATGGAAGACAACCTTTAAGACTAATGAGGGTCTTTATGAGTGGGTGGTGATGCCATTTGGACTGTCAAATGCTCTAAGCACTTTCATGCATCTAATGAATGAGGTATTGAAAGATTTTATTGGCAAATTTGTTGTTGTCTATCTTGACGATATTCTAATTTTTAGTAGGACAAAAGAAGAACATTTGCAACATTTGGAACAAGTGTTGAAGAAGCTGCATGAGGAGAAACTGATGATCAATATGGAGAAGAGTGTATTCATGAAGGAAGAACTCACATACCTTGGATTTGTGATATCCCAAGGTAATTTGAAAATGGATCCAAAGAAGGTAAATGATATTCTGTCTTGGCCAGCACCTAAAACAGTAAGTGATGCAAGAAGTTTTCATGGTTTGGCAACTTTTTATAGAAAATTCATAAGAGGATTCAGTCATATTTGTGCACCCATTCTGGATACCATAAAAAAAGGACAAAAATGTAAGTTTGTTTGGAATAGAGCAGCTGATGAGTCTTTTGAGATTCTCAAACAGAAGGTAGCAGAGAAACCCATTTTGGTTTTGCCTGATTTTAATAAGTTGTTTACTGTGGAATGTGACGTCAGTAACCTTGCCATTGGTGCTGTCTTGAGTCAGGAAGACAGACCTGCTACTTTCTTTAGTGAAAAGCTGAATGATGCTAAAAGAAAGTATTCCACATATGATCTAGAATTGTATGCAATGGTTCAAGCATTGAAAAAATGGAGACATTATCTCTTGCCCAAGGAATTCATTGTTTATACTAACAACCATGCTTTGAGTTTTTTGAATTCGCAGGAGAAGCTAAATCACAGGCATATGAAGTGGGTCGAACAAATCCAGGCATATACTTTTTCCATCAAACATAAGAAGGGACAAGCCAACAAGGTGGCAGATGCTCTGAGTAGAAGAGTGTGCACTATACAGGAAATCCAGTTGCAAAGTGTGGGAGTGGATTCTCTCAAGAATATGTACTAGGATGATGAGGACTTCAAGGAGATATATGCAGTTTGTTCACAATTTTCAGATTCCTATCATTCTGATTTTTCTGAATTTTTGTTACAGCAGGGGTTACTGTTTAAAGGCAACCAATTGTGTGTGCCTAGGTGTTCCATGAGGGAGAACATCATAAAAGAGAAGCATTGCAGTAGTCTTGGAGGTCATTTTGGACTGGACAAGACATTGGAGCAAGTGAAAAGGTTTTACTTATGGCCTAAGATGCAAACAGATGTCAGAAAATTTGTAGACAGTTGTCACATTTGCTAGAGAGCCAAAGGGATTTCATCCAATGTAGGTCTCTATCAACCACTTCCAATTCCTCAAAGGCCATGGGAGTGTATAAGTATGGATTTTATTTTGGGTCTTCCCCAGACTCAAAGAGGTTTTGACAGTGTATTTGTTGTAGTTGATAGATTCAATAAAATGGCTCATTTTGTGCCATGCAAATGTACCAATGATGCTTCACACATTGCTGGTCTATTCTTTAAAGAAATAGTTTGAATTCATGGTTTGCCATTGAATATTGTCACTGACAGAGATCCCAAATTTGTGGGACATTTTTGGTGCACTTTATGGAAGAAATTGGGCACTCAATTATCTTTCACGTTAACCTATCACCCTCAGATGGATGGACAAACTGAGGTCGTGAATAAATCACTAAGTAATCTTTTGAGGTGTTTGACTAAACAACATGGGGAAGCATGGGATATGATCATCCCACAAGCAAAGTTTGCATATAACGATTCTGTCAATCGGAGCACAAGAAAGAGTCCTTTTGAAGTTGTATATGGGATTCATCCCAGGGGAATTTTGGAGTTGAGAGATCTCCAGAACATGGAGAAAAGGAGTGCACAAGGAGATTATTTTGCAGTTAGCATGAAGGATATCCATGATGCTATAAGGGAAACTATCCAGAATAACATAGGGAAATACAAAGAGAGAGCTGATCAGAAGAAAAGGGATGTCCAATACAAAGTTGGGGATCTAGTAATGGCATATCTGAAGAAGGAAAGACTTCCGAAGGGGTAGCCTACAAAACTTCTTATGAAAAAGATTGGTCCATGCAAGATTGTTCACAAATTTGGGCCTAATGCCTACGAGATTGAACTTCCTCCAGGTTTAGCAATATCACCCATTTTCAATGTGTCCAACTTGTTTCCATTTAGAGGAGACAATGTAGCTAGTTCAGATGTGACAAAAGCAGGGGATGCAGAATGGATTTATGATCTTCCACCAAGTCAACCAGTACAACTGGAATGTATTTTGGACACCAAAGTTCAGAAGAAGACCAAGCATAAAACCTACAAGCAGTATCTGGTCAAATGGTGTGGTTTGCCTGAGGAAGATGCTACCTAGATGAGCAAGGAGGACATCATCAAACATGGGGTTACTATTTCAGACTTGGTTCCTCAAGGGACTTGAGTTCTTTTAAACCCTGGGAGTATGGTGCAGGGGCACCTAACAACTCAACTTATTTTGTTGTTTGTTTGTCATAAGGTCAAACTGACCAATTGTTGTTTTTTTTTGTGTTCAGTTGTAATAAGGGCAATTCAAGGATATGAAGCAGTTGGCCTTCCCCAACTGTCATGAAAGATTGATCTCCCACTGTATTGGGATAAATTGGTAGTAGATCGAACATGTGGGTTCGGTTCTGAGTTCAGTTGCATATGTTCAATTATGTGCAAAAAGAATAACAAAAACTCTGTTCTGTTCGTGGTGTGAAAAAAGCTGTTAGTTGTTGGTGTATTTCACTTTCTTGTAACATAGTCATTTCTATTCTGTAAGTTGTCGAAGTATGAATCGATGAAGCATTCCATTGGCGGGATTTCTATTGAAATCAGTGGAATGGCTTCGTTGTGTACATATGTGTTTTTATTTTCTGTTCTTGTTCCTATGTGTTGTGTTCTATTTAACAGTGCAGAGAATCGGGTCGAAGGTATTGCACAGTAAGCACCCTAGCATTTCTATGTGCTAGGGTTTAGTTGAAAGTTAGGTGAAGTGAAGTTTTGCCTAAGTGTTGGAGTACCATCGGCGAGACTGGGGGTTATTAACAGAGTATTTAGTATTCTGGATGAAGGTAGTAGTTTGCCCGAAGAGTAGTCAGGGTGACCAAGTACATCGACAAAGTTTGGTGAGGGTTTGCCTAAATGAGAAGTCATACCGAAGTTAATGTATCGGCGTGAGTTTGATTTAGTCTCATCGAAGCCAAGTTCAACCATCGGCGTATCGGCAAAGCCCTGTAGAAGTTTGCCGACGAAGATAGTCATGCCGACAGTGGAAAGCCATCGGGTATCGGTAAGCCATCGGGTATCGGTCAGTGAATTAAAGGCCTCACCGATGTTTGTAGTCTTGCTGACATCAAGTTGTATTAGCCTATTAGCCTAGGCAAAGTCCAGCCTTCCAATGAACCGAGTCTTGGCGATGTTGAACCTAGCATTGGCCTATCAGCCGATGGACTGTTAAGTCCTACCAATAAGAGCTCCTTTTTATTGTAAGAGTGATTGGTGTATCAGTAAGGTAAGTATTGGGTTCACTGATAGTGTTTGTCTTTCCAATGACAGTGGTAGTATTAGCCAATGGATTACTGAGTCCTGCCAATAGTTAAACCAATAGTTGAACAATTCGAGAGGTTTGGTGGTTTCAGCGAATTCAAGAGTTTGAATTTTGAATAGTTTTGTCTGCTTCACTGTGCACTCTGCATCAAGGGGAATTCTACCAGGTGGATACCCATATCTTGTCACAGTTTCTGGCATCCATTTTAGATGCAGGGGCTTCGAAAGGAGAGGTGAGGGTGCTGATGGTGAAATTGTTTAAAGTAGAGTTTCTTGGCGGCCTTGATAAAATCCTGGGTGTGGTCATTCCAAGGGTAGGAGTCCCTCGCCCCAAAGATATCTCAGTGCCGAAGGATCCTTTAGAGGTCATTAAGTTCTTCCCGTCATTCTGGACACAAAGGGTCTGGTTTTGCTCGAACATCGGGAGCGAGTGGTGAAGGCCACTACCTTTCTGAAGAAATTGCTGAGTTTGGAGGTCACTGGGGACTTCGAGTGGGTCAGTGAGCTCCAAGCTATGGCAATGGAGCTTGGTTTTATGTAAATGTAGTCTCTTAGTAACTTTTTGTTAGTATGTTCATCTAGCTAAGCTTATAAGATGTCCAAGAATTGTCTATTCTATGTGGTTTAATTCCAAGGAAATTATGATAGCCATAATGGCTAATTTTGGTATAAACTTTGGTCCTGAGTGGCCTTTTTGTAACAGCTGAGGAAGCCAGATCAAGTACTGGAATGCAGGAAAATAGTCTAAAGCCACCTGCCTGTAATTATTGCTCTACATCAATATAAAAACTCTTATTTTACGGACCAAAAAAAAAATCTCATATTATACAAAATTAAAATATTAATAACTTTTATATATAATCCAACTATTCATCTATAAAATTAAAATATGAATGCATATTTACAAATTTAAAATCATAAAGTTAATGTTGTCCACATTTGAATTTTTAAATCAAATATGACTATCATTGTAAAGGAGGAGCTTTAAAAATTTAATATTAAAAACAAGGATCCCCTAAATATTATTTAAATTATATCTAGTAGAAGGACACTTTAATTTTGTTTCTAAATTACATTGTTCACTTTTACAAACTGGTAATTACAAATATAATAAAAATCAAGGAGTATTTAATGTTTTTTAAAAATCAACAACAAACAATATATTTTTAATAGTATTAAATAAAACCCTAAAGAATATTGATTAAATAGAAAAATAATATATATTAGGAGAAGCAAAAGGCGATGTGAGCAATAAAAGCACCAATACCAAATACACATATGCCCTTCGCCATGTAATCAAGTACAAACGTCCAGATATAATGTATTTAGGGACCTTTAATTATAAAAAGTTTGTGTCTTAGTGTATTGTGTGATTTTATTCAATTTATTGTTATTATTATTATTAGTTTTATATTGCAGTTGCATTAGACCCGTATCAATACCTCAGATTCAAAAGGCAATCTTGAAAATATCTCCTACACCTGAGCAAGCTCCTCAATGTGTATTGTGTACCTTCATTAATACGTCCCATTCAAAGAAACTGAATAAGCCGGCCGATAACAAAAACGGGTGTTTACAAAAAAAAAACAGTGAAAAACGGCGACGACAAAACTAGCGAAATCCAATGGCAGAGGGCATTGCAATCGTCTTGCACGCCTCTGCAGGAATTGAGACCGTAGATTCACAAAGTCATCCCACTCTTTCACAAAGGGAATGCCTTCGGCGTAAATATAATATGATCGATAAATTTATATATAAAATATCCTTATAATTGCTATTACACCTTTATTGCTCCTAATATCCTTATTTCACCATTTACAAGCAAATTTATAAATTTTGCATACAAATCCTAATGACTCCTTTGGTATTATAATTGTAAATAAGAATGGCCACATAGATTAGGTCTCCAAATGCATAAAAGATTAAAGTAGATTCTCATAAAATATATGTTTAAACTTGTAGACAAATAACAACTTCAGAACTACTCCATCCTTATGCCTCTTTCATGAATGAATGATGGGTATAATAGAGTAAGAGGCTGGCTTTTTATAGAACTGTGCATAAATGCAATAACAAGTGGATTGAATTCAATGAAAAATACCAGTCCTTTCAAGTGCATGCACAAACCTTACACATAATGTGTAATTTTGAAAAGTAAAATTCCTAAGTAAACCATAGTTACAAGGTTCATGTCCCATCTTAATTCCCGCATCGATGGATGTGTTTTACAACTATGGTAACTACAATCAACTATAATGTTCCCAAGAAGCAAATTGATGTGGTAAGTAAAAGTTGAGCATAATACTTCTTCAAAACAATTGCATGTACTTCAAATAGTTAGATTTATGTTAAAATGATTTGTTTATATTCCATCATCTCCAAGTTGCTTATATACGCTTCAACAAGCTTTTGACAAAACTTTCAATTGGTTAATTTTGTGGTTAAGAGATAAACTTCAAGCCAATATTTTAAGAATGAGTAGGCCTTTCGTTGATGTTTGTATTGATGCCTCTATCTCCATTTGACTTCTCAATCAATCAAACAAACATATAATCATGGCAATTAATGACTACAGAAAAATATAACACGTTCTTTGGATTACATCTCATGCAGCAGAAGAAGGAATAGCAGATTATATCCATTCATTGAATTAACAGGTAGATGGCTAAAACTAATTTGAACACCTTAAACAATTGAATCTATAAAAGAAACAAACATAGTGGTAATTTGTAATGTATTTAGGAGCTTCCTTGTTGGCACATTACAAATGCAATGCTATAACAAATGTTCCTCAAAAATACTTTTTGCAACACCAAGAGATTTCTGCAAGTTTGAATGTATAATTTTATTATTTTCTAATATAAAAATGAACAAAATGGAGCAAAAATGATGAAAAGAGTAAACAAGATGGAGAGAGGAGAGAAACCAAATGTAGATGGATGATGAATGTTAGTGAATTTGCATGTGGTATGCACTACAAAATTATTGGCAAAATGCAAGAATGGTGAACGAGCAAGATAATGCTTGTTGCACATGGTCGCCACTGCATCACCATTATATGAACTGCTTTGGAGAAGGAAAGACGAGCAAATGGAAGGCAAACAGAGAGGTCCAAGGCACCTACTCTAGTACCATATTGAAATTATGGCATAACAAAGAAGAGCCTGAGGCTTCAACACACCACTCAGTCAATCATTTATCTTAGACATTTACAAAAAAAATTAGTACATTGATAAAGCCATTCAACCTACTAACTACCCAAACCACCTAACAACTAACTAATAACTAATATCTAATAAATTAACATTAACATGTTAATTTATTTATTACATCACACATTCTATGTCATGCATTAATTAATTCCTAATAGAAAGGTGAATTAGAAATAAAGTTGATTATGTGATGTGCTTTAAGAGATATGCATTCAAAGTGTTGAGTTACAAATATTTCTCATCTTATTTTTGACTAAATGTACTCTAGGGATGTGGTTTTATGGTGATCCATGATGTTGTTATGTTCAAAACAACTACAATAGTTAGTCCTTAAAACTCCTTTGTTAGATTCAATAATCAGACATTAAACATGATTGAGTTACCTTATCAAGCATTCTTGTATTGTGTACCCACTTAGGAAATCTACAAAAAGGGATACATGACTATGCTAATCATAAATGAATTTAATGTATGCCAAATGTGTGACAATAAAATCTGGTTGTTATGTATTTGTCAATATGGGTGAAAGGGGCATGGTTTAGTGTTTAGGGTTTCAAAGAATGCATTTTTTTCAAGATATGGACTACATGGAGATGGGGACAATGCATTAAATATGTTTACTGAAATGCAAGGGACATGCATGCAACCTTACCATGGTCTTTTAACATAAAGACTCATCACATTAGTTGCCTAGTTTATAACTCATAATTAAATGGGAGTTGCTAGCCTATATGAAACTAGCTCTTGCCATCTTCCCTTTTCTTTGGGCACTAGTTGTCTCTCATACTCTGGTCAAATGAGAAAACAAGAACTAATAAGGATATAAAATTGTCAATCTTGTAAAGAATTCATAATCTATTCACCAAATGTTTTGGGATCCATTATGACTACCTTGTTCACACCTTTGTCTCTAAAATTAAGGATAAAATGAATAAGAAACTATTTAGAAAGAAATATCCTCAATCAAGGAATTTAATCCTATTTAATTATCAAAATTCTATCTATTTTCATTAAAAATATACATATATTTATAATATAAATACACATATATATCAACACATTTCCCATATACTCTAGTCTTATATAATGGTATAATGGTAAAATACATAGAAGTAATATGGTGCCAAAGATGTAGCTTGAACACCTTAAATCTATAGCATATCATTATTTTTAACTCCACATCTTGTAAAAGTTCAAAAGAGATCTATGTATGGGAGATTTATCATTATGAGCTTCAACTCAAAGATAAGTATAATTTTCATCATTAAATGTTTTTGGAGCCATATCCACTTTCTTTTTGTTGGCTTTTATGCATGCTCATAAAGTTTTATGCATGCTTGATAAAAATAAAAATTACAATATTTTATGAGATATGTACTTTTAAATATAATTTTTTAATTTAGATCTCAAATCAAGCCAATTTTTTTTCAAAACTTGAACTTCTAAACAATTTTCTCCTCCCATTCAAATAATTTATTTGTACCTAGTAACTAAATGTGTACACCACTAATTAATAAATAAAGCATAATGAAATTAATTGAAAGCTCCTGAAAATGTCGAAGCTTCCGGCAATAGATAAGGTTTTTTCATCACAGAAATTCATGGATTTGGATGCGACCCCTCCAATTTCTACAAGGACTGAGGCTTTCACGATGCACTCAAATCATGTTGAAGCTAGGGCATGCATAGACAATGCCTCTGAGGATGATTACAAGCAGAACTTTTACCCATGGCGTCAATCCTTTCGGGATGTGATTAAGTTTGACGCAGAGGAGAAAAATGGATTTTGGGGATTCCAGAAAATACCAAAGCTAGGGCATGCCAAAATAATTCACATGTTCATACAAAAGTGCAGATTTTGGGGGCCTCACAAAAGATTGTTAAGAATGGGAAAACATATTTTTGCAACATCTCATTTAGGGTTTCGCTCTACAAATTCATCGGCTGCAATGATTCAATGGGCCCTGATAAGGGTGTGGATGCTCTTTTTAGGGTGGCTTCTGAGGCTAATCGATCTGGGTTAAACCAAGTGAAAGTTAAACCAATGCAAAGAGCAGAAAATCCCCTCATTCTGGAACTTGACGATGCGATTAAAGACGATATCTTTGAATGTGAAGATTTTTTTGTGGCAAATGGATTAATTTGCAAATATAACCATCTTCGTCCTAGCTTTCTAGACTTGCACAAATGGTTGATTGATAATTGGCACCCTTATTTGACAAGTAACAATGAAATATATCCTTTTGCTCATGACTTTTTTGTTGTGGTTTTCGATAAGATTCAGGATCAAAATAGTATATTGGGCAATTGCCTATGGTTCTGGGGTTAGCATGCACTAATGTTGAAACCATGTCATCCTAATTTTAACCCCACATTAGAATCATTTGTTGTTTTGTCGGTATGGATACATCTCCCAAATCTCCCACTTCAGTTTTGGATTGATTCCTGTTTGGAAGCCATTGGAAATACATTGGGAAGATTTCTCACAGTAAATACAGATACTTCTAATTTCACTCACACAACCTACGCTCGGATTCTGGTTGAATTAGATATTTCAAAAGATCTTGCATAAATCATTTTCAAGGTAGCAAATCCGAGTGGACTCGAGCCCTGGACTATGAGGGGCTTCCCTTTCATTGCCACATGTGTTTTAATACTAGACATGTTGTGGGCTGCCCCAGCATTAGAGAGTCTTGGGTTGGTCATTTAGGCTCTTGGTGGAAAGAATCTCTTCCACAACACTTGACTATTGATGGTCCACTTGGCAAAGCTCTAGTGGATTTTGAGAAAGCGAAAACTCTTCAGGAGACTTCTTCCATGTCTAAGTATATTCCTTCAAAGGCAATTTCAGCTCCAAATGATAGCTCTACATCTTCTTCAGAGATAGATCTTCTACCTGATATAGAACAACAATGTCATGTTCCCTGACAATCCTATTCCAATTAAAGATTGAAATAGTGTGAGTAATACAAGTCATGCGATTATGATTAAGACTAATAATGGTGGAATTCCAATTATGTTTCGTCATCTTTCACATAAGAGCCAGATTAATAATAAAAATATCGTCAGATCTTGGCAAGTAAAGAGGATCGGATCCTCTTTGATCACAGTTCTAAGAGGGCAGTCGTCCTATATGGCGTTCACTTAAGTAAATAAGATAATAAGCACCGTGATGAGGAGAATAAGACAAATAGTAATGAGACAAAAATATTTAAATAAGAATTGAGTATTTATGCTAAAGGCGCCGATACTATAGAGAGGCAACAATTAGAAGGAGGTGTGACTCTTCCCTAATCGGGAGAATATATAAGGAAGCCAATGATGGGCTCAAAGGCACCAGATCATCTTTTCAACGTATCTCACTCAAAAAAGATCCAACATCACAATTCTAAACATCATATCTCACCATCGAATCATATCGCCATCAAATTCATTTCAATCACTTCCTAATTTGTCATCAGATAGCAACATCCCTTTTAGCACACCGACAGTATATAGGTATGTTCATAATTCTAACTCCCATGATTTCTTTAGAACGAGTTACAGATGCATAATGATCTGATAATATCGATGGAATAAGCATAGTTTAGTCTGATCGTAGTTACTCATAACATCTAATATGGATGCAATATATGATAAATAAGGAAAACTAATATGAATGAAATATGTCTAGAATATATATATCAGATTCATGATAATAGAATGAATATAAGGTAGATATTAATGTCAACATGGATATGAATAATCTAGATAGCATAAGGATTCTTGTGTAAGATATAATGAATATAAGAATAAGAACATGTGATCATAAGCATAGCTGAAATAGAATAGATGAATCAAATGAAATGTCATCATAGAATGAAATATGTAAGAATAACTATCATCTATAACATGTGGAATAAGAATGCTTACTAGCATGATAAAGTATGATGCCAAGTGAATGGCAATAAATGAGATAGTGCAAGTGAAATCCCATTGATGCAGAGGCAACAACACAGAGACCACAAAGGGGTCACAACAAAAACACCAGGAGGAAGAGGATATAGGGGATGGTAGGTCAAACAACTCTTTTAGGCCTTAGTGGACAAAAAAGAAACACTTGACTTCAAATAGGACATGACTGCCCACTCACTCTCCATTGCTTCAACACAACATATTGACACCATTTATAGGTTCATATACAAGGGAACCTTTCCAATCTTTCTAGGGACCCTAGAACAACTAGGTTTGACTGTCCCAAGCTCATAAAACTAACAAAATGCATATGGGATACATCCTTGTACCACCTCCTTCACAAACTAACTCACTTCCTTGTAGCCCTCCTAAAGGGACTATCATGCAATAACTTTTGACTCAGACCTCCTATCCAAACTGTCATGGGCTTTTTGGATATCCATTATCTTTCCCTTCAACATAATAAATATGCACATAAGGTTGTTTTGTAACATACACCTCAAATTTGGACTGACCTTGCTGTCTAAGAGGCCTAATTAGCCCACTTTTACAAAGGAAGTACACTAAATCTCTTTGTACACTAAATCTCAAGCCCACAACCAAAATTCAACTTTGGTGAGCTTGGACACATCCCAAATAGACCACTTTCAGGGGTTTTAGGGTTTGCAAGTATGGGTTTCTCATCAAACCACTAACTACCTATGTCATTCAACTAACACATGAAGAAATAAGGCGTTCTTGGCTTCAAACATCAACTTTTTCCACTCCCCTACTCCTATGGACAAAACCCAACTGAAAACATGCCAAACCAAGCTTATTACATCCTTTTCATGTTCATGGTGTTTGGGTATTAGATTGCCAAACCAACGATTTCGAAAAAAAACACTTAAAAGCCTCTAAAACCCTCATAAATGAGCAGTTTTGGAAAAAAAGCTATAAAATCCTTCAACTACAATGAAATTACTTCCAAATTGTTTTAAATGCAAGGTATCTCATCCTATTTTCATGCTTTAGTCATTTGGATTCTTGACCATCAAGTACAGGACTGTACCAATCAAGGGAACAACAGCAAAAACAGTGAAAAAAACTTCAAAACAGAACAACAACAAGAAAATGCTTGGTAAACCACTCAAATGAAAATGGAAAACCTCAAAACTTGGTGCAAATGAAAGGTAGAATCATCCATCACACCATTCTATACATGAGACATAAAAAATAGTATTGTACGACCAAGGAAAATGCATAGGAACAACAGAAACTCAGAAAACTGTGTATTGGGACAGCAAACAGTCATTTTTTCTCATTTTCTTTCATTCAAACCTCTACCCAACTCCCATACCTTCGACCACTCTGCCTTTTACAATGAATTTTCATTTGTTTATAGTCTTCTATCTAGATTCCCATTGTGGGAAAGGCTTTATTTAGCCTCACTAACTATTTTTTACTAAAAGACTATTTTTTTTCTAAATATAGATTGTCATACTCTTGATGACTGTAGACCATTAAGGAAAACTACCTATTCTTAGCCTCCACTATATGTTTATGTCATGAAATGGATTTATTACATTTATTTCAAACTTCATTTTGCCTTTAACAAACAAATTTATAAAAAAATTGACTTAAAGATTACTCTAGGTGCACTGCACCATACACCCTAACTTGAAACTTTTCCAAGTCCCTTGGAAATAATCTTGCAAATTGTCCTCCATTACTTGTCTCTAACCTTCTTGGTTGTCTTCATCAAGTTCATCTTTTCTATCCTTGTTATCTCTGCTCTTGCTTGTCTTTGAAATTAGTTTGACTGTATCATAGAGTACTCTATCAGCTCCACTCTCCTTTACCTCTGTCTTCAGCATGTCCTTCTCAGCTCCTTGCTTAGACCTCCACTGTCCACTGTCCACCTTACCTTTTGTAACCTCTCTCAGGCCTTTACTCAACTTGTTAACTTTCTTATCAACCTTGCAAATTGTTGCACCAACTTCACTTGGTTGTCTCTTATCTCTACTCATCACTACAGGGCACATGATTGTCCCTACTAAGACTCCTTCACTCACTTCTTTCCTTTCAACAGGCTCTACACTCTTACACTTCACATTTTCACTCACCTCCTTCCACATGAAGATATTTCTCTTCACAACTGGCTGCAAATCAGCTTCACACTTCCTATTTGCTATTTCAACAGTTTTATGCCTTGAAAAGGCTGCACACTCCTTGTTTTCACTCTCCTCAAACATCACTATCTCCTTCTTACCAAACATAATCATCTTTGCTGTCCTTGACTACTCCTCTAATGGCAATAGCACAAAAGTCTTCTCATCCTTCTTGATAGTGAAGGTATTAGCTCTCCCATCATAAACTGCAAACCTATCAAATTGCCAGGGTCTTCCAAGTATCACATGACAACAATCCATTGGTAGGATGTCACAAAGTACCCCATCCTCATATGCTCCAATCTTAAACTCTACTAATGCTTGTTCAGTCACTAAGATGGACTGATGATCACTCACCCAAGAAACTTTGTAGGGTATTTCCCTAGGAACTCTCTTCAATTTCAGTTTGTCTACTATCTCACTAGACACCATATTATTAGTACAACTAGAATCCACTATCACTTTACATACCTTGTCCTTGCTCTTGCAAGTTGTCTTAAACAATGCTCTCCTCTGAATCAACTCCTTCTCCCTAGAAGTCTTCAATAGTGATCTTTCTCTCAACATCAATGCTTCTCCTGCCTTAGCATCACACCTTGTGGAACTAGAACCACATTCTTCTTCTTGGACTAATTGAGTCCTTTCACTCTTTCTTTCACCATCATTTGAAAAATTTTACTTCTCAGGACACTTATATGCTGGGTGCCCAAACTTTTGACAATTGTAACACTTACCCATAAAGGTATTTGCACTCCTTCCACCACCAAATCTGCCTCTAGAACCTCTACCTTTGAAATATGCACTTTGTCCTTGTTTGAAATCAACACTTTGTCCTTGTGCCTTGCTCATGTCTTCTTGACTTTCACTAACTTGCTTTGTATTGAAAGATCCTCTGCCTCTAGAGGTATTTCCTCTGCATCTGGTTGACTTATCTTGTCTTCTTTTCAGCGTCTCTTCCACTCTAACTACCATCTGATAACAGTCTTCAACACTCCTTGGATTTGCCAACACCAACTCATTCTGCATGTTAAACCTCAAACCACCAATATACCTAGCAACCTTTTGCACTTCACTTTCACTTTGACCAGACCTTATACTTAGCTTATAAAACTCTTCAGTATATGATTTAACATCCATTTATTTTTGCCTCAAACTCTGAAGCTTCTTAAACATTTGAACTTCATAATCTTTGGGTAAGAACTTACCTTTGATCTTAGCCACCATCTTGTCCCATGAGACAATCTTTGACTTTCCTTGCTTTCTTTTCTCTGTCTGCTGATAATCCCACCATAACAAAGCATGACCTGTCAGCTTGGTCTTTGCAATCTTCACTTTCTGATAATTAGGAACTTCTTCGCACTCAAAGTGGTTGTCTAATGCTACAATCCAATCTAACAATTCATCATTCAAGCTTCCTCCAAAATTTGGCACATCTATCTTTATCTTGTGCTTGTCTTCTTTTACTGCCCTTAGCAACTTTACCATCCTTTGATCCTCAGGGTCCAACTTTTCTTCCACATCTTCATACTTAGCTTCTTCTTCCTTAGACTTAATCTCATCACCTAGAGCCACTCCTCTTCTCTAATTTTGTTCTAGGGTAGCCATTCTTTCCCTCAACTCCCTCAAATCTCTGGCATGCTTCTCCTTCAGCTCATTCATCTCTTGAGCCATGTTTCTCACTCTTGGAGGCATCTTGACAAACTGCCTCTTAACACTTCTCAATCACAACCAATCTACTAACTGTGCTCTGATACCAATTTGATGTAGAGGCAACAACACAAAGACCACAAAGGGGTCACAACAACAAAAAATAGGAGGAAGAGGATATAGGAGATGGTAGGGAAAACAACTCTTTTAGGCCTCAGTGGACAAAACATCAACACTTGACTTCAAACAGGACGTGACTGTCCACTCACTCTCCATTGCTTCAACACAACACAATGACACCATTTATAGGTTCATATACAAGGGAACCTTTCCAATATTTCTAGGGACCCTAGACCAAATAGGTTTGACTATCCCAAGCTCATAAAACTAACAAAATGCATATGGGATACCTCCTTGTACCACCTCCTTCACAAACTGACTCACTACCTTGTAGCCCTCCTAAAGGGATTGTCATGCAATAAATTTTGACTCAGACCTCTAATCCAAACTATCATGGGCTTTTTGGATACCCATTATCTTTCCCTTCAACATGCTAAACATGCACATAAGGTTGTTTTGTAACATACACCTCAAATTTGGACTGTCCCTGCTGTCTAAGAGGCCTAATTAGCCCACTTTTACAAAGGAAGTACACTAAATCTCAAGCCCACAACCAAAATTCAACTTTGGTGAGCTTGGAAACATCCAAAATAGACCACTTTCAGGGGTTTTAGGGTTTCCAAGTATGGGTTTCTCATCAAACCACTAACTACCTATGTCATTCATCTAACACATGAAGAAATAAGGCCTTCTTAGCTTCAAACATCAACTTTTTCCACTCCCCTGCTCTTGTGGACAAAACCCAACTGAAAACATGTCAAACCAAGATTATTTCATCCTTTTCATGTTCATGGTGTTTGGGTATTAGATTGCCAAACCAACGATTTCACAAAAAAACACTTAAAACCCTCTAAAACCCTACTAAATGAGCAGTTTTGGAAAAAAAAGCTATAAAATCCTTCAACTACAATGAAATTACTTCCAACTTGTTTTAAATGCAAGGTATCTCATCCTATTTTCATGCTTCAATCATTTGGATTCTTGACCATTAGGTATAGGACCGTACCAATCAAGGGAACAATAGCAAAAACAGTGAAAAAAACTGTAAAATAGAACAACAACAAGAAAATGTTTGGTAAACCACTCAAATGACCATGGAAACCCTCCAAACTTGGTGTAGATGAAAGGTAGAATCATCCATCACACCATTCTACATGAGACATAAAAAGTAGTACTGTACATCCAAGGAAAATGCATATGAAAAGCAGAAATTCAGAAAACTGTGTATTGGGACAGCAAACAGTCATTTTTTCTCATTTTCTTTCATTCAAACCTCTACCCAACTCCCATACCTTCGACCACTTTGCCTTTTACAATGAATTTTCATTTGTTTATAGTCTTCTATCTAGATTCCCATCGTGGGAAAGGCTTTATTTAGCCTCACTGACTGCATTTTACTAAAAGACTATTTTTTTCTAAATATAGATTGTCATACTCTTAATGATTGCAAACCATTAAGGAAAACTACCTATTCTTAGCCTCCACTATATGTTTATGCAATGAAATGGCTTTGTTACATTTCTTTCAAACTTCATTTTGCCTTTAACAAACAAATTTATAAAAAATTGACTTAAAGATTACTCTAGGTGCACTGCACCACCCATGGAGGGACAAAATGATTAATGGTACTATCTCATGATCCATGAGGATCATGAGATGGTAATGATAAGTTAATATGGTATTGATAAGTAAATATGATATGATAAGTTAATATGATATGATAGATCCATGGTATACTCAGAGTAGAGTGCTTAGACTCACCTTTAACCTCTTTATCACCCTACAAGTATGGTGGTGAGTTAAGGAAGGGTGGTATAATGGGCCTAGGTGACCCTCAAGTGGATGAGGTGTGCCACTTGTTGCATGAAGTCCCTTGAGCCAAGAGACGAAGTACACCATGTGTAGTGTGAAGCTCTTGGGCCTAAGGTTATAAAATGCATAGTTATTATAAATGTGCTCAATAGTAGGTGACTCTCAAGTGGATGAGGTATGTTGCGTGTAGCATGAAGTCCCCTGAGCCAAATGGTGAGGTACAATGTGTGTGTAGTGTGAATCCTTTGGGCCTCCAGATGGGATGGTTACACCAACGCCTTAACGTAACCGTACTCATATGGGGTTGGTGACGTAGAGTAGGTTAACGATCAGTCTAAGTGATGTCTCTCCCAAGGTATATCATGGAAAAACTATATGTGTGAATGTGAAATGCATTTATGTAATGAATTTAATATGGATTATGATTATAAGGTTACTAACCCTAAGTGGAAATGTGGAAAGTATATGAACTTTGATATTGATATTAATAAGTGGTTATTAACCCTAATTGTGATATGTTAAGAAGAATTGATTACTAATGTTCTCTTTTACAAGTTGAAATTTTGTGCAAGGTTAAGAAAATTTTGACTTGCTAGAAGGGGACATTACAAGTGGTATCAGAGCAGCCATCCTGCCATCCTATGAAAAAAATTAATGCAACATTACACAAGACATTCTGCACGTAACAACAACAACATGTAAATGAACAATGAATTAAGAGCCCTCATGGAGATGACCACCAAAGCAATTATGGACCAAAATGAAAGAACCACTAAAGCCATGATGGAGCAAGGTGAAAAGACAACACAAATGTTTTTTGAAGCACTCCAAAAGGTGGGAAACACATGGACCATCTTAAGACTCACTCAACAAATGGAAAAGAAGTGGGATCTAACCACTCTAAAAATAGCAATACCTCATCAATCCCAAAGGTTCCTATTCCATCCTTCCTTCTTGAAGAGGAAACGTCAAGAATGGAAGAGTCTACTCCAGATTCAATGAGTACGAAAGATATAGCACTTTGCTTATGCAAACTTGGAACTGGAAGTAAGGAGAGTGGTATCCTTTAATGATTTTAGTAACTAAAAAAGAAACAAAGTAGCCCAGAAGGAGAGAAGGCCCATGAACAAGAATTTGAAGCACAAGGAAAATAAGGTCCATCTACCAAATTCTAATGGTTCGAACAAGATCTCTACTCATGCCTGGATAGAAAAGCTCAATGACTACTTCCACTTGAGTCCCATGACCGAGAAGGATGCATTGCAATTCACCATCCTACACTTGGAAGGGTTGGCATATGAGTGGTGGCACCATGGGAAACATACCCTAGGCCACCAAAACATAACCTCTTATGCATAATTCTCCTGCAAATTCATAAAAAGATTTGATAGAAGACACCCACAAGAGGACTTCAAGGAACTCACACATTTAAAGTAGTGTGGGATAGTGGAAGAATATATCCAAGAATTTGAGAAACTATCCATAAGGGTTTCCGAAGTCGAGGAAGATCGACTTGCATACTTATTCATTGAAGGTTTGGATGAATCCCTAAGAAACCTAGTAAGTGCCTTCAAACCCATAAGTTTAGAGGATGCCATAGACACGACCCTTAGACTAGAAAAGGATAAGAAACTCAAGCCCTATACCAAACCCTTGCCTAAAAAGGGAAAATTCCAAAAATCATTCCCCCGTAAAGGCGAGGGAAAGGATAAGAAATCATGCTATAAGTGTGGGGAACAGTGGGAGCCCGGACATGTATGCCTAAGGGATGAATTAAGGGAAAAGGGTTTATGTTTTAAATTTAAAGAGAAATGGGGTCCAGGGCATAGATGCATACAAGTTTGCAATATAGAAGCCTTATCCGATGGAGAAGTGGAAGAAAATCCATCCAAAAGGAGGAAATGTGATCCCCAAGAGAAAGTTACTATACCTGCTATATCTAAGATATCAAAGCACCATCCCTTCAGACTTAGGTGCAATCTTAAGGGCAACAAGGTAACAGCCCTAGTAGATAGTGGGGCCACCCATAACTTTATAGATGAAGCATTAGACAAACGTATCAAACTCAACACCCAAGACTTTGAGGGTTTTAGGGTATCTTTAGCCGATGGATCTATAAAGGGTTGCTCTAAGATGTTACCCCAATTAGAAATGACCGTAGTAAACCATCCCATCCAAGATGACTTTTATGTAGTTAATATGGGTGACATGGATGTGATCCTAGGTACACCATGACTACATTCATTAGGTCGTGTCACCTTGGATTTTCCCAAACTAGAACTCAACTTTGAACACCAAAGAAGGAGAGTTGTTTTACATGGCCTGTCCGATGGATCACCTAGAATGATCTCTTCGAAAAGGATGGAAAGAACCTTCCGACACAACCAAGTAGAATGGGCAGCTCAGTGTATGATCTTAGATAAATCAACACCCATGGGAAAGGCCATTCACATAGATATCCAACCCATCCTTAAGAAACACAAGAAAGTGTTTGAAGAAATACCTCTAGGTCTACCCCTGAAATGAGGGTTCAAACACATCATAGAGCTTGAAAAACATGCTAAACCTATCATTACAACTCCTTACAGACATTCACAAAGGTTTAAAGAGGAGATAGAGAAAACTATAAATGAGCTCTTAGAAATGGGCCACATTCAGCCCAGCTCCAGCCCCTTCGCATCATCGGTAGTCCTTTTGAAGAAGGATGGCACTATGAGAATGTGTATTGACTAATGAGCCCTCAATAAACAAACCATTAAAAACCGCTATCCTATTCCCAGGGTAGATGAACTTATTGATGAACTACATGGAGCAAGGTATTTTTTGAAGATTGACCTGCAGTTCGGGTATCATCAAATCTAGATGATGGAATAAGACATTCCGAAAACGGCCTTAAGGTGTTAGTATGGCCATTTTGAGTTTCTAGTCCTACCATTCAGACTAACCAATGCTCCAACAACCTTCTAGTCATGCATGAACCATACCTTCCGGAAGCAGCTATGAAAGTTCCTACTAATATTCTTCGATGACATATTGATATATAGTAAAACCTGGGAGGAGCACTTAAAGCACATAGATGAAGTCTTATCCATTCTTGAACAAAAGTCCCTTTATGCAAAGGGTTCCAAATGTGAGTTCGGGATGGAAGAAATTCTTTACTTGGGGCACAAAATCAGTGCTGAAGGTGTGAAAGTTGATGAGAAGAAGATTAAGGCCATAAGGGAATGGCCTAGACCAAGGACCCTGACCCACTTGCGAGGATTTTTGGGACTTTGCAGCTACCATCGGAGGTTTGTGAAAAACTTTTCCAAGATTGCAGCTTCCCTAATTAACCTAACCAAGAAAGGATTATTCCATTAGAATGATACCATAGAGAAAGCCTTTGAAAAGATGAAAGAGGTCATGAGTACTTGCCTGGTGCTAGCCATACTCAATTTCTCATTGCCCTTTGAGCTAGAGTGTGATGCATCCGATGAAGGCATTGGCGCGGTCTTAATGCAAAACAAGCATCCTATAGCCTTCAAGAGCCACAAGATGACAGCAATCGAAAAACTCTATTCAACTTATGACAAGGAGATGTTGGCCATTATGCATGCCCTAGCCAAGTTCTGACAATACCTTATGTGCATAAAGTTCTCAGTCAAAATAGACCACAATAGTTTACACCACTTCCTTAAACAACGAAATTTGAATGACAGACGACAAAAATGGGTAAGCAGGCTCCAGGAATACAATTTTGACATAACTTACATGAAGGGAAAGAATAATGTGGTGGCCAATGCTTTATCCTGAAGGCCACATCTATACGCCATGTCTAGTATATCCCCAGATTGGAAGAGGTCCATCATAACAGAGTATGTCAAGGATCCCTTCACAAATGATGTGATGGAAGGAAATATAAAGGATGAAGGTTATACCATGAAAGAGTACCTTATCCTCTACAAAGATAGAATATACCTGGTAGCTGGTTCTAAGGTGAAGGACCGAGTAATTAAGGAATTCCATGACAACGCCCTTTTTAGACACCAAGGTTACTATAAAACATACAAACAGGTAAGAGAAAGGTTTTGCATGGAAGGGACTTAAAAATGATATACTTAGGTATGTCCAAGAATGCACCGTGTGCCAAAGAAACAAAGTGGAGCACTCGCATCTAGCAAGACTATTGCAACCATTACCTGTACCTGAGAAAAAGTGGAGCAATATTTCCATGGACTTCATTACAGGACTTCCTAAGGTGAAATGAAGGGATTGCATTTATGTTGTGGTGGACAGACTCAACAAGTATGCACATTTTATGGCTATCTCATCCGAGTGTAAGTTTCCCTAGGTTGCCGAGTTGTTCTTCAAAGAGATTTTCAGGCTCCATGGGTTACTAAAAAACATAATTAGTGACAGAGATAGTCGATTCATGAGTCTATTTTGGAAGGAACTATTTTGGTTGTCCAGAATAGAACTAACCCCAATTACAAGCTATCACCCTCAAACCGATGGCCAGGCAGAAATAGTAAACAAGTGGATTGAGGGCTATTTGAGAAACTATGTGACCGGACAACACAAGGCATGGATCAAATGGCTACACATGGGAGAGTATTGTTATAATATGACTCATCATATGTCTATTGGGATGAGTCCATTCCGGGCCCTGTATGGGTATGAAGCTATGTCATTTGAGAATTTGCTTCTTCAGGATAGCAAGGTACCCAAAGAAAAAGATTTCCTTCAGCAACACGAGGACATCATGAGAGTCCTTAAGGATAACATGCATCATGCACATAACCAACATAAGATATATGTAGATAGGAAGTGAGTTGAAAGGACTTTTGAAGTTGGGGATATGGTGTTCTTGAGGTTGCAACCATACAAGCAGACTTCCATTAAGACCAGTGGATTCAAAAAGTTTAAACTGCGATTCTATGGACCGTACAAAGTGTTGAGGAGAATCGATGAGGTTGCTTATGAATTGGATCTACCAGGAAATAATATAATTCATAATGTATTTCATCTCTCCCAGCTTAACAAGGTTCTTGGACAAAGGGATATTCCATGTGAAGAACTACCCCCACTCGATGATGAAGGACAATTAGTCCTCAAACTGGAAAAGATACTTAGCACAAGGGAAAGAAGATTAAGGTATAGAACTATCTCTGAGTACCTTATAAAGTGGAAAAATCTACCCAAGGATGATGCCACGTGGGAAGAAGCAGAAATACTTAAGCACCTAAGTTTGAGCATTGATTGAGAATAAGAAATCTTAAGAGGGGAGGCCAGTCATGTTCCCCGATGATCCTATTCTAATTAAAGATTGGAGTAGTGTGAGCAATACAAGTCTTGTGATTATGATTAAGACTAATAATGGTGGAATTCCAATTATGTTTCATCATCTTTCACATAAGAGCCAAATTAACAATAAAAATAATGTTAGATCTTGGCAAGTAAAGAGGATCAGATCCTCTTTGGTCGCAGTTCTAAGAGGGTAGTCGTCCTATGTGGCATTCGCTTAAGTAAATAAGACAATAAGCACCGTGATGAGGAGAATAAGACAAATAGTAATGAGACAAAAATATTTAAATAAGAATTGATTATTTATGCTAAAGGCACTAATACTATAGAGAGGCGACAATTAGAAGGAGGTGTGACTCTTCCTTGATTGGGAGAATATATAAGGAAGCCAACGATGGGCTCAAAGGCACCATATCATCTTTTCAATGCATCTCACTCAAAAAAGATCCAGCATCACAGTTCTAAACATCAGATCTCACCATCGAATCATATCACCATCAAATTCATTTCAATCACTTACTGATTTGTCATCAGATAGCTACGTCCCTTTCAGCGCTTTGATAGTATACAGGTATGTTCATAATTCCAACTCCCATGATTTATTTAGAATGAGTTGCAGATGCATAATGATATGATAATATCAATGGAATAAGCATAGTTTAGTCTAATCATAGTTACTCATAACATCTAATATGGATGCAAGATATGATAAATATGGAAAACTAATATGAATGAAACATGTTTAGAATAGATATATCAGATTCATGATAATAGAATGAATATAAGGTAGATATTAATGTCATAACATGGATATGAATAATCTAGATAGTATAAGGATTCTTGTGTAAGATATAATGAATATAAGAATAAGAACATGTGATCATAAGCATAGCTGAAATAGAATAGATGAATCAAATGAAATGTCATCATAGAATGAAATATGTAAGAATAACTATCATCTATAACATGTGGAATAAGAATGCTTACTAGCATGATAAAGTATGATGCCAAGTGAATGACAATAAATGAGATAGTGCAATTGAAATCCCATGGAGGGACAAAATGATTAATGGTACTATCTCGTGATCCATGAGGATCACGAGATGGTAATGATAAGTTAATATGGTATTGATAAGTAAATATGATATGATAAGTTAATATGATATGATAGATCCATGGTATACTCAAAGTAGAGTGCTTAGACCCACCTTTAACCTCTGTATCACCCTACGAGTATGGTGGTGAGTTAAGGAAGGGCGATATAATGGGCCTCGGTGACCCTCAAGTAAACGAGGTATGCCGCTTGTAGCATGATGCCCCTTGAGCCAAAAGACGAGGTACACCGCGTGTAGTGTGAAGCTCTTGGGCCTAAGGTTATAAAATGCATAGTTATTATAAATGTGCCCAATGGTAGGTGAATCTCAAGTGGATGAGATATGCCACGTGTAGCATGAAGTCCCTTGAGCCAAATGGTGAGGTACACCGCATGTAGTGTGAAGCCTTTGGGCCTTCAGATGGGATGGTTACACCAGCGCCTTAACGTAACCATACTCATATGGGGTGGGTGACGTAGAGTAGGTTAACAATCAGTCTAAGTGATGTCTCTCCCGAGGTATATCATGGGAAAACTATATGTGTGAATGTGAAATGCATTTATGTAATGAATTTAATATGGATTATGATTATAAGATTACTAACCCTAAGTGGAAATGTGGAAAGTATATGAACTTTGATATTGATATTAATAAGTGGTTATTAACCCTAATTGTGATATGTTAAGAATAATTGATTACTAATGTTCTCTTTTACAAGTTAAAATTCTGTGCAAGGTTAAGAAAATTTTGACTTGCTAGAAGGGGACATTACAAATAAGCACTAGGGGTTACTGGTAATGATAAACCAATTAAAATAGGAGTGCAATTTGAGAATCAGGTTGAGGTCAAAAGTGTTGATGCTACAAAAATGGGGTCTTTGCCCTATCTAAGAGATTCTAAAGAGTGGACTACAGTGACTAAGAAAAGCAAGAAGGAGGAAAACATCAACAACAAATATAAAATAATTCTTTGTTCACATTCAAATTTGGGACATAAAGATTTTGTTTAAGGATTATATATGATTTATATGGATCCTCTGTCCTTTTTCATGCTCCCCTATTCATGGGTATGATGTACTATTTTATTTTATTTTTCTTTTATTTTATGGAAGCGGTCACTTTAACCATAATTTACTGATAAAAAAAAGCACAATGAAAACAAATCCACATCTATACATCTAATATTCAAAATCTTTAGCATCTAATCCACATTATCGAACTTTCGAAGTGGATCCAAACTATCTTTGTTAAGAGCATTTGACACATCCTAGAGAGTAGCCTAAGAGTTTTATCACTATGCTTTAGATAAATATTGTAGTTGGGTAAAAATACTACAAAAGCCCTGCAAACAACAATTTCAAACCCTAACCATTCATTGGAGCCCTAAATCAACCTAGAATCAAACAAACTAAGCATGGAAGCAAGAAATCCTAGGTTGACTAATGCAATTCCTCCATTGTTGCTATCTAAGCTAGCTAACCTAATGCACTTAGACTTGCAGGTCTGCAAATAGGATGGTGAACTCAAGAGTTGACAATGGCACAAGTCAATTTTTGCAAGTGATCCGATGAAGATGAGAGGGTAAGAGTTATTTTATAGAAGGTGAAATATGAATGGAGGGTTGAGATGAAGAGTTGACTTGGAGCCAAGATCAAGGGCCGAGAATGATTTAGGGTTTCCAGCCACAAGAGGACAAAAGGTAATTTTAAATTAGAAGAAATGGTGAGGTGGGAAATGTTTTAAAATTAAATAAATTGTGGTAATTTATTTAATTTTTTGTGAGGAATGGGTAATGTAGAGGGATTTTAATTAAATAAGTGGGGACTTATTTAATTAGGGTAAGGTTGATAATTTAAATAAATGGGTATTTATTTAAATTAGAAGGGGATTAAGGGTGTTTGATTAATGACTAATTAAATAATAATTAATTTTTTTAATTATAGAGGAATTTAGAAGAAAATATCTTAAATAATTAAATAAATGAAATTTATTTAATTTAAAAGTGTAAGAGAGAATGAATTAATTAAATAATTAAAAAAAATATTTAATTAATAGCAGATTATGAAATTGAGATGAATTATGTGTGAAAATGTCATTCGGAGGCCCAGGACATTTTTTCCCTCTTTGATATAATGTTGAATCCCGCGTTATATCAAAGAAAAATTTGATAAATGTGCTCTAAACATGCCCCATTGTGTTCCAGATGAAGCGTGATGGTCCTATGCCCCCTCGGGAAATTTTTCAAATTTTCTAAAAAATTTTGAGTTTTTGGAATGTTTTGATTTTTTGTATTTTTGGAATGTTGTGATTTTTTTGTGTTTTTGGAATGTTGTGATTTTTTTGTGTTTTTTGAAATGTTTTGATTTTTTTGTGTTTTGAATGTTTTGGATGGCATTGGATTTCAATTTAGATAGCCTTTGTGCTAGATACCAATGACAAGGGAGGACTAAGTCTAGGTGGGACGGGATAAATGGAAGAAAGGTGGGTGATAGTGGATGGAAGGAACACACGTGTAACAAGGCAAGGATGTGATCTCCAAGGACTATGTTGCATAGGAATAACATGCCCCATTGTAGGTGGTATGCTTAGGATTTTTCATGACATGGCAAAGTTTATGAAAATAGGATGATTGGATGGATTGGAATGGATGAGGTATATCAAGGGATATCCAAAGCATGTTTCAACATTTTGGCCCCAATCTTTATCAAGATCAAAAGGAGGAAGGGATGATGAATGGAATCGATAGGATAGGTATGTGGGTGTAAGGAATAAGGATGGTAGGATAAGATATGGTAAGATAGGACATAAATGATAGGTTGGATGAGACATCGTGCCCCCAAGTGTAAGTGCCATAGAAGATCAACCTACACATGATGCCTATTTGCCAATTTTTCATCATGGTAATTATCCAAGGCGCCACCAAGGGTGGTTTTCACCATTGGATGAGGGGATTTCTCTTTACTTTTTTTTTTTTGACTTTTTGATTTTTTGGAATGTGATAGGTGGATATGGATGAGAGGGACTCAAATGTGTAGTGCCATGAAAGGTGATAGTCCCATTGGAGAAAGATTCATCACATGGACTATGTCAAATGTCATTATGCTCAAGATGTTGGTAAGGAATGACATGAAAGTGAAATGGATTTAGGTAGATAGCGGATTATGGAAGGTACGATAGTGGATTATGATGTGGATTATGTAGGACTTATGCCAAAGCATGGACCATAGGGAGATGATGGGGAAGATATGTAGGATAATGGATAAAAGATGGAGAGATGGAGGTATGGAAAGGAATCATGACCAACAGCTGCACAGACCATGATAAACAATGAAGCTTGTGATTGGAAGGTGGTGTAGGAAGCAATGGCAATGTTTGCTTGGCAGATAGGTGATTGAGTGATTTAGAAACCCACATAGACTTAGTATTTTTATGACTTTTGCTTTTGATGTGGGATGAATGAATTTGAGACATTGGAATGGAATGACATTTTTGGATGGAAGAAGATGGTTGGGATTTTTGAGAGGTGGATGCGTCATTTGACTTGCTTGATTTTTGCTTAGGGACCAATACCATTTTAGTTTTTGACTTTTGTTTTGGAGGTATGGGCTTGGATGGATTTTTGTATGTAATTTGTTTTGATTATTTGCATTTGTACCCTTAGGATTTTTGGTTTTATGAAAGGAGGCATCCAAATGTTTATTTTTGAATTCCATATGGCAGGTGGAATGAGTGGAAGTTTTATGTTTACACAATGTGTGCATTTGTTGGTCATGATTAGGAATGTAAGAGTATTTATGGATGATAGGAATGTTAGGTGTTGGAAGCAATGGAGGAAAAGTGGATGGGGGGATATTTGGAGTTAGAAGAAGTGGAGGTAAATTGGATGATGGAAGGTGTATGATCACATGCTTTTGACACTTGTAGGATAACAGAGGTGGAATGACCACATATGTTTTAGGAATATGATAGGATGTGCGTTGGAAAGTGGTGGACTTAGGAGGTGAGGAGGAATTACCAACATCGTTAGGTTGTTTACCTTGGGGATATGAGCATGGAGGGATTTTGACATGTATAGGTTCCAAAATTCCTTGTTCGTGAAGGTCTAGGCCTTTACCTTGATAATTCATGTTTTGGAGCATGCGATGGACTATGGGACTAGGTGTAGTTTGGACACTAGACACAAGTTCATTATTAGATGGAGAAGGTGAAGTGGATAAAGGTTGTTGTTGTCCCAAGGAGGAACACTTATGAATGAAGGTGGTAAGACCAAGGGGATATGATGGTGGATTTGAAATGGGATTGATGGTGGATGCGGAAGTACCATTAGGATTTTGATTATGTTCGTTTAGATCCAAGTTATTTGTGTGATCTTCTATGCTTGCTTGGGAGGAAAGTGTCTCATCATGACAAGTGGAAGTTTGTGCACCATGGATGGGTGAGGTGGCAAGCTCTTGACCATGGAATGCATAAAGTGGGCTAAGAGGATCATCATGGTCTTCTTGATCATAGGTAGGATCTAGATCATAGATGGGATCAAGTTAGTTATGAAGGGGATCGATAGGAGGGATTTGATCTTGATTTGAATGAGGGGGTAATGTTTCCTCATGCTTAGGATTATGATCTTGACATGGCTTTTGACTTGGAATGGAAGTGAATGTGGAGGACTCCTCAATAGGATCGATGTGTTTTGGACCATATGATGGGGTTGAAGGGACAGACATGGCATTGGAAGGCTCAATAATTTGTAGATCACATGATGGAGTTGGAGGGATAGAAATGGCATTGGAAGGCTCCTTGATAGGATTAAGGATATGTGTTGGATGACATGGAGATATGTTGTTCCTTGTTAGTAACCCTTGGATCACATCCTTTGTAGGTGGATGGGCAGAAGGACAATATAGTGGATGGACAATAAGGGTAGATGATGTGGACTCGTGATTAGGATTAGGTTGAGTGGAAAGTTCCCATGGTGGAGGGATAAGAGGGATGGATGGTGTTGTAGGATTAGGGTTTAGACTTTGATTAGGTGGAGTGTCAAAGGGATTGCATGGATTGGTGGATATGGACAACCCCTTAGGCTTGCTTTTGTAATGTTTGATTCTAGGAAGTGGGGTTGATGTAGGATTAGAGTGCGGTGGTAGAATGTACTTATAGGATGGATGAGGTAGACTTATATTCCCCTTGTCAAAGGTAGAATGAGAATTTAAAGGCTCTTTGTCTTGATGCCAAGGTGGACTTGGATAGACTTGTGAAGAGGCTTGGGGTGTTGGAACGTTGTTCTCTAGGATTGGCATGGAATGACACGTGTCTTCATATTGTTGTATGTCATCTTGTGGGCTTAAGACCATGTTGCCAAGTGCTTGATTAGGATAAATGATGGTTTGGAGTGATTAGGATGAATGAGATGGGATTAGGATGACATCGATTGGATGAAAGAGATGATTAGGATGTTGAGGAATGACAAGAATGGAGGACTTGGATAATGATTAGGATGAAATTGGTTGGATATGAATGTGTTGGTGAGAATGTTGTGAATGATGTGTTTATGTGTTGACTATAGGGATGAATAGGAGAATCTACTCCCTTTCTCTTGTTTTGCAACCGTGTCTCTAGCATATAAGACTTGTGAATTTTGGGATGCTATGTGGATGTCAATGCAAGGTGATGAGGCCTAGACTATGATAGAGGCTAATGGATATTAGTCTTCAAAAAGTCTAGCTCCAAGATGGTACTCTCATCTACTAATGACCTTGTCAAAGTATAAATTAGATTTATCGAGACCTTGAGGTGTGGAAGAAATGATTGATTAAAGCGAACACATGAGTTTTAGAATTCACTTGGAAGGATGGAATTAAACTAGCCTTGTGGTATTAATCTCGAGTGGAAGAAATGATTGATTAAAGTGAACCCATGAGTTTCAGAATTCACTTGGAAGGATGGAATTAAACTAGACATGGAGTATTAAGCCCAAGTTGTGGTTGATTTGAAAAAGATGTCAAGGTCTCTTGGTCCAGATTTGTACTTGTGATACAGTCAAGCTTTGACAGTTTCTCCCTATGTTTCAACCTTAGGAAGACTAATGTTTAGGATCCTCTATAGATGTAAAAGGCTAAATGCTAATGAAATGTTGTGATGAAATTTGATCCTAGAGGAATGAAATTGGATATGTAGTGGGTGAATAGAACTAGCTGGTCTATAATGTTTTGACACAATTGCAGTCAGATTTGATAGGGAAAGTAGATGCTCATAGGTTTCCCTATAGTTGTGGTGTATTGTGATTGGAAATGATTGGGATGAAATTTATTAGATTGGAATGAATGGTTAGGATATGATTAGGATGTGATTGATTGGATTAGAATGAAGATGATGATGTGTAGTGATGAGATTAGATGACTTGGATGAATTAGGAAGA
Source organism: Cunninghamia lanceolata (assembly GCA_027924645.1). Lineage (NCBI taxonomy): Eukaryota > Viridiplantae > Streptophyta > Pinopsida > Cupressales > Cupressaceae > Cunninghamia > Cunninghamia lanceolata. The sequence goes on from BSBN01001349.1 coordinate 1,462,748, forward strand.
AGGTGATTGGATTAGAATGAATGACTAGGATATGATTAGGATGAGGGTGATTAGATGAAAGAGGTGATTAGGGTTTGATAAGGAAGACTTGGATATGATTAGGATTATGTGTAATGATTAGGAATGATTAGGATGAGGTGTAATGATTAGGAATGATAAATAGGATATGATTAGGATGAGGTGAAATGATTAGCAATGATGTATAGTATATGACTAGGATGAGGTTGAATGATGATGATATGATAATAAGGTGATTAAGATAGGACAAGTAGGATGACTAAGATGTGGATGGTTGGATGATGTGATTAGGAAAGGCAATTAGGATATGATGACTTTTAATGATTAGGATAATGAGTAGGACAATGATACGAATGATGTTAATTGGATCAGAAAGAGGATGACTATGTAGAATGATTAGGAATGATCAGGATGAAAATGGATTAGGATATTTGGAATGACAAGGATAATGGTTAGGTGTTGGTTTGACTTGGAATGTTGTTGATTGGATTAGAAAGAGGATGATGTGGAATGATGATAATGTAATTAGGATGCGATTAGGAAGGGACAAGGAGGATGATCAAGATGTGGATGGTTGGGTGGTGTGATTAGGAAGGTGATTGGGATATGATTAGGAACGATGATTAGGATATGACTATGATAATGTGATTAGGATATGATGACTTGGAATGAATGGATGGAAAGAATGTCTAAGGGTGATGATTAGGCAAGCACACACATCAATCATGGAAGACACTTGGCAATTAGATTGGTTGTTTTTGGTGATTCTTGAAAAGTTTGAAAACACTTGTAAACATGTACAATCTTAGGCTACTCAAGGACAATATTTGTTGGATTCCCACTACGAATAAATCTGAGCCACACTTATTCAAAGCAGATAGCTTAGAAGTTTGGTGGCACTGGTTCCCCCTTACATGACACTCACTTCTCGGGCACACCAAACTTCATATTCCTAAAGGCCTAAAGATCTCAAGGAATTTTCTATCTCAACTTTGAACTGCGAGAATGTGGGACGGCTTCAGAGGTCCGACCTCATGCACCAACAAATAAAAGGATTTTGGCCACTAACACAAAGGTTCTTAATCAATGTTTCGGGATATACTAGTGTCTATACATGCAGTGGTTCACTCATTTAAGAGGCCTCCCAGCCCTCAGAGAGGGGTTTCATGCATCACAAGGATACTGAGGGAGACATCTATCAGTGTAGAACGACACCATGTGATTGATGAATTTTGTCACAATCACGATTATTTGTATAGTGGGCCAAAACAAAAGCACCGCTTGGGTCATTCCCTCTCACAAATCGAGAGGCAGGCCCTTTAAGGGTTTAGACAAAAGCAATAGAAGAACATGTTTTTGATCTCCAAGGTCATACGAAGATGCGAAGAGAGAGCATACACGTGTTTGACCACACTAGACAATGTTCGTTGACCTTAGAAATTAAATGTGTGGTTGATAATGAAAGTGTTGAGAAGTGTTTTTGATTCCTAAGATCACGTAACGTGCGAGGGAAGAGCATACAGACCTCAAAAACACAAGTAAAGTCACCAAGCAAAGCAAACAATGATTCATTTTAAGCCCAAACTAAGTGTGAAAATAGCAAGAGGATGTTCATTTTAGTGCGCCAAAATCCAAATGTTCCTATGATAAGAAAGCACATGCACATGAAAGGAGGAAACCATGCATCAAATGTATTAGTAGTTTTTGTCAATATTCTTCTTCCAACAAGCACCACAAGCTGAAAATCAGATATTAGCAGCAAAAAATCCCCATGACAATGTAAAAAAACATGAAATATCAAGTAGATGCCCTATTTTACAAGCCACCGAGTCAAAAAGGTCAAAAAAGGGAATCTGATAAAAATTAAAAAATTTGATCAACTATAGAAAAATAAATTGTAGAATTAGATTGTTTAGGATATTTTAAGCACTTTTAAAAAAAATTAAAAATGGATCAATTTTGCACAAGTTATACATGTTTGAAGTTTAGAATGAGTGTTGACTTTGACCAGAACAAAGTCTATTAAAAAAATACCATCACTTGACAAAACCTATACTGTTGTGAAGTTCTCAGAGTCAGCTTTCCAATGCCACCAATTTTGTGAAATTTCGGTATCGTATGGTGAAGTTATGAGAAAAATAAAAAGTCAGCCCCTCTATGGCTCTAGGAGGAATAAAGACAGACCTAGCTGTTGCTACTAACCGCTAGCGGTTAAGTACAATCTGGTCATATGCATTGTTTGCAAGGTGGTGAGGGGTAAATTGGTGGTGAAGGGTTTAAATAGCCCCTGGTCACCCATGTGACTAGGGGCTAAAGAAAGACAAAAATTAAACCGTCAACCCCCTCCCATATAGTTGTGGGTGTCAATATGAACTAAAGTGTTAATGTCAAATGTAATTATCAAAGATTTAACAAAAGTAAATGCTAAATGAATACAGGTGACCCCAACCTAAGTAGAGATAGAAACCCTAATCAATGACCAAAACCCTAATGTTAACGCCAAATGTGTATAGGCGACCAAACTCTACTCGACGACTAGTCTATGAATAGATGAGCGGCGACTGGTTTCTCTCAGGGTGTTGACAGGTACAGAAGAGTGGTGGAGGATGGTATAAAAGCTGTGATTAGGCTTTTGAAGGGTGTCAACTACTTTTCATAGCAGTTTTAATAGGTGGTGACCCTGTTAAAATAGGTGGCAGAGGTTAGGGCATCGCCCAGGAAGTGACTAAGTGGACCTTAGCGGCGACGAAGGCTTTAGGTAGCGAGAGGTTAGGTTTTAAGGTCAACGGTGGAGGAGCTCAGCAATGGAGGCAACGGGTAAGCGGGTGGAGACTACTATTTGAGACTGGGACTGAGGTAAAGGCTTGGCGGGCGTCCACTGTAGGCTGTGCGGTGGTGACAGGGTTTTAACATTGGTGGAGAGAGGCAAGATCTGGTGGTGACCTAGCCACGGGTGGTGGCAACATGAGAAATGTAAGCAACGGGGGGAAATACACAGAAGATTCTCAACTGAGCAGGGAAGGGTTTAGCAAACGGTTTAGGTTTTATGTTGACTGAGCTCTAATGGCGGTCGGTGGAGGATATGGACTGTGCAGAGGGCGATGGGAAACTTTGGCGATTAGGGTTTTGAAGACCATGAGGTAGGTGGTGCAAGGTGTTTTGACTTGCTAGAACAGAGGTTGATGAGACACATCAATGACAAAGGCCCGCGTAATGGAGGTAGATTCGGTGTCAACTACATAGTAAGTAGTGGCGATTGTGTGATGAACGTGGGCGACGACTTGGTTAGTCTAGGGTTTCGACAGGGTAGCATGGGTGATGATTAGGACGGGATAAGGAGCTGACTGGGGTTTATAGTAGGTCAACTATTCTGTGACAGGTGGGGGAAAGGGTTTTCAAAACCTACGATAAAAACTAGAGATTTAAAACATTAACCTGCAACCTGAATACCATAAAACATCCACTTGTAAAACATTAACATGCAATCCAAAAAATTAATCTGCCACAGAAAATTGATACCTAGCAATGCGACCATGGACCCCCACGCAGGAGGCCGTATGGTTCCATACAGATCCAGATCCATACGGTACAACCCTACGGAGGGGTCAAAACTAAAAAAAATTCAAATTTTTTTCCTGTAGCTAAATTTACGAATTTACAATTATTTTTCACTGAAAGGGCCTCCTGGACTCAACGGTGAGGTCTGTTTGAGACCAGGAAGCCACCTGCAAATTTTGATTTTTAAAAATCACCAAAAAAATTGTTAGATTTTGTGTGCTCATGTCTGGTTCACTAGTTGTAGTTAGGTAAAAACACTGCAAACAACAATTTCAAACCCTAACCATTCAATGGAGCCCTAAATCAACCTAGAATTAAACAAACTAAGCATGGAAGCAAGAAACCCTAGGTTGACTAATGCAATTCCTCCATTGTTGCTATCTAAGCTAGCTAACCTAATGCAATTAGACTTGCAGGTCTGCAAATAGGATGGAGAACTCAAGAGTTGACAATGGCACAAGTCAATTTTTGCAAGTGGTCCGATGAAGATGAGAGGGTAAGAGTGATTTTATAGAAGGTGAAATGTGAATGGAGGGTTGAGATGAAGAGTTGACTTGGAGCCAAGATCAAGGGCTGAGAATGATTTAGGGTTTCCAGCGATAAGAGGACAAAAGGTAATTTTAAATTAGAAGAAATGGTGAGGTGGGAAATGTTTTAAAATTAAATAAATTATGGTAATTATTTAATTTTTTGTGAGGAATGGGTAATGTAGAGGGATTTTAATGAAATAAGTGGGGACTTATTTAATTAGGGTAAGGTTGATAATTTAAATAAATGGGTATTTATTTAAATTAGAAGGGGAATATGGGTGTTTGATTAATGAATAATTAAATAATAATTAAATTATTTAATTATAGAGGAATTTAGAAGAAAATAGCTTAAATAATTAAATAAATGAAATTTATTTAATTTAAAAGCGTAAGAGAATGAATTAATTAAATAATTTAAAAAATTATTTAATTAATAACAGAATATGAAATTGAGATGAATTATGTGTGAAAATGTCGTTCGCAGGCCCAGGACATTTTTAAGTGTCTACAAATATCGTGTTATCATTTACAAATTGAATCATACTCCATTGTAGATAACTAGTGACAAATGAACAACCAAGTGACTAGAAATGACTCCATTGTGGTTTAAGTAAACTAGACCATTGTTCACTTATAATGGAATGTTGCATTTTACATCAAGGTTGCTAAGGGCTACTACCTTACACAATTCACAAGAACACTCACCCAATATGGGAATGTTGAATTTCACATGCTTATCAATCTCTCCTTAAACATGAAAGGTTAGTTTTCCATCTTTATCATTGCTCTACTCTATTACTTGGGCACTTTTAAATAACTATAACTTATCAAAAGCAAGTCTCCACAAGCAACTAACTCCTACCCAACATATAGAAACTTTATTTAACAAATCCCCTACATTAGATCAACTTTTCCATTCAAAAAATAATGTGGACCAAAGGCCAAAAATCTACGCATGTCAAACATTGAAAAGTGAAATCTTCATTTTGATCTGCAAAGTGAAAGGAGATTATACTTCCAAAAACATTTGAAAAAATATCATACTCTCATAGAAAATATACAAGCAACACAACATCCAATCTATTAAATATAGTTGTAATTGATATAAATCCAATGTCAAGTAAACACCATTTGCACTTCATCTTTGAAGAAATTTCACATGTATCTTGCATGGCTTAATAATTGTCTCATATCATGTGTTTTGAATTAATTAACAAACATGGCTTAACATGCAATGTCTCAATGTATGTGTTTTTGAATTAATTGATAGAAACATAAGGATATGCGATGAGGTATATTGTTGTAATGGGTAACAGAAAAGTTCCATCAAAGGGGGAAAGAAGCACATTGTGTCCATTGTGAAGGAGGATCCAAGGCACAAAGGGTAGTAGTCATGTGCCAATAGTGTCAATGTGCATTATTATGTTTACATGAGTGTAAAGGAGGCTCTTAGGCACCATGCGTAGTAGTGAGCTACCTTTAATTTTTTAGGGCACTAGTAGTCGTCAAATGGAACTTCAACTAACCATTTGAGTAACTTAAATGTGAGATTTAGTTATTATTATAACACCCTCCATCATGAATGCAATTTTTAGAGTATTATCAACTACATAGCATAATCATCACAAAACCCTATTTGGCTACTTAAGATCATATAACATGGTAATCTTAGAAATAAAGGTATTGTTTTGACTTGCTTTGGTATAGTAACAACTAGTTCTTAACAACTTCTAGGTACATGAAAAACACATTATGTGCCTGGTATAAAATTAAAACTCTAATCTAAATTGTATGCCAAAATAAAAGTAAAATGTTGTAAAATGAGTTACAGAGTAGACAAAAGCAAACTCAAACACAACAATAATTGGAAGATAACCACAAAACCACCTATTCACATGCATGACCTCTGATGCTTCAACTTCAACTATTTATTTTTGAACCTCCTCACTTACTAGAACAATACTTTAAAATTTATTATGAAAATCTATGAATTGGGTCATGACAAGGACCAAAACACATCAAGTATGTATAGACATAAGAATGAATATGACTATAGTTGCATATGAACAAAAATATCCAAGAACATATGATTATCCCACCATGATTATGCCATTACATAGATGCATATCATTAATATTTATCACAACTTCTCATTCCTCTATTTCAAAAATGAAGACCATACAATGTGAATAAATAATTAAATCATGCACAATTATTTCAATTATTAGTTGAACAATAGTGATTATGACCAAAAAGACACTATAAATAGAAATGAATGTTATAGTTAGATGATGCTAGCAACTAATGGTGCCTATAGATATTATTATTCACTACAAAGTAGTCACTTGGCCCATGTTTGACCCATATGATTATGTTAACAAGAAAGTTATATCTGTGACTAAAATTCATCCAACAAAATTCTCAGGATGGGGGCTAGTAATAACACATATTTAAGATATAATATTTTTGAACTTATGTGCACATAATTTAGAGCATTTATAAACAAATTGTAATCAATAAGTGATTCATATCATCATTACATGAGAGATTTATCCAAACTTATAATTTTGGTAGATTAAAGACTTGGCAACCATGTTGCCACACATTTACTAAGATGCATAGAAAAATAAAAACAAATGGACTATCATTTGTTCCTCTTGGGAAAAATGATGCAAATCAATAGATATTATATTCAACTAGGATTGTTCCACAATCAGCGTGTTTCTCATTAGATTTGGAAGAAAAGGGGTTAGATAATCTCTCGTTAGAATTGATGCCATCAGTCAAGTACAAATAGGAGATTGTCCAAATCTCTTTTCTAATTTCTTCTAAGACATCAATACTGAATTTTTATTTTCAATTCCTACATCATGAAAATATTTTAGATAAAATGTTAAAACTACATAGACCTGACAAAAGTGTGAACATATTTTAAAACTAATGTTAGAATAAAAATATGCAAGATCAAATATAAAACCTACCTTCTACTCCCTCTTATATATCTTCAAAATTAAAAATGGGAAGAGCACTTGGCATCAATGTGCTTATATTTCTTATTTTTCTATTGCTTCAACTTAACCTTCTTATTCTTATTTAGGGAAGTGCAATAACTACAACAACATCATTTTGGCCAACAACTACAACTCCTCAACCTTGTAGGTTCCTTTCTGGTTTAGAAGCATCAAAGTTTCAAATCCATAAAGTTCTTGCCTCCTAAACACACATCTTGTATTGATACATATGGACCCTTGAATACCATCCAAACCTTTCATATTGATCTATAGAGAGAGAAAAAAGATTGTTTAGCTAGGTTAGTTTGAAACAACTTCATAGAATGTTCTCTACTTAAAGCAACGCAAAAAATTGAATGAAAGATATATAGGTTGAAGGTGTGCAAATAGAAATATTGAGGTGTTACTTGTATGTAATCAAAGACAATTATGTTTCAATTGGCATATTGATCATGTCTATCAACACTTTCAAAACTTTGAGGGAACTACACATAACAAATTTTCTTTCCAATAGTAGGATCCATCATGAAACACTTGGATTCACAGAATGCTTTTTTGTTATTTATGTAATGATCACAGTCCAAATTCAACAGATAAGCAACATTTGTAAGCACAATTGATATTCAAACTTGAAACAATATAAAAATGTTAAGGATATCAATTCAAATGCCTAGCACAAGCAACACATTGACCAATTGGAATCCAAATCCAATCTTTGATACATTTTGTAAAATAGTTCAGATGCCTTGTGTATGCTTCCACATTTTGCATACATGCCTACTAGGGCACTTCTAGCAACAACATGGGACAAAAATCTTATTTGGATTATACTTTTATGGAATTTCATCCCTTGTTCTAAAGTACATATTTTGGCATAGGTGGGGAACATGTTAGCAAAGGTTATGGAATCTATATTTGCACCTTCCAATTACATTTTCTTAACATTTACAAGGCATTTTCAATAAACCTATTATGTGTAAATCCAACAATCATTGCAATCCATGAAACCATGTTCTTTTAAGGTATTTTTTCAAACATCAATAAAACTAATGAATAATGAAGAAGCGGGCAAGATAAATGGCAAATGGTGAAATGCTAAGATAAAGGTAGAAACACTAACTAAAATACACCGCTGAAAGGAAAATCTAGTTAAAAGAAACCATATCTTTACATGGCACAAAAAGCCAAAGGAATGTTATAATTCTCATGATAGAGGTGTTTTCACAAGGATTGCACCCTGGCTAAGTGTAAAACTTAACCATCCTGTGAAACATGGGATCACCTTCAAGTTGTGGGTTGCCTATGATGAAGGTGAACCTCCAAAGAGGGTTGGTTCCCTTGATAGACCTCCTGAATCTTCTAAATTGATGAGGAAAAGGGATAACAAGATTGCTATATTCTGAAATCTAGATCCTAGGAGGTGATACACCGAGTTTATGAGACTTCTTCTTGCTGTTTCAACTCACAATTTCTCTCAAAAAGGGTTTTATTTCACACAACTCAATCTGAACAATGCTCATACATTAGTGTTTCACAGGGAGGTTTGAATCTTCATGTTTATTGAAGGAAAACTAATGGTTTTCACAACTACAATCAACTAAAAGTGATTAACTCAACCTATGACCTGTATAAATTAGTTGTTTTATGTGTTAAGCTTTTAGAATGAGACATAAAATTGAACGGTTTGTTTAAAATCACAAAAATTCTGCATCAAAATCACTCATTTAAGACATAACACATGAATTTTGAGAAGGCAAGATGTTGCTTTTTATTGATAAACGGAGTTTTCTGCTTACAATCTTTGAAAAATGCTTGAAAATACATAAAAGGTTGTTGTGCAACACTGAATCAGTATTTTCATTATAGAGCAACAACATTTTTTACAACATTTTTAGATATTCTTGTAAGGACACTCTTATTTTTTCTCAAATAAAGTAGTGTGTTACCTTCTCAACCATTATATGTGTTATAATTGAGTGATCTTGATGCAAAGTTTGTCTGTGATTGTAAACAAATCCTTTTAAATTTCATGTCTCATTCTTTGAAACTTAATACATAAAAATAATTGATTTATACAGGTTATAGGTTGAGTTAATAATTTATTCAACTTTTGTAGTTGTGAAAGCTCTTAGTTTTCCTTCAAAGAAGTAGAGAAAGGTCCAAGCCTTCCTATGAAATATTAATGTATGAACATTGTTTAGGTTGAGTTGTGTAACCAAGCCCTTTTGAGAGAAAATTGTGAGTTAAGATAGCAAGAATAGGACTTATAAACTCAGTGCATCACGTCCTAGGATCTAATTTTCATTTACATAGCAATCCTTCTATATATTTCCTCACCAATATAGAGGATTCAGAAGATTTACCAAGGAACCAACCCTCTCTGGAGGTTCACCTTTGCGATAGGCAACCCATAGTTTGAAGATGATCCCATGTTTCACAGGATAGTTGAGTTTAAATCTTGACCATGGTGCAATCCTCGTGACAACAAGAGGAAAATCCAAAACAAGCACTCTGAGAGTTAATGTGTCACCCAAATCATCCAATGAACTTGAAAGGGAGAGTTATAAAACTAGTATAAATATCAAGAAGAATCATTAAATGAAGGCTACTATAATCGTGATCATACAAGTATGGAAGTCATGGTGGATGAGCTAAGTAGATGAATTACACTAGAAAGGGGGAAGTTGAAGAAGGCTTTAAAAAGGTATACATACATGTGTTGAGACTTGTGATAGTCAGTTTGATAATATAGTCCTTATGTATATAATCTTGTTTATGATTGATGTTTATTTGATTCAGTGACAAGGAAACTCAAATAATTTAGTACCTTGTTGTCATAGGTGGCATAGGGGAAGATAAAATAATTACTAATCAACTTTGAGACCTTGGCGGGACTGGGTATAACTACCACCTAGTGGAGAGGGGAGCTCCACACTAGGTTGTAACCCTAGTGGTCATCATTGTAGAAGTGGGATAATGGTCATTGTGATCGTAACTAGATGATGATCATCCTTTTTGTAGTAGGATGATGCCACCCTTGTAGGATGATATTGGTTTGGTTGTAATCAAAATTCCCTTATTCACTTGTGCTTGGACTCCTTAGAGTGGTTGTAAACCCTCCTAATCTATGTATGTGAGTCTCATTGTAGTTTGAATGTCAAGTCATGTGTGTGTAATATGTGACTCAATGAGTGTTGGGTGTTGGATTCAATTAGTAAAGGATGGCATATAATAGTTTTGAATGGTTGAATTCTTACACTAACAAATTGGTTGTGAATTGTAGTAATGGTTGTGCACCTCATAGATAAACTCATGAATAAATACCCACTATGAGGGTGGTTAGGTGGAAAAGTAGGTTGGATACTCGGTTTTAGCCTACAAGCAAAGTCATTCATATTATGGAGATAAATTGGTGATATCGGAACCTATATATTATGATTTACAAGTAATTTTGGTTATACTAGTTTGTTGAATAAATATATTATCTCTAAATTTATGATTCTAATTGTGATTATGTCTTAATTATCTGAATGAACTCTAAACATTATTGATTCTCAATGTTTGCTCAAGTGGTCCCAAAGTCCTAAGGAATCAAAGTAAAACTTTATCAAGTAGATTTAAGGAGTTTTGTGTTCAACAAATTACTCAACATAATATTAGTGCCCAAATTTCAAAAGAGGCATCAAAACATCTCTATGAAATTGAAATAAATATTAATTATGTTAATATTCTTTTAGATCCATGGAACCAAACTTAAAGGCCAACGGTCAAATGATGGATTTGTCTATAGCTCCAAGCATCATGATTGTAATCTAGTTTTAATTGTTAAAAAAATTAGCATAATTTCTAGTTGCCCATTTGGGGTGTTACAATGTGGTATCAAAGCATGGTTAATAAATGGAAGGCCAAATGGGTCATCAAGGTTGAATTTTGAGATTAACATGAGGTAAATTAGAAGAAAAGATAACCTTACAACTATTATGTTGATATATAGTAAATGTTCTTATTGTTCTAGTTTATAACACACCCCTATTTGTGTAAAATTAGGGACCCTTCTTTTTTATTATTTTAAGTCACATTTCATTCTTGTCACCCCTCCTAGTTGCATGTGGCCAATTGTTCAAATGTTCATGCTTTGTTTGGTGAATTCTCCTTTGTTGCACTTGATTGTATTCACCACATTTTTGTTGTTGGTGTCGTAGGTTGTATTTTTTTTTCCAATTGTATTTTGTTGCAAGTTGCTTCTAGTTGCACATTGTTGCTTGGTCGCACTTTATTGCACTTGTCAAATTTGTAGTATAATTGTATTTTTCCTTTAATATGCATTTGAGTTCACTTGATGCATTCATTTCTTATATTTGTCATATTCGACCGGTTACATTTCCCTTGCAAGTATTTGTGTTGTGAGGTTTTATCTCGAGTCTGATAGCATTGGGCATTCGTTAGTTGTATTGACAAAATTGTGATCTCAAGTTCTCCATTTTTCTAATATTTCACTAATTTATTTAAAATTAAATATTAAAGTTTTTTTTTTTTTTTTTTTTAATTTCTATGTTTGAACTTTAAATAAATGCCTAAATTATTAATCCACATCTTTTAAATATAATTATCTTTTAATAAGTTGCTTTTAATTTCAAACATGCGAAAGAAATGGTTTTAATTTAAATATATTGTTTTAATATTCCTTTTGTCTTTTTGTAGGTTTAATGAGTTCGATCTCTTGGGCCAAAACTAATGACTTTATGAGTGCAAATGCAAATACATTAAGGGTCCAAATCCCAAAATGCAAATTGCATTCTAGGGCTAGAACCTGAGATATAAGAAGTGAAAAATAGGACCAAAGAGAAAGTCCGTGGTAGGTTGACAAAAGGACTCAAAGAAAACCAAGGCTATATAGAGTATCAAGATTTGGAATCTTAACGATATAATGGAATATAAAGGAGCACTTGAATTGTTTGGTTAAATAACTCAAAGGATCCATTGATAGAGGTCACAACCCTAAGATTGATGATTCTAATTATGCTAAAGTCCTAGAAGAGTGATAAAATAGATAGGGCAATTCTTTGTTTAGATGTGGAATATCAATTGAATGGGGGAAGCTACAGAGCATGTAAATATGTTAACAAAAGATTATAGTGAAAGGATGTGCAATATTGAGGAATTAGAGATTTGTTATTGTTAAGTGAAGGAAAAAGGATGAAAACAACTATTATGCACACTAGATCAAACCCTCTTTCATAATAACATTCAAGGACAAGACCGAGCCAAATCGCTACCAACTGAAGGTGGACTTAGCTACATATCTTGTTCTCTTGTTTGCTACAGAAAGATCGGATTTAATCAGGTCCCTTTATCAAACCCTAGGTCAATAATGCACTAAACCCTAGTTCTATAATGATCTAATTATAACAGAAGATGTAAAACAAATATCCAGAAACCAATTGTATAGGGATGATCAATAAGATGATAGAACTTTTGTCCCGAAAGCAGAGGTGTCGGAGGACTATTTCGAGACTGCCAAAGTCTTGAAAGATAGAATTTGTAGAAACTGTAAACTGGAGAAATGTTGCAGAAGCTGCCCCAATGCCAGATTTGAAGTCAGCCAAGGTAGAATGACTAGGGCGCCACTGCCCAAGTCTTGCACAGAGGAATATTCTGTAACTGCTATCAAATCCTGAAACCCTGGTCCTTGCTCAGACTTCCTGTATCTTCATATTTCTTGAATCTCACTCCTGTAACCTGCACACAAGAAGAAGAGAAGGGGTTTGGGGGTTATGGTGTTTAGGGACTTGCCTCAGTCGAATCCTAGGATAGCATTCAAGCTTCCCGACACCGTTGATAGATAAAGAGAGCGTGCCCTTGTAGGGCAGAGGCTATTAAACACAATAACAATATGATGAACCAAATGATGATAAATAACAATGATATCACCTATGTGATGAAACCCTTAAGAGGATGAAGATCCTTCAACTCATAAGGAGAGATAGATGATAGCTTCAAACCTGCAACAACACACATAATAACAATACAAATCTATTGTGTATAGGTAAAATTGAGATTGAATAAATGGATCAAAACAATGATAAACAACAACAACTCAATCATATAACATAAAGAGATCGATCTAAGCAAATACCAATATCAATGAATAATTGAATTAAAATAAGAAAGCCTTCACCTAGATTGTATTGTTCTCTTTGTTAAATATGGATTGCTCTATGCTTTTGCGTACCCATGGTTGCAACAAGCGAGTGTAGATAATACGCGTGCTCAAAAGGTTGATGTACTCAATGATGCGTGATAAAAGCTCAAAGCACTGTATCACGAATGCCCAAAGCTTAAATGATCGAAGAGGATTTGTTATGAAGTGAAGGGGGTATATATAGGTTCCAGGGTAAGATCGATCAATAATGGAGATAAATCAATGAAATCAATGATCAAGATGAGTTGAGAAGACAAGATGAATGTGCACTCGACATGTGTCATGTAGAAAAAGCTATTTTATTGAATTAATTGCTTTTTGGCTAAAGATAGGATTTGATTTCATAAATTAGAATGCTTTTTCTAATTTATGAGTTGATGAGATTAAAAATAAGATTAATTAAAGCCAATTCACTCAACTTTAGATTTGCTTTTTTGAAGTTCTAAAAATAAGATTGATTGTGGACATAGAGGAAAATGATCTTTTTAGAAGATTTAGAGATAATTGAGAATTAAATAAATAATTTTTTTTAATTGATTGTGCATGGAAGAATAAGATTATTTTTTGAAGATAATTGAAGATATTTTGAAATTAAATAAATAAATTTATTTAATTATTTGTGCATGGTAGAAGAAAAGATAAGATTTAAATAAATTAAACAAATAAATTGATTTAATTTATTTTGCATGATGGAAGAATATAAATAAAACATTTAATTTTATTTATTTTTAGAGGATAAAAAAGTCAACTTAAATAAATTTGAATAATCTATTTAAATTTAGAGGATTAATTGACTAATTAAATAATTAAAAATTATTTAATTATGGACAAGAGGAATTTAATGATGAATTAATTAAATAATTAATTTATTTAATTAATGTGAATTTGAAAATTGGAAGAATATAATTTAATTAAATAATTAAAATTATTTAATTTAGAGGAATAAAGTGAATTTTGATGAAAATTAATTAAATAAAGAGGATTTATTCAATTAATGTTGGAATCAGGTTATTTAGAGGAAATTGATGAAATTAATTAAATAATTAGATTATTTAATTAATGTTGATTGTAAGTGATTTAAGAAGAATTGATGTATGCAAGTGTTTTGGGCGAAGTGTCTACATCTGCTCTAGAATGTCAATGAATGCTTTGAATGCTCTTTATTCCAATGCTTCAAGTTGGCTATCTCTATCTAGGTTCATATTGAATTCAAAAACACACTTATATATGATTTCTCGCTAACATTCGTGAAATTAAACCAAAAGAGCCGACAATGATGCAGGAGCATCTAGGTTCACTGACAATCCTATGTCACCAAAAAAATAAATTATTTTCTAAGTTGGTTTTTGGTTTATGTTTTCTTTGTAGTGGTTGTTTTGTGTTTCTAGAGCAAATTTAAATTTATTTGGCCAAGAGTCATCATGTAGAAGAGTTAATTGGGTATTGCCTATTTCAATTTGGTGAAATTTGGTTAAAATTTGACTAAGTTATAGCCAATTGGTGATTTCGAACGATTCACAAACTACTCAATTCGCCAACTCGGTAGTTTACCAATGGGCGATTTTTTCCTACAAACCTTCAAGACAAGTTTCAATTCTTCAAATTTGCCCAAGGGAAGCCTTTGGCCAACAAAATTTTGAGTTTGTAAACCATTCAGTTCACTGAGTCAATGGTTCGCCGATTGTACATATTATTGATTGAATCTTTGAAGAGTACTTGGAAGAGTGTTTTCTTTGTTATTGAAAAAGTTTGAAGTTTGGGAACTTCATCAGCAAAACCATCAATTTGCGAACCCTTAGGTTTGTCGATACAACATTTCACTGATAAAGACGTTGAGGAGTGGAGTTCATAGTTTTTTTAATTCATAGATAGGCGATAAAGTAGAAGTTGAGATACTCAAAGTTTGTGAGGTCCGATTCCAAGGTTTGTGGAATGGAATGGCACTGATAGAAGAAAAGTATAAGTCTTGGCTAGTTCATGATTTTTAAAAGTTGCTGATACACCGACAAAGAGTTCGTGGTAGATAAATTTTGCCGATAGGAGTCGATAGCTTATATCGGCAAACCTTTTCACTTGCGAACTAGTTTGTGGTTTCAGTAAATTGCTGATATGCTGACAAGGGTTTGGGAAAGGCAGGTTTTGCCAATAAAAGGGATAGATGACTAAAGGCCTCATACCGACAAACCTTTTAGCTTGTAAAATAAATAATTTGCTGATATAAGCTTGTATCAGTGAAATCTTATGTTGACGAAGTTTCACTTTTGTCGACAACGTTCCTATATTATGTTAGGGCGCCGATGAAGACATGAATGATTCATGAAGAGATAAATTGCCTGTAGACTCATTAATATAGGATTTTATCAAAAGGCATTTATATAATAATTGAATGGTATCATCACTAGTCTGTTGGGAGAATTTGAAACGTAAAGTGGTTATCTGAATACCTATCTATTCAGTTCCATAACTGAGTAACTCCATAACAGTTTAACTTCAATGCAGGAAGAATAAAAGGCAATTGTCATTTATGTATTGGGTGGGGGTTGATGATTGGTTGTGGGTGATTGTATTAGTTCAATTTCCTCGCAAAATAGAGGTAGAATGAATGTAGATTAGGGGTGATCTCTATATCTATTGGAAAGTGATTTGGTGCTATAAGCACATAGTCGATTGTATTGCAGTGTAATGCTAAAGCTTTGAAAGGCTAATAAATTTGTGAATGTTGATGTTTTTGAAATTAAAAAAATAATTTTAGATTTGTACTTTCGTTGTGTGTTATTAGATGCATGACTGGGTAGTTTGATAAAACCCCTGGTCGTGATTGCACCAAGTGGTATCAAGGCAAGGCTTTCTTGCTGAGAGGAGATACATTGTGGAAAATCTAAAGTATTGTCTCAGAGGGCTCGAGAGCGTATTTGCGAGTGTGAAGAGAAGTCATGTAATTATTGAGGGATAAAGGAGACGTTGGAGTTGTAAGCAGAAGAGGATTTTGTTTCCACAGTGTGTGTGGAGAGCAAGTGGTAGCGGTTGTAATTTGAGAATATGCCCCTGAGAAGAAGAGTTCCTAGAATGGAGGAAATGTTAGAACAGATTCGTGTTGAAATGAGGAATGAATTGAGAAATTTAGTTGCTGGATTGAGAAGAAACCTAGATTGTGCGGAAGATCATGCTCATGATGAGGATGAGAAAGAGAAAATGAACAGCCAATAGATGTTGGAGAAGAACAGTTCATGAGAGCACTTGCCAGAGTTGGAGGAGGTAACAAAATAGAAATTTCTAATTTTTCTGGAACATTGAATCCTAATAAATTGGTAGATTGGATAGGAGAATTAGAAGAATATTTTAAATATGAAAATATTTGTGACCCTCAGAGGGTGAGAGTGGCATAAACAAAACTCAAAGGACATGCTGTTTTATGGTGGAGGGATTTGCAAAGAGAGAGAGTGGATAATGGAGATGCGATAATAACCTGGTGGAATCAGATGGTTACTCGATTGAAAGCCAAATTTATTCTTGGAGATTATGAGTTGGAGATGTTCAAAAAACTTTAGAATTTGAAGCAGAATGATATGAGTGTAAAGGACTATACTGAAGAGTTTTATAAAATGGTAATTAGATTTGGACATCATAAAATGGATAAAGAGAAAGTGGCTAGATATATCAATGGGTTGAGGTTTACTATACAAGACGAGATGAGTATGCTGAATATTTCTACACTAGAGGAGGCATATCAATATGCTTTGAAATCAAAGGAAAAGATAAAAAGAAGACAACAGAGTAATGCTAGGGGAAGAGGAAAATTCTCAGTTGGGAGAGGACAAGGAAGTAGTGGTAAAGGAAAATAAGTTTAGGAAGAAGAAACAAATTCAAAATGGAATAAGGAGTCAAGTCAAGGAGTGAGAGGAAGAGGATACTCTACAGGAGGATGTGGTAGTAGCAGCAAAGGGTTCCTTGGAAAATGTTTTCAGTGTGGTGAGGTAGGACATAGAGCTTATGAATGTCCACAATTACATCAAAATAATAAGAAAGTGTGGCCAGAAATAACATGGTACAAGAAGATGAAGAGTGTGGCTTCACCAAAAGTGAAAGAGCCTGAAGAGGGGGAGTCTCTTATGTTCAAGAGAGTGTTATAAAACCACAAGTGAATAAGGATGAAGCGTCTCAGAGGAGAAGTCTTTTCAGAACTGTATGCAAGTCTGGAGGTAAGTATTGCAAAGTAATTATAGATAGTGGTAGTAATGATAACCTAGTTTTAGATGAAATGGTAGAAAAGCTAGGTTTGAAAAAGATGAAACATCCTAGTCCTTATAAAGTTCCCTGGTTGCAAAAGGAACATGAATTAGTGGTGAAAGAGCAATGCATGTTTAGTTTTTAGATTGGGGACTCATATAAGGATGAAGTCTTGTGTGATGTTATGTCAATGAGTGCCTGTCATGTGTTGTGGGTAGACCTTGGCAGTTTGATAGGGAAGTAATCTATGATGGTAAAAGGAATTTGTATACTATTATGAAAGATGGATTAAAGCATGTGTTGAGTTTAGTAAAAGAGAAGACACCGTAGGTGAAAGAGAGCAGTTCGATAGTTTGTTGTAACTCTAACAAACATCTGCTACAGGTGACAAGAGAGATTGGGAATGAATCTATGGAGGGTCCCATGATAAGGATTGTGGTTGTAGATAAAGGGAGTGGTACTAGTTTTGTATAACAACATAAAGCAGTGGCCAATAGGGTAAAGATTGTGAGTATTGAACAAAGGAGTGGTGGTTTGGAGAGGAAACAACATAAATCACAGTTAGGACACTTGGAATTTTCTCAAGAGAAGTGTAGCCCAAAAAGTGTAAGTGGAAGTGAAGTATTTCAGCAAGTGATGAAGAGGAGAGGTCAGGTAGACAAAGAGGAGGTTTGGATAAATAACAAGCATGGGATTACCATCCCAAGCATTTTCAAATGTTCATGAGTTTTCCAAATCATGGAACATTTCACTTACCTGACGTGTCTAATGCAAGAGCATCTAAGTTCACTGGCAATCTTGTGTCACCAAAAAATATATATATTTTATTTTATAAGTTGGTTTTTGGTTTATGTTTTCTTTGCAGTGTTGGTTTTGTGTTTTTGGAGCAAATTCAGATTTATTTGGCCAAGTTAAGAGCGTCATCAGGTAGAAGAGCCAATTAGGTATTCCTTGTTTTAATTTGGTGAAATTTGGCTGAAAATTGGCTAAGTTATAGTGATTTCTCCAGTTCGCAAACTACTCAGTTTGCCAACTCAGCAGTTCACCGATTTGACAGTTTGTCGATGGGTGATCTTTTCCTACAAACCTTCAAGACAAGTTTGCATTCTTCAAATTTACCCAAGGGAAGCCTTTGGTCAGAAAAATTTTGAGTTCACAAACCATTCAGTTCAATGAGTCAGTGGTTCACTGATTGTACAGATTATCGATTGAATATCTGAAGAGTAGTTGGAAGAGTGTTTTCTTTGTTATTGAAAAGTTTTGATGTTTGGGAACTTCATCGGCAAAACCATCATTTTGTGAACCCTTAGGTTCTCCGATATGACATTTCATCAATAAAGGCCTTGAGGAGTGGAGTTCATAGTTTCTTTAATTCACCGATAGGCGATAAAGTAGAAGTTGAGATACTCAAAGTTTGTGAGGTCCGATTCTAATGTTTATGTAATTGGAATGGTGCCGATAGAAGAAAAGTATAAGTCTTGACTAGTTCGTGATTTTTAAAAGTTACCAATATGTCGACAAAGAGTTCATGACAAATAAATTTTGCAAATAGGAGTTGATAGCTTATATCGAGAAACCTTTTCGCTTGCGAACTAGTTCGTGGTTTCAACAATTTGCCGATATGTTGGCAAGGGTTCGAGAAAGGCAAGCTTTTCCGATAAAAGGGATGGATGACTAAAGGCCTCATACTGGCAAACCTTTTAGTTTGCAAAATAAATAATTTGTCGATAAGCTTGTATCGGTGAAATCTTATGTTGATGAAGTTTCACTTGTG
Source organism: Cunninghamia lanceolata (assembly GCA_027924645.1). Taxonomy (NCBI): domain Eukaryota; kingdom Viridiplantae; phylum Streptophyta; class Pinopsida; order Cupressales; family Cupressaceae; genus Cunninghamia; species Cunninghamia lanceolata. The sequence continues at coordinate 1,482,068 of BSBN01001349.1, forward strand.
CCAACAACATTCCTATATGGCGTGTCAAGGCGTCGATGAAGACATGAATGATTCGTGAAGAGATAAATTGCATGTAGACTCATTAATATAGGATTTTATCAAAATACGTTTATATAATAATCAAACAGTATCATCACTAGTCCATTGGGAGAATTTGAAACGTCAAGTGGTTATATGAATACCTATCTATTCAGTTCCATAACTGAGTAACTCCACAACAGTTTAACTTCCATGCTAGAAGAATAAAAGGTGATTGTCATTAATGTATTGGGTGGGGGTTGGTGATTGGTTGTGGGTGATTGTAGTATTTCAATTTCCTCACATAATAGAGGTGGAATGAATTAGATTAGGGGTGATCTCTGTATCTATTAGAAAGCGATTTGGTGCTGTAAGCACATAGTCGATTGTATTGCAGTGTAATGCTGAAGCTTTGAAAGGCCAATAAATTTGTGAATGCTAATGTTTTTGAAATTAATAAAATAATTTTAGATTTATGCTTTTGTTGTGTGTTATTGGTTGCATTATTGGGTAGTTTGATAAAACCCCTTGGTCATGATTGCACTAGACAAAGAGAAACCTTTTAAAAGGTCCCAGGCTGACATAACTTTGATTCTACCCTGACCAATCAAGGAAGACTTGGGCAGTGGTGCCCAAGTCTTTGAGCCCCTTTTAGGTCTGAGATAAGGTAAAACATGGTCCCCTTATTCCAAATTTACATTGGTTTCGATCAATTTTGCATCGGAATGAACATTTAGAATGTATCATGAGGACCTAGGAGCTAAACAAGGAGGGAAAAAGATATGTGGCTACTTTTTACTCCATAACATTTAGCCCCCACTTTAATGTGTGTATGATCTTATGATTTGGTACATGCATTAAAGTGTGATCAAATCACATCAAACACATTAGATACTAGAGTGAAGACACACCCTAAGTTTGGAAGACCATCTCTAGCCTCCAAACTTAGGTAAACACAAGAAAACACTTTACAATCACGCAAAACATTGAGAAGATAGTAAAGAAGCACACAATATATGGAGAAGGCATGAGAGCAAACATGCAGTACATAAGGCATACACAAAGAGAAGACACAATTAAACAATTATACAACCCTAACTAGGCAATGGGGGAGCTCATTGCTACGCGCCACCATCAAAAGCACACAAAACACACAGTGTGGGGGGGAGCTCATCGCTATGCACCACCACAAAACACACAAAACACACGGCATGGGGGAGCTCATCGCTACGTGCCGCCACTAAAACACGCAAGACACATAAAAAACACATGGAATACACAAGCGTTGTAGAGTATGTCATTGACACACTATACGTCTTAAGCACATAAAACACGAGTGATGGGGAGAACTCATTGCTACACTCCACCATCTAAGACACACCAAACACACCTGATAGTTGAGCTATGCTACCATAACCTCCAAAGACATGCTTAAGGGTGAATAACTCAAGATCCAACCTCATCTCCGCAAATGACTTTTTAAAATGATGTGCAACCACTCAAGGGAATACACAATCCTTCCTTCTGTAGAAGAGCTTTTCAAAAACATACAACCCCACCTACGTCGTAGAGATGCCTTACGATGAAAAGGAAGAATGTGCACAAAGTATACAACCCCACCTGCATCATAGAGACGCCTTACAGTGAAAAAGAAGCATACACAACACACAAAGACAAAGTACACAACCCCACCTACATTGAAGAGACGCCTTATGGTGAAAAGGAAGCATACACCACACATTTTATCACAATGTTTAAGATATCCAAGCATTTGCCGCAATATATGCCCCCACCTTAAAGTGGTTGATCCCACTTGCTGATAGCAATCACATTTAAGGCAAGGTTAAAAACACGCGAGGGAACAAGAGCTCTCACAAAGCCCATGCCCCAAAGTGACATGTGCTTACAATCACCAATTGTTCCCAACAATCACAATAGAAACACATTAGTATTATATGCTAACAATTAATAAACTTCAGTTAGAAAATATTAGCTAAGATAACAACCAAATCATTTTGTGAACAAAAAATAAGGCAACATACCACTTAAATAAACCAAGGATATACTTACGGGTTTAGAACCAAGTATAGCTGTAAGGTTATACTTCAAGTATCTCAGAACCGAGTGTAGCTACAAGGTGAGATACAAAAACATTCCAAAGTGCCTAGAAGCAGATTTAGAGTATTGCAAAGGTTTGTTACAAGAATTTCACAACACAACACATGATCACATCATGTCACAAAATGATTCCACTAGTCAAACATTAGTAACAAATTACCCTTGTCTTCATATATGGACTGGGTCCATTTTTGTTCTTGTTTAGGGATGCACGATCCTTATCAAAAGTGTATATTTGTTATCGTCATCCATTGACTAGTAGAGCCAGAAGTACAACGAAAGAATGAAATCATGAAAAATGAGAGAGGAGACAAAAGTGAATTAGGGACACAATGTGGAAGGATGCCCCCAAATCACCTTCCACAATGCTTTGTCCCCAAGGCACCACACACAACGATTGCAATAAGAGAAGTGTAGAAGAATATAGAAACAAATAGAAGGAATGTCACCACGGAGGCGGTCTCTTTGTATCCTTGACCTTACAAGAGTATCAAGGGTCATCCAAGGAGACCTAAACAAACATTGAGAGTAGGACGATGAGAAGCTTTGGTGGGCTTCAAAGGACAATATCTAATACTGACTAAATAATTAAATGCAACAACTTCTAAGGGTACTTTGATTCCTTGTTGTTTTATGCCACAACCATTACTTCATAGTTACAATTTTCATATAGGATTTGAAATCCACGACCATAGAGAAACTCCATCTCTTTAGGAGAAGGTGTGATGTAGAGCATCCAACAAAAGCTTATAAACAGGGTGGAAAACCCATTAAACCCACCAAATGGCTAATACTATTTCCTATCGGCAAGATATCTCTCTCGTCTTACCGAAATACGTATTCACCTTACCATCGACATGACTACCTCTATCGGCGAAACATTCCACTTGCCCTCCAATAGTTAAACTCTTACCGATGCATACTTCTTTCGCTGTGACTTCCGCCAACTCTTGCTGATGGATGTTTTTCACTTTATTGCTTGTCGACAGGATATTAGCTATCGGCCCAACGTTTTGGCCGCTCTCCGATGTTGAATGTCACGCCAAAATACTTTGCATTAGCTCTTCCGTCGGCTAGACATCTAATGTCGGACTGACTCCCAACTCCTCTACCGATACTCCTCCTCACCCCGATGCCTTTGGTATTTGCTATCATCGGTGGGACTTAACCCATCGGAAGACACTACGAATCTTACACCGATGGTCGATGAACTTACTTCGGTGACACTCGCCAGCGGTCACTCCGATATACCTCCTCGGTGAGACCTTCACCGTCAGGTGAAACACAATTCCCTTTCACTGATGCCTTGCCTCACACTGATACCTATGCCAAAACACTTGTCGTTGGCAAGATAAACCTTTATCAGGTGATATTTGGAATGTCCTGATGACGATGATGTCACATGCACTATTACTTCCTCCGATGCCTACGTCACCTGGATATAAGACTCATTTATATACTCCACAGCAGGATATAAATTATCAGGTTATATTATAATATCCTGCTGATGGTACAATGATCTATGCGAACCTCGACTACCCGATGTTCAAACAAAAGATGCACCTCCTCCTTTCTTTGGCAAATGTGACTTTGACTCGCCATTGACCCGTTTGTATGTACCTTCACCTGCATGTATGCTTCAGCATACAACATCGGTATGCAGATGATGGATACACACGAAATGATGATCCTGAAGATGCAAAGATGATATATACAGGAAATGTATATCCAAACTATTTCATCCTGACGCCTTCAAAACAGGCATTTTCCATAAGTTTCAAGACCCAATCCGGATAGCGATATGCGCATAGATGCAAATGCGATATACATAGTCTGTAATGTTGCATGCAAATACTGTATATCTGTCAAATGTATATTTTTGACAAAACTCTCAGAACTTCACAATTTCACATAGAAAGCATGTCGATCGGGCCGGATCATTTCCTGGGCAATTTAAACTTAGAATTTGTCCTTCGAACCCTAACACATGAGGATGCTAGGAACAATCACTGCATGCAACACTTCGATCCTGAAACATAAAATACAGAAATAGAATAAACAAAAAGGAAACCTAATCTAATATACAGATCCATTCCACCGATTCTACGAATCATCCGGTGGAATGGACAAATAAATCCATCTCACTTGTAAATGGGAAAAATGATTACACAGATGGAGTTCAAATCAGATGATTACCACTAATGGGATCTTCTCTTATTCAAATATCAGAAAATGCATACAAACATTCAGTCTCACTGTATCACGGTGCTCTGTTAAATCTCCAAAAAAAAACACACTACCTCTATGAACTATCAACTGTATCTACTATGTCTAAAACCAACTGATCTAGGGCATAAATAGTAACTCTTCACGAGTACTACCAACTCGATTCCTAGCGGTTGGGAGACTTCCAAGCGGCTGGGAGGAGATAGCTAAGACAGTTGTCATAACAAACTTCTAACTACCAGCACATCCTCCTAGATCGATCTAAAACATACGCATTGGTCCAATGGACCTTATTACATCATGAAATCAACATACTATAAATAGACTTATGTTCTGTTTTGAAGGGGTGCTCCTGCACCAAGGTGGGGCCTCATGAGTCTCATATTCTATAGTGTAAGTAAAAGTATTTTTTTTGTTTACTACTAAAGAAACTTTAGGTTTCTTAGGTATTTCCAAAGATTTCTTAGATGAGATCGATGCAACTTTGGTGTTTCAGGATTAGAGTTATTAAGTTTATATTCCCCCATAAAGGAAGGAGTAAAATCTAATGAACCCCAATCATCACCAAGAAGTGCATTTGATGGTGATTTGGAATCTTGCACAGTATTATCTATGACAAGAGGTATTGATGAATCAACTTTTAAGTTATTGAGAATCTTGTGATTGATAACTTGTTTTTCCACCTCAACTTGTAAACAACTTTCCTGATTCAAGTCAGCTTCAATGGTGTGAAGTTTATTTGCATAAATAAACTTTATTGATTGATGAAGGGTAGATGGAACTGCACCCATGGTATGAATCCATGGTCTACCAATAATTATTTATATGAAAGCGCACTGGGCATGACATGGATAAGGGTAGATAATGTCATAGGTCCAACCTTTATGGGTAAAGTTATGGTACCTAGTGATTGTCTACCAATGTTTTCAAAGCCATGAATGTTAAGTTTATCCAGTTTGATTAAAGATGTGTCGACCTTGAGTTTGTGTAGCAAAGTAATGCCACAAACATTAATAGCTAATCCATTGTCAATCATAATGCGCTTTATCAACTTTTTATTTATTGCGACAAAGATTACAAGAGGATAATTTTGGTTTTGAACTTCAATTGATAGTAATTCATGTTGTTGAAACAGAATATCCATTTTTGTCACATGCATACAAACCAATAGATCTGCTACATCATTTGGGTTAACAATAGGTGGTACAATCACCTTTTGTAAAGATTCTTGGAGCATTATGTGGTATGTAGGCGATGTTTGTATGAGTTCCCAGAGAGAGATCTTAGTGGGAGTAGCATGAAGCTGCTTAACAAGATCATAATCTTAACCAAGATTATGAGTAAGATGAGGTGGTTGAGGGAGCATAGGTTGAGAAGTTGGAAAAGAAACAGGCACCTATGATGTTTGCTTATTTTGCTTGTTATTACAGGTGTTGTATATGTGATCAATCATGTAATGTTGCGGCACACTTTGAACACCTTGATTTCTTTAACTAGTTTGTTTTGCATAATTGAGAATGTAACCTAGGGGTCAAGGTGGTGTTGGAGCACCTTGATCCGTAAACACTGGTTTGAAGTGATGAGACACATTAGATGCCTTATGCACAATGATTTTAGGAACATTATTACACTTATTCACTATCCCCTTAGTAGGTTGAATAAGTCTATTAATGATGATTGAATTAACATTATTTTTACTTTGATTAATCTCAACATCCATCCCCAAAGGATTTAATGTGAGAGACCTTTCTTCATCCACCAATGTTGTAATGTACCCCTCTCGATTTGACTAAAAATTTTGTCTTAATTTTCCTTTCAAAACATAACAATTCTAAATGCATAACAATCTCAATGAAACATAACAAATGAACATCAAAACTCCAAGATGTTATTGTTGTCTTAAAAGATGATAATTACAAATGCTCACTAGTTGTTTTAGACAATTAGATACGACTGTATTATATCATACTTATATCAAACTTCAATATCAAACAAAATGAGCAACAATGAGCTTCCAAACCTTCAATAATCGAAGTCCAAACAAGAGGAAATGATTAATGACATGTTCTAATAATTATGTGACCTTTTATATGCATGAACAAAGGTCTAATATGCCACTGTAATAGAGATATAGACTACTTATACCAACTGATATAACCCATATTACACCAAAGATGCCAAACAATAGCCTCAATGTGCTTGAAAATACTAGCGATTGGTTCCTAAAGATGTACGATTGATGTAGAAGCCTCTTCCAACTCCATATGACTTTGAAACTCTTCTATACTTCATTGGAAATGATCTAGAATAGACTTGATATGAAATTGTACAACCCAAAGTTTTGTTTGAAGACTAAAAATGCAACTTCAAGGCAAGAGATGAGCCTCCAAGGATGTCAATTTGGTGTAGCAATGTTCCAAATGCCTCCAATATCTTCAATCCAAAGACCTTGAAATGATATTTTCCAGATAGCTGTTATGATTCAGACCCTCATAAAATATAAAAATCATGCAAAAGATCACCTCTCAATCAAGTCGACTACCTTGGTAGTCTTTAATGATAACCAAGGGCTTCCAATTCAATGATTTTCTCCTTCAAACTATCCAATATCAACCTACAATTTCAAACATGATGAATTCCTTCATGAAATCACCTCGATCCCACATCAGCTGGCATATTTTATTAATAATAATTTCCTCCTTATCCTTGGGCAAATCCTCTTGACATTTGAAAATGTATTTTTGTTTAACTCCCAGGCAGCCATTGGTTCATGATTCAAGGTGTTAGCATTATTTTATTATTATTTGAATTAGCTCCTCCCATGTGGCACTTGGAGTAGGACTCCTCCTTGATCGGTGGTCTTCAAAGCACACGATCCAATGTTATAACTCCCACCATGTACACTTTTATCTTAGCTGGGACCTATTCATGGCACATGATCCGATACCATGCTCTCCACCATGTACAATTAAACTTTAGCCGATTTATCTTAGACCTATCTTTCTAACCGATTGACAAGGATCATCGTGTACATTTTATCTTGCTTGGAGTGGACTTGTTTACATCACCTCTTAGAGAGGACCTATTTCTAGGTCGGCTACATCAATTCTTCTTAGCAAGGACTCATCGAAGTAGTTGATGGAACAAAAAGACATGAAATTGCAATTAAAGATTGCCAATTTCAAAGGCTGCCTTGTCATCCATTTTTCCAATTTAAAACAATAAAGAAAATACAATTTGAATATTGTATTTTCCATTAAACCACAAACCCATATTTTGGCTAAATAAGTAATATCACCACAAAATGCTAAGACAAAACATAAATCATAATTTACCTTACCATATAAATTGGAATGGTGAATAAGATAATCAATAACTCCAAGTGAGATCAGTCTAGAAATGGGGACATGACAGTCCTCCCTTTCCGACATTGCTTGTCTCCAAGCAATGTGAAGAAAACTTGCATCCAATCAATCCTTGGATCCCAAATTAATCGAGGCTCCTCAATCATGATCACACACACCACCTCAAAATTGCTGGTGTAGAAGATCTTGGGACCACTTCCACTGTCGTACAATGATGCAAAAACACATGAGTCCATCTCTGTTACCTCACTATCATAAAATAATAGCATCATGTACATTGAAAACATCCTCTAAAATGATGTAGGAAGTGCCATTCATCATGCAAGAAGATAGTAGACTATCATTAGTCCATATCCCAACATGAATGTAATGATCTCTACCATGCCAAAGTATCCCAAACATTGCTGTATCTAAACTAAAATCACAAAATTCAATGCCCAACAATGAAGAATAACCATCAAACCATGGAGAATGAACTGTCAAACCATCCCCATGCATGATATCATCTACATCTATCCATGAGATGATATCATCATTGACTTGTTCCTTCATGTTTGGAATCTCCTCCAAATGACAAATCTTATTAACCTCATCTTCACAATGTTCATTTTCTGATTTATCTTCTCTTTGAATAAAGAGATTTCTAATGTTGTCTATCCTTTTTTGCCTTGCTACGTTGATGAAATTAACTTTTGTTTTGACTTCTTGAAGATGTTGTCTAGCATTGGCAGCTACTAATTTAGCCTCTTTGGCTCTTTGCATCCATTCTTTATTCATCTTTTCAGACCTCTTTACCTCTTCTATGCCAAAGTATACAAAATCAGTCCTCTTGCAATGAATATCTTCATGTCTCTCACTTGATGTAGGGCTGCCATCAATAGGTGATATCATATCATCAATTTCCTCATGATTCATTGATAGTATTTTGTGAGAATGATGAGTCATACTGCTGTTGTCCCCAAATAAATCAGGTATGATGTCATGCCATTTCATAGAATTGTCATCCATCTCAAAAATCTACCACCTTCATATCTTCTTCATGTTTTGAAGCCAAGTCAAGATCATGCTCAAGCAAAGAATCATCATTGGAATTGTCCATCTCACTTGTAGAGGCATTAACACTAATCAAGGAATCAATACCATCATTTGTATTCATGTCTTCATTAGGATTACTCATGCCAATGACATACTCATGTTCTTTTGTTGAAGCCTCAAGTGATTCTATCTATTTGTCCTCATGCTTCTCAAATTCCTTGAATGGAGTCTTTTGACAACTTCACTTGTAGATGCATCAAATGTGTTTCTTTTATTCTGCTTTTCTTTTTCTTATTGTATAAATGACTCAATGGTTATCATTACCCCCTCTTTGAAATCATTCATGATATTCATAAACTTTTGCATAACTCTATCATTAGGAGTCAAACTAACCTTCTTCGATGAATTTGACCTTGTACCTATTGATCTTGTTGAATCTCTAGAATATTTAGGCTTCCTTGATATTGAATCTTCATACTATTGTGAACTATGAGCCAGGCTCTTTGAACTTTTCTTATTTGAAACCCTTTCCTTTGTTGGTGAAGCAGGAAGGGAAGTGGGTAGCAATCTGTCGTCTTTGATTCTAACCATGATGAACTGAAACAAATTTTGATTTTTTTTCCTTAGGCTGGTAGGATCAAGGCTCTGATACCACTATAACGTACCCCTCTAGATTTGACTAATTTTTTTGTCTTAATTTTCCTTTCAAAACATAACAATTCTAAATGCATAACAATGTCAATGAAACATAACGAATGAATATCAAAATTCCAAGATCTTATTGTTGTCTTCAAATATGATATTTACAAATGTTCACTGGCTATTTCAAACAAATAGATATGACTATATTATATCAGACTTCAATATCAAACAAAATGAGCAACAATGAGCTTCCAAACCTTCAATAATCGAAGTCCAAACAAGAGGAAATGATTAATGACATGTTCTAACAATTATGTGACCTTTTATATGCATGAACAAAGGTCTAATATGCCACTATAATAGAGATATAGACTACTGCTACCAACTGATATAACCCAGATTACACCAAAGATGCCAAACAATAGCCTCAATGTGCTTGAAAATACTAGCGATTGGTTCCTAAAGATGTACGATTGATGTAGAAGCCTCTTCCAACTCCATATGAATTTGAAACTCTTCTATACTTCATTGGAAATGATCTAGAACAGACTTGATATGAAATTGTACAACCCAATTTTTTGTTTGAAGACTAAAAATGCAACTTCAAGGCAAGAGATGAGCCTCCAAGGATGTCAATTTGGTGTAGCAATGTTCCAAATGCCTTCAAACTTCAAATGCCTCCAATATCTTCAATCCAAAGACCCTGAAATGATTTTTCCAGATCGCTGTTATGATTTAGACCCTCATAAAATATCAAAATCATGCAAAAGATCACTTCTCAATCAAGTCGACTACCTTGGTAGTCTTTAATGATAACCAAGGGCTTCCAATTCAATGATTTTCTCCTTCAAACTATCCAATATCAACCTACAATTTCAAACATGATGAATTCCTTCATGAAATCACCTTGATCCCACATCAACTGGCATATTTTATTAATAATAATTTCCTCCTTATCCTTGGGAAAATCCTCTTGACATTTGAAAATTAATTTTTGTTTAACTCCCAGGTAGCCATTGGTTCATGATTCAAGGTGCTAGCATTATTTTATTATTATTTGAATTAGCTCTTCCTATGTGGCGCTTGGAGTAGGACTCCTCCTTGATCGGTGGTCTTCAAAGCACATGATCGAATGTTATAACTCCCACCATGTACACTTTTATCTTAGCTGGGACCTATTCATGGCACGTGATCCGATACCATGCTCTCCACCATGTACAATTAAACTTTAGCTGATTTAGCTTAGACCTATCTTTGTAACCGTTTGACAAGGATCACCGTGTACATTTTATCTTGCTTGGAGTGGACTTGTTTACATCACTGCTTAGAGAGGACCTATTTCTAGGTCGGCTACATCAATTCTTCTTAGCAAGGACTCATCGAAGTAGTTGATGGAACAAAAAGACATGAAATTGCAATTAAATATTGCCAATTTCAAAGGCCGCCTTGTCATCGATTTTTCCAATTTAAAACAATAATGAAAATACAATTTGAATATTGTATTTTCTATTAAATCACAAACCCATATTTTGGCTAAATAAGTAATATCACCACAAAATGCTAAGACAAAACATAAATCATTCCCTTACCATATAAATTGGAATGGAGAATAATCTAATCAATAACTCCAAGTGAGATCAATCTAGAAATGGGGACATGACAGTCCTCCCTTTCTGACATTGCTTGTCTCCAAGCAATGTGAAGAAAACTTGCATCCAATCAATCCCTGGATCCGAAATCAATCGAGGCTCATCAATCATGATCAAACACAACACCTCAAAACTGCTGGTGTAGAAGATCTTGGGACCACTTCCACTGTTGCACAATGATGCAAAAACACATGAGTCCATCTCTGTTACCTCACTATCATAAAACATAATAGCATCATGCACATTGAAAACATCATCCAAAATGATGTAGGAAGTGCCATTCATCATGCAAGAAGATAGTAGACTATCATTAGTCCATATCCCAACATGAATGTAATGATCTCTACCATGCCAAAGTATCCCAAACATTGCTGCATCTAAACTGAAATCACAAAATTCAATGCCCAACAATGAAGAATAACCATCAAACCATGGATAATGAACTGTCAAACCATCCCCATGCATGATATCATCTACATCTATCCATGAGATGATATCATCATTGACTTGTTCCTTCATGTTTGGAATCTCCTCCAAATGACAAATCTTATTAACCTCATCTTCACAATGTTCATTTTCTGATTTATCTTCTCTTTGAATAAAGAGATTTCTAATGTTGTCTATCCTTTTTTGCCTTGCTATGTTGATGAAATTAACTTTTGTTTTGACTTCTTTTAGGTGTTGTCTAGCATTGGCAGCTACTAATTTAGCCTCTTTGGCTCTTTGCATCCATTCTTCATTCATCTTTTCAGACCTCTTTACCTCTTCTATGCCAAAGTATACAAAATCAATCCTCTTGCAATGAATATCTTCATGTCTCTCACTTGATGTAGGGCTGCCATCAATAAGTGATATCATATCATCAATTTCCTCATGATTCATTGATAGTATTTTGTGAGAAGGATGAGTCATAATGTTGTTGTCCTCAAATAAATCAGGTATGATGTCATGCCATTTCATAGAATTGTCATCCATCTCAAAAATCTACCACCTTCATATCTTCTTCATGTTGTGAAGCCAAGTCAAGATCATGCTCAAGCAAAGAATCATCATTGGAATTGTCTATCTCACTTGTAGAGGCATTAACATTAATCAAGGAATCAATACCATCATTTGTATTCATGTCTTCATTAGGATTACTCATGCCAATGACATACTCATGTTCTTTTGTTGAAGCCTCAAGTGATTCTATCTATTTGTCCTCATGCTTCTCAAATTCCTTGAATGGAGTCTTTTGACAACTTCACTTGTAGATGCATCAAATGTGTTTCTTTTATTCTGCTTTTCTTTTACTTGTTGTATAAATGACTCAATGTTTGTCATTACCCCCTCTTTGAAATCATTCATGATATTCATAAACTTTTGCATAACTCTATCATTAGGAGTCAAACTAACCTTCTTGGATGAACTTGACCTTGTACCTATTGATCTTGTTGAATCTCTAGAATATTTAGGCTTCCTTGATATTGAATCTTCATACTGTTGTGAACTATGAGCCAGGCTCTTTGAACTTTTCTTATTTGAAACCCTTTTCTTTGTTGGTGAAGCAGGAAGGAAAGTGGGTAGCAATCTGCCATCTTTGATTCTAACCATGATGAACTGAAACAAATTTTGATTTTTTTTTTCCTTAGGCTGGTAGGATCAAGGCTCTGATACCACTATAACGTACCCCTCTAGATTTGACTAAATTTTTTGTCTTAATTTTCCTTTCAAAACATAACAATTCTAAATGCATAACAATGTCAATGAAACACAATGAATGAATATCAAAACTCCAAGATCTTATTGTTGTCTTCAAAGATGATAATTACAAATGTTCACTGGCTATTTCAAACAATTAGATATGACTATATTATATCAGACTTCAATATCAAACAAAATGAGCAACAATGAGCTTCCAAACCTTCACTAATCGAAGTCCAAACAAGAGGAAATGATTAATGACATGTTCTAACAATTATGTGACCTTTTATATGCATGAACAAAGGTCTAATATGCCACTATAATAGAGATATAGACTACTGCTACCAGCTGATATAACCCATATTACACCAAAGATGCCAAACAATAGCCTCAATGTGGTTGAAAATACTAGCGATTGGTTCCTAAAGATGTAGGATTGATGTAGAAGCCTCTTCCAACTCCATATGACTTTGAAACTCTTCTATACTTCATTGGAAATGATCTAGAACAGACTTGATATGAAATTGTACAACCCAATTTTTTGTTTGAAGACTAAAAATGCAACTTCAAGGCAAGAGATGAGCCTCCAAGGATGTCAATTTGGTGTAGCAATGTTCCAAATGCCTTCAAACTTCAAATGCCTCCAATATCTTCAATCCAAAGACCCTGAAATGATATTTTCCAGATCGCTGTTATGATTTAGACCCTCATAAAATATCAAAATCATGCAAAAGATCACATCTCAATCAAGTCGACTACCTTGGTAGTCTTTAATGATAACCAAGGGCTTCCAATTCAATGATTTTCTCCTTCAAACTATCCAATATCAACCTACAATTTCAAACATGATGAATTCCTTCATGAAATCACCTCGATCCCACATCAGCTGGCATATTTTATTAATAATAATTTCCTCCTTATCCTTGGGCAAATCCTCTTGACATTTGAAAATGCATTTTTGTTTAACTCCTAGGCAGCCATTAGTTCATGATTCAAGGTGCTAGCATTATTTTATTATTATTTGAATTATCTCCTCCCATGTGGCGCTTGGAGTAGGACTCCTCCTTGATCGGTGGTCTTCAAAGCACATGATCAAATGTTATAACTCCCACCATGTACACTTTTATCTTAGCTGGGACCTATTCATGGCACATGATCCGATACCATGCTCTCCACCATGTACAATTAAACTTTAGCCGATTTAGCTTAGACCTATCTTTGTAACCATTTGACAAGGATCACCGTGTACATTTTATCTTGCTTGGAGTGGACTTGTTTACATCACCGCTTAGAGAGGACCTATTTCTAGGTCGGCTACATCAATTCTTCTTAGCAAGGACTCATCGAAGTAGTTGATGGAACAAAAAGACATGAAATTGCAATTAAAGATTGCCAATTTCAAAGGCCGCCTTGTCATCAATTTTTCCAATTTAAAACAATAATGAAAATACAATTTGAATATTGTATTTTCCATTAAACCACAAACCCATATTTTGGCTAAATAAGTAATATCACCACAAAATGCTAAGACAAAACATAAATCATTCCCTTACCATATAAATTGGAATGGTGAATAATCTAATCAATAACTCCAAGTGAGATCAGTCTAGAAATGGGGACATGACAGTCCTCCCTTTTTGACATTGCTTGTCTCCAAGCAATGTGAAGAGAACTCATGATCAAACACATCACCTCAAAACTGCTGGTGTAGAAGATCCTAGGACCACTTCCACTATCATACAATGATGCAAAAACACATGAGTCCATCTCTGTTACCTCACTATCATAAAACATAATAGCATCATCCACATTGAAAACATCATCCAAAATGATCTAGGAAGTGCCATTCATCATTCAAGAAGATAGTAGACTATCATTAGTCCATATCCCAACATGAATGTAATGATCTCTACCATGCCAAAGTATCCCAAACATTGCTGTATCTAAACTAAAATCACAAAATTCAATGCCCAACAATGAAGAATAACCATCAAACCATGGAGAATGAACTGTCAAACCATCCCCATGCATGATATCATCTACATCTATCCATGAGATGCTATCATCATTGACTTGTTCCTTCATGTTTGGAATCTCCTCCAAATGACAAATCTTATTAACCTCATCTTCACAATGTTCATTTTCTAATTTATCTTCTCTTTGAATAAAGAGATTTCTAATGTTGTCTATCCTTTTTTGCCTTGCTACGTTGATGAAATTAACTTTTGTTTTGACTTCTTGAAGATGTTGTCTAGCATTGGCAGCTACTAATTTAGCCTCTTTGGCTCTTTGCATCCATTCTTTATTCATCTTTTCAGACCTCTTTACCTCTTCTATGCCAAAGTATACAAAATCAGTCCTCTTGCAATGAATATCTTCATGTCTCTCACTTGATGTAGGGCTGCCATCAATAGGTGATATCATATCATCAATTTCCTCATGATTCATTGACAGTATTTTGTGAGAATGATGAGTCATAATGCTGTTGTCCTCAAATAAATCAGATATGATGTTATGCCATTTCATAGAATTGTCATCCATCTCAAAAGTCTACCACCTTCATATCTTGTTCATGTTGTGAAGCTAAGTCAAGATCATGCTCAAGCAAGGAATCATCATTGGAATTGTCCATCTCACTTGTAGAGGCATTAACATTAATCAAGGAATCAATACCATCATTTGTATTCATGTCTTCATTAGGATTACTCATGCCAATGACATACTCATGTTCTTTTGTTGAAGCCTCAAGTGATTCTATCTATTTGTCCTCATGCTTCTCAAATTCCTTGAATGGAGTCTTTTGACAACTTCACTTGTAGATGCATCAAATATGTTTCTTTTATTCTGCTTTTCTTTTTCTTGTTGTATAAATGACTCAATGGTTGTCATTACCCCTCTTTGAAATCATTCATGATATTCATAAAATTTTGCATAACTCTATCATTAGGAGTCAAACTAACCTTCTTGGATGAACTTGACCTTGTACCTATTGATCTTGTTGAATCTCTAGAATATTTAGGCTTCCTTGACATTGAATCTTCATACTGTTGTGAACTATGAGCCAGGCTCTTTGAACTTTTCTTATTTGAAACCCTTTCCTTTATTGGTGAAGCACGAAGGAAAGTGGGTAGCAATCTGCCGTCTTTGATTCTAACCATGATGAACTGAAACAAATTTTGATTTTTTTTCCTTAGCTTGGCAGGATCAAGGCTTTGATACCACTATAACGTACCCCTCTAGATTTGACTAAATTTTTTGTCTTAATTTTCCTTTCAAAACATAATAATTCTAAATGCATAACAATGTCAATGAAACATAATGAATGAATATCAAAACTCCAAGATCTTATTGTTGTCTTCAAAGATGATAATTACAAATGTTCACTGGCTATTTCAAACAATTAGATATGACTATATTATATCAGACTTCAATATCAAACAAAATGAGCAACAATGAGCTTCCAAACCTTCAATAATTGAAGTCCAAACAAGAGGAAATGATTAATGACATGTTCTAACAATTATGTGACATTTTATATGCGTGAACAAAGGTCTAATATGCCACTATAATAGAGATATAGACTACTGCTACCAACTGATATAACCCAGATTACACCAAAGATGCCAAACAATAGCCTTAATGTGCTTGAAAATACTAGCAATTGGTTCCTAAAGATGTAGGATTGATGTAGAAGCCTCTTCCAACTCCATATGACTTTGAAACTCTTCTATACTTCATTGGAAATGATCTAGAATAGACTTGATATGAAATTGTACAACCCATTTTTTTTTTTTGAAGACTAAAAATGCAACTTCAAGGCAAAAGATGAGCCTCCAAGGATGTCAATTTGGTGTAGCAATGTTCCAAATGCCTTCAAACTTCAAATGCCTCCAATATCTTCAATCCAAAGACCCTGAAATGATTTTTCCAGATCGCTGTTATGATTTAGACCCTCATAAAATATCAAAATCATGCAAAATATCACCTCTCAATCAAGTCGACTACCTTGGTAGTCTTTAATGATAACCAAGGGCTTCCAATTCAATAATTTTCTCCTTCAAACTATCCAATATCAACCTGCAATTTTAAACATGATGAAGTCCTTCATGAAATCACCTCACTAATGAATGGGATCATCTCCATTCTATAATCAAGGGGCCATCACCTTGATCAAATACTGAAAACACACAATTTCTAGTCAAAATGAGTAATAACATAACATACCATGAGAATCCAATCTTCTAAATTGTTGGTAGAACCTCTATTTATCCTCATCAAGGCTAGGTCAATCCAATTAACTCAATTTTTGCTAATAATTTTGGTTCCACCAATAAAAAATCTTCCTCCTTCTTGGTTCGGCGTCGATCCTACATTAGTTGACATATTTTATTAATAATAATTTCCTCATTATCCTTGGGCGAATCCTCTTGATATTTGAAAATACATTTTTGTTTAACTCCCAGGCAGCCGTTGGTTCATGATTCAAGGTGCTAGCATTATTTTATTATTATTTGAATTAGCTCCTCCATGTGGCACTTGGAGTAAGACTCCTCCTTGATCGGTGGTCTTCAAAGTACATGATCTAATGTTATAAGTCCCACCATGTACACTTTTATCTTAGCTGGGACCTATTCATGGCACATGATCTGATGCCATGCTCTCCACCATGTACACTTAAACTTTAGCCGATTTAGCTTGGACCTATCTTTGTAACCGTTTGACAAGGATCACCGTGTACATTTTATCTTGCCCGGAGTGGACCTGTTTACATCACCTCTTAAAGAGGACCTATTTCTAGGTCGGCTAAATCAATTCTTCTTAGCAAGGAATCATCCAAGTAGTCGATGGAATAGAAAGACATGAAATTGCAATTAAAGGTTGCCAATTTCAAAGGCCGACTTGTCATCCATTTTTCCAATTTAAAACAATAATGAAAATACAATTTGAATATTGTATTTTCCATTAAACCACAAACCCATATTTTGGCTAAATAAGTAATATCACCACAAAATGCTAAGCCAAAACATAAATCATTCCCTTACCATATAAATTAGCCTACGGGAATGGTGAATAGGCTAATCAATAACTCCAAGTGAGATCACGCCGGAAATGGGGACATGATTTAATGTGAGAGACCTTACTTCATCCACCAATGCTTCGTCTTTTGAAGGGAGAGCATTGGAACGAAGGGAAAGTAAAGTGTTGTTAGGACAATTATTGGTGATTGTATCTTTAGTAATGTCCAATGGGTTTGAACATGCAACCAAAGGAGAACTATTCATGGTTTTCGCATCCTTAGTGATGTCCAAAGTACTTGAACATTCAACTAAAGGAGGAATATCAATAGGATGACTCATGGAATCATCATCATCATCATATGCTTTAGTTAGTAAATCCAAGGCATTATCATTATTTGTAGTAGTAATAGAAGAAGAAGAGCTATCACAATCATCATTCTCATGAGTATTCATGGAGATGAATTCAATTAACTCTTTTAACATAAAAGGATATACACTCATGAGTGTTGTGAAGCTATCAAAATCATGTATATAACAAAGTAGTTGGATTTCATATATGGAACATTTAGAAACATCAATATTATTCATAGATGCTATATGTTCTAAAACATGAGGATGCACATTAGTGAATTTAGAGAAATTTTTGAAATCTAGGATATATGCATGCAAAGATTCCAAAGAGGAATAACATGAAGATGCCATAATGAAATGTCTTGGAACATAAATGTATAATCAGATCTATTCATTTATCAAGAACCACTAATATGGAAATAAAATTGCAATCAAAAGGCCTACAAGTGCAAGAGAAGTGGGGTTTCCAAAAATTGTGACATTCTTGGTAACCACAACAACTTAGTCTTGTAAATGTAGGATGTGAAGTATGTGCAAATGAAGTGCCTAAATAATGTTTCCATTTGAATGCAATGATGATTTATAACACTTTGTTTTGATAAAGGATGCACTAAAATGCAAGACTATCTAGGGCTTTGCCATCAAAGCCTAGATCGTGAATGCTCACTTTTAAACCAAAATTTTTCGATGCTAGATTTTATTTTTGAATTCAAATGAAATTTATGAAATGATATAGCAATTCAAGATCAGATCTGAAATTTTTATGATAGTAGCAAAATCTGAAACAATATTTTAACTACAAACCCTATATTTTGAATTTGACTAGGTTTTCAAAAATGCAACTTTTTCAATAAAACCCTAGCAAATGAGAACTTCAAATGCAAGGTGCAACACCATGAAATGATTATCTACTATAATATGAATCATATATGATGCATAAATCATAGATTTAAATCTTTCTATGATGATCTATAACATATGCAATGAAACAATGCAAAACTTAAAATGCTTGATTTTTTTCACTTTTTTCAATGCAAATGTACAAGATAAGATTTATAATAACAAGGATGATAAGGTACAGAAAGTTAAAATGCTTTAATCAATCTAATAATTCCACAAGATCAGCAACAACACATTGATTTTGAAACCCTAATGCAAAATTTTACCAAAATGCAAGCTTTTTAAAGGCCTAAATATGCACTTTTTCCAAGATTATGCAAGATTTTCAAATGAATAATGAGGAGATATGAAATGAGTCAATGCAAGATCTGATTTTAACTATTAGTAAGATGCAAATGTTTGAAGCTACGGGTTCACCAAAATCATAAGTGAAAGTAAAAGGATGAAAACAACCAGTATGCACACTAGATCAAACCCTCTTTCACAATAACATTCAAGGACAAGACTGAGCCAAATCACTACCAACCGAAGGTGGATTTAGCTAAAAATATTGTTCTCTTATTTGCTACAGAAATATTAGAATTAATGAAGTCCCTTTATCAAACCCTAGGTCAATAATGCACTAAACCCTAGTTCTATAATGATCTGATTATAACATAAGATGTATAATAGATATCCAGAAACTAATTATATAGGGATGATTAGGAAGATGATAGAACCTATGTCCTAGAAGCAGAGGTGTTAGAGGACTATTTTGGGATGGACCAAGTCTTGAAAGATAGAATATGCAGAAACTATAAATTGGAGAAATGTTGCAGAAGTTGCCCTAATGCCAGATCTGAAGTCAGCCAGGGTAGAAAGACTAAGGCGCCACCACCCAAGTCTTGCATAGAGGAATATTATGTAACCGATGTCAGATCCTGAAACCCTAATCCTTTCTTAGTCTTCATGTATCTTCATATTTTCTAGATTTCTCCTGTAACATGCACACAAGAAGAAGAGAAGGGGTTTGGGGGTTATGGTGTTTAGGGAATTGCCTCAGTCAAATCTTGAGATAGTATTCAAGCTTCCCAACACCATTGACAGATAAAGAGAGCATGCCCTTGCAAGGCAAAGGCTAAACACAATAACAATATGATGAATCAAATGATGATAAATAACAATGATATCACCTATGTGATGAAACCCTTAAGAGGATGAAGATCCTTCAACTCATAAGGAGAGATAGATGATAGCTTCAAACCTACAACAACACACACAATAACAATACAAATCTACTCTAGAATCATAATGAATGCTTTGAATTCTCTTTATTCTAATGCTTCAAGTTGACTATCTCTATCTAGGTTCATAACGAATTCAAAAACACACTTATATATGCTTTCCCGCTAACATTCGTGAAATTAAACCAAAAGAGCTAACAAAGAGAAACCTTTTGAAAGGTCCAAGGCTGACATAACTTTGATTCTGCCCTGACGAATTAGGGAGGGCTTGGGTGGTGGAATCCAAGTCTTTGATCCCCTTTTAGGTCTGGGATAAGGTAAAACATGGGCTCCTTATTCCCAATTTACATTGGTGTCGGACAATTTTGCATCAAGATGAACATTTAGAATGTATGATGCAATCACGAGGACCTAGGAACTAAACGAGGCAAAAAGACATGTGGCTACTTTTTACTCCATAACAATTATACTTGTGATTGTCTTTGCTATATGAAATCTATCCAAGGCCTCCATGTTATGGGCGAAACAAGATAGAGGAGTTTACTGACATAAATTGAGGAAGGTTTACATTTGCTAGTGGCATGAAGAATCATGAATTGGGCATCCAAAGTATTAAATGGTAAAATATGGTTTTCCCATAGAGAAGGATATTCAAATATGGTTAAATACATTTAAGGTGTGATGACTCTTCATATTCCTTAGGCCATGAACAATTGAAAGAATGTTAAAAACATAAAAAATGGTGCCTAAAGTATTTGACAAAATGTTGTCTAAAGCACATGAGCCATTTGATGAAGTGCTAAAAGAAATGGAGTATACAAAAGGAATTAAATAAAAGAAAAAGGCATCAAGCAATAGAGGCTACATCCAGTCTAAAACACTTGAATTGTATGATAAAATGCCCCAAATGCACAAAGCAAGCTACAACTATATAAAAAAGAGGTATGCATACTGTTAGCAATAATTTGGAACACCATATCAAGTGAAAGATATCAAAGAAAGTTCTATTCACAAAGGAAACCATGGCCAGTATAAATGATGAACCTTGGATGTTTGTGAGGGCATCTACTAGGTAAGGCGCTAGTTGTTTGAAATCATTTCTTAAGGAGAACATCACAAAAAAGGTCGTCATAGAAAAGGATTTGGGAACATGAATATACATGCAGTCACCTTTCAATGGTCAAGCTTCAACATCATCCATTCAAAGTTTAATATTTTCTGCAAGAAACTCTGGTATTTTACAAAGTAAGGCTCCTTAGTGAGAAGAATTAATAGATTATTTATCTCATTCTGCAGAATGGAATTCATGTATCAAATTCTTTGGCATTGATATCAAAGGATTGGGGCAACTGGAAGGAATGTGAAGCAAGGATAAAAGAAGCCAACTATGATTTAGATTTCTTTGATAAGCCACTATAATCGGAATAAAGAAGAATTGTGTGAGAAAATAAAATTATCTTTTCGACAAACATACAAGTTATGATGATAAACCAAAAATTAACAGAAACTTGTGTCCTAGTTCATTTTGAATTGTGTAATTTGAAAGTGCAAACTAGAAATGTGAATTATTTCTACCAAAGAGGCAAATAAAAATAATTGACAAAGGAAAGATTTTGTTCAAAAAGGAGGAGGGCAAGGGAAAGATTTATTTTGTGTAGAAATGAAATGGAAAAGACTTGTAGAGGTACTTGAAAGATTTGAAGTGTGAAAATGCTATGAATGGATGAGGAGTTTAATTTTTTTAACAAAGGATTGTGGTGACATTTTTCCTTGTTTAGACAAATTGTAGATTTAATGTAGGTTGAGAATAATAAAGTATTGAAAATAGATTGCAGGACTAATATTGGTGCAAAATTGCTAAGGAATTGGAAGTTGAATTATGTGCAAAGTTAGCAAAGCAATTCAAATATGCTATTGTTTTGAAGAAAAATGGAAGGCAATTCAAAAATTGCAAGTTATTTTAAATGTAGATGTGGGAATTTGGTTTCAAATCAAGAAGTAGAAGTTGAAAAGGCAATCTTATGGATCTTCAAATTTCTTTTATTTTTTTCATTTTGTGACTATTTTGCAGGGAAAGCTTTGGGCCTTCTATAGATAAAGGTGCCTTTATAAACTTGTTTTTTGCTCATTTGTAAAACATTGGAAAACCCATTGGGGGTTTGGGAATTTCAGAATTTGAATAAAGCATGTCTTTTGCTCCAACTTTTCTTGCATTTTATTCCATCCCATAAATTTTTCCAAGCACTAAATCTAATTCCTTTCCATTTAAACCTATGTACTTAATTCAATGGATGTAGATGAATGTTAACTCGTGTTCATACCACTAATGCCTCACTGATTGTGAGGTGTTTTGTGTGGTTGACTCAACATGTTTGTTACCTTCCTTAGAGATTGCATTGCCTCATGTTAGGATTGTAGCAATGGGTTTGACAGAGCAATTTTTGTTGCATTTGTCCATTCATTGAATGGTGTATATGGAGGACTCAGGAAATAATTCAAGTTTGGATTTTTCTTTTTGTTTCTCTTTCCTTTCCCTTCTCCCTTATCCCCTTTCTCTTTTTCATTTTTTTAACTGGTGGTAGATTAGATTTTTGGTGATAAATTTTATTTTTTTTACGTAGAAATTTGAGGCATTTTCTAACTTTCTTTTGGTTGAATCTTGTAGATTTTAATCATACTCCTTGCTGCCCTAAAATTTTAGAATTCAATCATTCTAAAAGAAAAAAATTTTAATGCATAACTTTCTGAATTTCATGTTTTAAAATGTAGATTTTTAATGGGAAAATTGATGTTTTAAAGTTTTTAATCACTTGCAAAACTAATTTTAATGTTGGAAGTCATTGTAGAAATTTGAATAAATCATTATTTCAATTTGCAATAAAAGGGAGTGTTTACATGGCTAAGTGGTGATTAATTTCACTAAGTAAACCTCTATTTTAGTTGAACAATTATTGATTTCCCCATGGAGCCCCTTGAACGGACCAACCAAAGTGCTCTCCAACTGAGGGATTTTGGTGAACCTCATAATTCATTTCACGAAGACTCTTGAGGCTTTCCACCTTTCAAGTAGGGGAACCTTTTTTGGTCCACCCTACATGCTTCACGATGCACATGTAGTTGGTGTGTCAAAAACCACATTAATAGAAATGACTCTAGGAGGGAAAGCAAGGAGTTTTAGGATTATTTAATCTTATTTTTTTTAATGTTAAATCTACCTTTCTTTCATGCTAAATTTATCATTTTTGCAAAAACACACAAAAAATTATAAAAGCCAAAAAACTAAAAATCACAAATTTTTTCAAAAATTAAAAACTTTCAACAACACAAGCAAAAGGATGTTAGTGTGTTGAAAATCAATTGCAATCATTTTTTTCCATCAACTTTTTAATTAGGGCAGTTATTTCATTCTAATGAAAAATCTTGTGATAAAGGCTATTCAAATTCTTGCAAAGGAGTATAAATTGATGCCTACTTTCTTTCCTAATGTGGGGTAAGATACTTTTCAACATGTCAAGATTTAATCACTCAAAATTAGATTAACCATGAGGGTTTTTCTTATGAGTTACTTGTCAATACTTTTTGTGATGCATCTCTTCACTAGTACAACAATCTCACAACAAATTCTATACATTCATGGGTGGAATTGGAAGAGGCATTCTTGAAGTAATTTGGGAAAAATATGGATAAAAAATAAGGTCTCTTATAATTTGCAGTGATTAAATGACAACTTGGTGAGCCTATTGAACACTTTATTCAATGATTTATCCAAGCTTTGAACAAGATTTACATTGTCAATAGGCCAAGTCAAATGGATGTAATGAACCATTATCTTTGGGCATTAGCTATGAGGAATAATTATATGCAATACCAAGTTCATTGCAGCCCACTTCTGCAATCAATATGGAATGCAACAAATGCAAGCAAATAGTCACTCTTACCAAAGTTTGATGATGTAACAACCACAACGAGATAACTATTATGTCAGAAATTGTACTTCTGTATGGATTAGCACAATTTCACATAGTTTAGCTCCTCTCCTTTGGTGTCCTCTTACCATTTTTGTTTTTGGACCTACCTAAACCCTAATTGACATGTACCCTATCAAGGAAGTGTCGCATTTCAAAGAAATAACTAACAAAACCTAAAAATAAACCTTGGATTCTAGACACCCTAAGTGAAATTTGGGTCCTGGACTTGGGCTCCCATGCCCTAGTCTAGACCTAAATTTTTGGGTCCTAATTTTTGGTGGGGTGTCAGCTTGTTCCATGCACCTTAGGATTTTCAATTCAAATTTTGGTTTTCACGTGATGTTGGTGTATTATTTCAAGTGTTTGCATTTCTAAGGTTAGGTATTTAAATAGAATTGAAAATCATTTTATCACATACTATTCACATGCAAGCTTATTATGCCAAAATTTTGCCACTGCTGTTATTGAAGGTCTGCACTTTGTTGAAGCTCTTTGAAGATATTGATATTTTCTATCATGGAGATATTTCTATCATGGAGATATTTGAAGGAGATTAGGAATCAAGATCTTGAGTCTATAGGATCTTGGTCTTCCTAGGGTTTTGTCAAGCCCTTTGTATGATCAGAAGAAGGCTTAAAGCCTCCAACTTGAGTTTTGGAATCCTCCACGTATACAATTGCCTCACCTTCTTCTTCTACAAATCTTCATCTATCATCTCCTTTAGGTGAAGTTGTTGTTGTTTCCTTGAGTGAAACATTGTGTGGATCTATCCTTGATGCTTGATTCATTTAGGATCTTGCATTTATGCTTACACAGTTGATTTCTAAGCAAACACATCTACATATTTCATCATTGGCTATTGTTGAGGTAGAAATACCAAAGATGGGGTTTGACTGAGGCAAACTCCTATATAGGTACAACCATCCTTCTTTTGTATGTGTAGGTTACATTTAGAAAGATTTGGTAGAGAGGAGCAGAGGAAGAATAGGTATTGCAGGTACAGTCATCGCAAAACTTTAAGTTTCATCATTGGAGAATTTCTGGACTATGGGGTGGGTGCCCTTGTCTAATAGGGCTTCAATCTGGGATTTGGAACCCTTTTCAGAGACTATGATACTAGGTGCAAAAAGTTTCATCATCAAAAAACTTTTAGGACTTCAGGACGGGTGCCCTAGTCTAATAAGCCTCCAATTTCCAAGTACATAGTCACTGACATCCTTGATCTATATTTTTGTAGTTTGTTTGACATTATATGTGTTAGAAATTAGTATGTTTCAACATTCTTTACAATTAGGGTTTCATGTGATAAGGTTGCCTAGAGCTTGTGAAAACCTAATTAGAGCATTCTTTCATCTACAACAACATAAAAAGGAATATAAATCTATAGCTTGGTCCTTCATAGTGAACAAGCTCAATTCCTATCTCCTTAATGTTGAGTGTATGTGAAAAGAGAGGCTTGGTTTGGTTTATACATGCTATCATTCCTTCTACTTTTCCACACCTAACATTTTGGTGAACCTGTGTTTAAAGAATTAACATCCTTTATTCTCATATCTAAGTTAATTTGCTGTTCTAAATCAGATTTAGATTATATTCTCATTACATTCATATTGTGAATGTTACATTTATCTTTTCATTGATAAAAACATTAAAGTTAGCCTTGCATAGTGATTTTATTTTCATTTTTGCAAAGTACACTTTCTTGTTGGAAATGGAACATGTTATAATGTCGAATTTCTTTTTACAAGAATTTAATGTGTATGATGAGTCATTTGGTTGTGATGACTTCAATATGTTAGATGAAGCCATTAAAGACTTTATCTCGATTGAATATTCCACTACGACTCCTAAATTGTCATTCTTTCAAAGAATAGTAAATGCAATCTATGTTCCTAAACCTCAAGAAGAACTTGTGAAGTCAAAAATAGTGGTCAACTTGTCCTCAGATGTGGATCACACACAATCTAAACTGGTGCTCACTATTAGAGGTCTTTTGCCTTCTTCTCAACCTCTTGATTACATCTATAACTATTCTAAACAAATAACACATCGAAGCCAACAAGATGGATTAAACAACCTATTCATACTATGGTTGCTCACACATATAATACATGAAATAACAAACAAAGTAAGAAACAATTAAACATTCTTATATATTTACCAACTTCTCAACCTATGCTTCCTCAACCATCTCATCTTACTCATAAATTTGGTCAAGATTATGATCTTGTTGAGCAGCTTCATGCTACTCCTACCAAGATTTCTCTTTGGGAACTCATACAGACATCACCTACATACCTCTGAATGCTCCAAGAAGCTTTACAAAAGGTGATTGTACCACTCGCTATTAAGCTGAATGATGTAGCAACTCTGTTAGATTGTATGCATGCAACAAAAATAGACATTCTGTTTCAACAACATGAGTTACCCTCTAGTGAAGTTCAAAATCAATATGATCCTCTAATCATCTTTGTTACAATAAATAAGAAATTGATCAAGTGAGTTATGATTGACAATGGATCGACTCTTAATGTTTGTGGTATCAACTTGTTACATAAGATCAAGATTGACATATCTTTAATTAAATCAGCTAGACTCAACATTCGTGGCTTTGATAATGTTAGAAGACAATCTATAGGAACTATAACCTTACCTATATAGGTTGGACTTGTGACATTGTCTACCCTCATTCATGTCATGCTCGGTGCATTATCATATAATATGATTCTTGGTAGACCATGGATTCATTCCTTGGAGGCAGTTCCATCTACCCTTCATCAATCAATCAAGTTTATTTATGAAAATAAACTTCACACTATTGAAGCTGATCCTGAACTAGATAGTTGTTTACAAATTGAAATGCAAAAGCAAGTTGTTAATCATAAGATTTTAAACAACTTGAAAGTTGATTCATCAATTCCTCTTGCCACAAAAAATGTTGTGCAAGATTCTAAACAATCGAATGCATTGCTTGGTGATGATTGGGGTTCATTATATTTTACTTCTACCTCTATGGGAGAATATAAACTTAACAACTCTAATCCTGAAACATAAAATGTTGCATCAATTTCATCAAAAAAATCTATGAAGATACCTAAAGAGCCTAAAATTTCCTTAGTGACAAACATAGACAACACTCTTACTTACACTACAAACTATGAGACCTATGAGGTTCCACCTTCATATAGGGAGATGGCGTCTCTTTATGGTCAAGGATTTCAAATCCTTTATAATGATTGTGACTACATAGGCAATGATTGTGGTATAAATCAACAAGGAATTCGAGTACCTATAGAGGCTACTTCACATAATTACTCAAATGGCATTGAATACAATCCTTTTAAGACAACCAAAGCCCGCAAACGTCCTAATCTTAATTTTAACACAATATCAACACTTAATTTGATATATCCCAAGATGATAAACATGAATTTTCCTCTAGGAGATATCCCTTTGGATACCTTTTCAACGGATGAAGCTATAATTGAATTCATGGGAGCTTATGACAATGTTCCCCATTATCATCATAAATGTGGATTACCTTACTATTTAAATTCTGATGCATATTTTGTAAAATCCACTTGTTTGGTAAATGCTACCTTAACTACTAATGAAGAGTCTACATAATCATCATAAACACCTAGCCTACCGGACCACATTATTTTGCTTAATGGAAAGACTGTTGATGTCTTCATGGAGAAAGATAATCTTGAAAAGATTATTCCTATAGGTGATTGTTTAAGTACAAAAGAAAAATAAGATATGACCAAACTTTTACATGAGTTTTCAAAATTATTTGCTTGGAATTATTCGGATATGCCTGCCATTGATCCTAAGATTGTAACACATAATATTGTCTTACAACTTGATGCTAAGACATTCAAACAAAAGGTTCGTAAAATGAATCCTAAGGTTGCATTATTAGTCAAGGCTGAGATAGAAAAGATTCTACAAGATGGTTTTATCTACCCTATCGATTATTCACCTTGGATCTCAAATATTGTGGCTGTTTCTAAACTTGATAACCGTATTCGGATGTGCACTGATTTTCAGGATTTAAATATTTCTTCTTTGAAAGATGGTTTTCCTTTTCCAAACATTGATATGATTGTTGATTCAATTGCTAGCCATGAATTACTTTCCTTCATGGATGGTTTTTCTGGTTATAATCAAATCTTTATCAATCCTCAAGATCAATATAAGATAGCTTTCATCACCCTGTGGGGAACATTTTGTTGGGTAGTAATGCCATTTGGATTAAAGAATGCTGGAGCTACTTACCAACGTGCTATGACTCTTATCTTTCATGATTACATGCATAACATCTTAAAGGATTATGTTGATGACATTCTTGTGAAGCCTATTCATCACTAGGATCATGTCACAATCCTCCGTCAAATCTTTGAGCGAATATAGAAATATAACATGTGCTTAAATCCTTGTAAATGCATCTTTGGCATAGATAGTGGTAAACTATTGGGATTTATAGTTTCACATCATGGCATTGAAGTAGACACAAAGAAAATTAATGCGATTGTTAACATGCCATTGCCTAAAAACATATCTCAACTTTGTAGTTTACAAGGGAAGATACAGACCATTTGCTGATTTGTCTTACAACTCACGAATATGACTCACCCTTTCTCTCAACTACTAAAGAAAGAATCAAAATTCCAATGGAATGCTGATTGTCAAAAATCTTTTAAAGACTTAAAAACTTATTTAGCTAAACCTCCTATTTTACAACCTAACATTGTAGATAAGCATTTTCTTCTTTACACATCGGCATCTATTAATGCTCTCATAGCTTTATTAGCACAATATGATGATGAAGGCAAAGAACAAGTTGTATACTATATAAGCCAAACTTTGCTCAATTATGAAGTGTTATATACTGTTATCGAGAAGCAGTTCTTAGCTCTTGTATTTGCAACACAAAAGCTCAAACATTATCTCTTAAATGTTGAAGTTCATGTCATAGTAAAATTTGATCCTTTGAAACATCTCTTTGCTAAAACAAATCTTTCAAGTCACCTCGCTAAGTGGGTTATGTTAACATAATTTGATCTCAAGTTTATCTCTCAAAAAATGATAAAAAGACAAGATTTAACTGACCATTTAGCCAAGGCACCTTCACCTTTTTCCATCCAAAGTATGGAAAACTTTCCTGATGATCATATTCTAACTATAACTATTGATGATAAATGGGAATTGTATTTTGATGGTTCATGATGTAGAATTGGCTCTAGTGCTGGTATCATACTAACACCTCCTTCTGGTAAGTTGATTCCTCTTTCTTGTCATCTAAACTTCTCATGTACAAACAACATTGCTGAGTACGAATCTCTCATTGCAGGACTTCATGCCACTTTGGCTCTCAACATCAGAAACATCACCATATATAGTGATTCACAATTAATTGTAAGACAAATTACGGGATCCTATCCAGCTAAACAAGACAAATTATCTCAATACCGTAATCTTGCCTTACCTTTGCTTAAATAATTATCCTCTTACATAATTGACACAATTATGAGAAAAGATAATCGACATGCAGATGCAATGGAAAGCACAACTTCTCTTATATCCCATGACAATTCCCTTGAAGATTATAAATTCATCATTCACAATCTCAAATCACCAGCAATAGACGAGGTCACACCTTCGGATACTGACCTCTGTTGTAACACAAACTTCAATGAATGGTACTCCCATATATTTATTTATTTGTGTGATGGTACTATTCCTAATTCAACATATAAAAATGCCTAAGTTTGCCTATGCAAACTTGTGACGTGTTATATCATCCTATCCAATGTTTTGTATTTACGAAGCTATAATGGTGTTATTCTCCGATGTCTTAACAATTCAGAGATCTTGATTACTTTAGAAGAAGCTCACTCTAGTGCTTGTGAGGGGAATTTCAGAGGAAAATATTTAGTACAAAAGTTATTACATATGGGGTTCTATTGGCAACGCTTGGAACAAGATTCCAAGTTACTTATGTCAAGAATGCTTGCAATGTCAACAACATAAGAATCAAATCTGAGCACCTGCCCATGAACTTCAAGCCCAAGTCTCACCTTAGCCATTTTCTATATGGGGCTTCGATTTGATTGGAAAAATTTCTCCACCTTCCTCTCAAGGACATACTTTCATCATCACCGCTACTAATTATTTTACAAAGGGGGTCGAAGTTGTTCCATTACGATCCACAACGACTAAGGCTATATGTTGTTTCATACAAGATAACATAATATCTCGATTTGGTATACCTTCCTCCTTGGTTTTTGATAATGGTACACCATTTAAGAACAAGGACGTGAAGAAATTCCTTGAAAAGTATCATATCCAACATCCCTTCTCTATGCCATATTATCCTCAATCAAATGGCCAAGTAGAAGCTTCAAACAAAATTATTGGATAAATTCTATGGAAAACCATTAATAAACATCAAAAAGACTGGCATACTCAAATCTCCTATGCATTATGGGCCTATAGAACAAGTGTCTGTATGGCTACATGAACTACACCGTATAACCTTGTCTACAACACTGATGTGATAATGCCTTTAGAGCTTGAAATTCCTTCATTGTGAATTTCCCTAAAGGACATCCTTGATGATGACATAGAACGAGAGAAGAGATTACAAGAACTTGAGGTGCTCAATGAATAGCGTATCAATGCTCTCAAACACCTTAAGGCACATCAGAAAAGCATCCTCAGATTGTATAATTAACATGTCATACATCATTCATTTGACTTTGGAGACTTGGTACTATATGAAAATCAATGTAATGTGAATACACTCCCTGGTGAAAAAGGAAAATTCAGCCCTAATTGGATTGAACCATATGTTATTATTGAAGCTTATGGATCAAGAGCATATAAATTAGTTGATGAACAAGGTATGCCACTTAAAGAACCTATCAATTCTATGCATTTTAAGAAAATTCTATGCATAGGATTCTATGTTAAAGGTTATTTCATAAAGCAAATTTGTTGGTTTAGCTTCAATTTTGATAAGATATAATATTTTGTCTTAATTTCTTTGACATACAATCATTTTTCAATTAATCATTGTTGCATCTAGTTAAAACATGTTTTATTAAGATCACATTTGCATTAATTAAAAGTACCATATTATTTTTCCTCATGTGTAAAATTCTTTAATCATTGTTGTATTTACTAAACATTCTACAAAGATTGATTAGACTAAATCACAATGGCATTAAATACATTTTTCACATGATCATCAAAACTATCACTTGTTGCATTTCATAAATCACATGTGATACATCAATAAAATCATAGCATTCATAGAAAAGTAATATATGCATATACAAAAGTTTGAACATACACATCAAAATCGACTATCTCGTACATTAAAATGGGATGTCATAATACAATACATAAGATATCTATCACATAACTGAACCTCAGTCACTAGATCCCTTAGGACCTAGTGGTGTGTGTGTTTGTCAAAGGGCTACCCATGAGTGGCCACGGACCACGAATGACTCCTAGAGACACTCCGTAACCGTAGACCCCTGAGCTCACCTCTAAGCCCCATTACCTCACCCTATGACTCCATGTACAACTGGTGGAACCAATCTCTCTCTGATTGCAATCTCTCTGTCTGACAGTGCTTTGTCCCTATTAGCTTTCACCTAATCCAACTTAGTATGTAATATCTAAGTCATGACAGGACTCATCTTGGATGAGGGTAGTGTTGTAGGCTGGTCTTGCTGTGGTTGGAGCTCAACCTCTATGCACTTAGCTCTCTAGATCGCTTGATCCCTCTCCTCTGTAGCATGATCTAAAGTGGCCTCCATAGGCACTCTTTAACTCATAAAAGGCATGAACATCTTTGCATGCTAACTTGCTAAGTGCTACGGCAAATACCCTCCCCATATTCACTGCTTTGTTGCATCAACTAGTGTAGACACTTAAAATTGTCCATGTCTTGCAACACCTTGTCGATAAATTACTAGAGACATCATATGACATTTTGTCTTAATCCCACTCCTAATCCTATTTATCCCACTAGCTAATTAATTAAATAAATCTTGTTTATTTAAATAATTTCCCACCTTTCCTCTAATTTAAATAAATAAAATATTTATTTAAATTAGCCCTCTCCTATTTTCCAACTAATTTAAATAAAATATTTGAATTAGTCCTCACCTTTCACCACAATCCAACACATGTCACATACTACATTTTTCATTTAATGCCTTCACATGTCCAACTAATTTAATTAATATTTTATTTGAATTAGGCCAACCCTATTCCTATCCACACACTTGTCACATGACTACAGCTCCTTGTGGAGTGGGAAACCCTATTCAATCTCAACCGTCCACATCGTTCATTTGAACTTTCAATCATAACCATTGAATCATATCACTCCTTTCCTATAAATCAACCCTCACCCAAGCCATTTGTGAGGATCCATTATGCAAGTAGCCTCATGCTATTGAATTTCCTCTAGAATCATTCTTCATATCTTCATGCCATTGTTATGCTACTGAAATAGTGAGCAATCAACATTCATCCTTCGATATTTTGCATTCATATGCAAGATTGAGAAAAGAAATGGAGGAGATCCAAGCTTAGCATAGAGATTTGGTTTTAGTTTTCTTTGTCTTATACTCCATTGTTTTGTTAGGGTTTAATGATTGTTGTTTGTGATTCATAGCTCTAATTTTTCCCCTAATATAGCTGGAACCATGCTAGCTATGAAATGACTCACAAATTCGTGCCATCCCTGTGTAACAACTATAAAAAACAATACAATAATATCATCATAATAAACAAATAATCATCACAACAATACAATAACATCTCACTTGGATTGCCATCTTACCAAGCAAGATCTCGAATCGTTGTTGGTATGACAAACTTTGTAGTCATCTCTGCAGTTGGGGGCACAGAGCTACTGCCCTCCCCTCACTCAAGCTGACTTGATCTCCTCACACTAGTAGGGGCTGGACCATGAGCTCTTGACTTGGGCCTCTCCTCAGTCTCCTCATCTCTATCCACCTCCTACTTATCTTGCTATGGTCTCACTCTTAAGACATACTGCGCTGGGATATCCTCCTCCTCGTCCTCCTCCTCATCATCATCATCATCATCAAGATCATAATACCTAGCAAAATCACTAACATCATCCTCTACTCCTATGTCAGCCCCACAACCTGCCAGTGGTCGTGGATTGCTTGTGGGATGATCGACAGGGAAGATCAGAGCAGGTCATGTTGTCTCTCACCAGGTCGTATAAGCTTAGGTAGTACCAACATCATTTGAATCTGACACCGGCTTTGCATCCGCTACTTCATCATCATCACTCTCACCAACCTCAGCTATCGTCAGCCGTGGATTGTCATTTACCCTGACTGCACTACATACTGAGCGTGCATAGCTTGGACGCATCCTAGGGACATCTTGCCTACATTTGAACTATCGTGTGACTCTATCAAAGTAAAACCATATGATGATATGATCCAGAGGACCGGCTAATAGCCAATCTTGCTTGATCCTCGCTAACTAAGTGTGCTACTTCATCCATGGCCTTTGGCTGCGATATGGTCTCCAAATGATATCGCTACATCGAAGTCTATCAAACACCACTCTCCAATATAGTAAAACACCATGTCTCCAACACCTAATGAGTGGGTATGCATGTGTGCATTTATGTGTCCATGTCGGCTCTTTGGGAAATCCTATAGGACGCGTGCACCTGATGTGCTCAAACATCCATACCTATAATAAAGTACACACCATCAGGCTCTACACCTCAAAATGAACATATCACCCTAAGTCTCAGTAGAGGTGTGCAAGCTTACTGTGCCCCCATGCATAGACTGTCCTCTGCCCCTCCATTGCCCTAATCATATGTATGAGGCCCCCATGAAGGTGCATGCCCTATCCATCTTGTGCAATTGCTAAGGTCATGATCACGATCATGATGCGACGCACTAAGGGTATTTTTGAAATGCAATGGACAACTGAGAGGGGGGGTGAATCAGTTGTCACAAAAACTTAAACACTTTTTCACTTACACATTAATCACTTATCCACAATTATTATGAAATAACAATGAATGCATGAAATTAGAAACTTAAACACAGATGCAACATTATACACAAGAGACACTAGATTTTTACGTGGAAAACCCCAAGGTGGGGAAAAACCACAGAGAGGATTAGCTCTCAAAATATATTTCAATCTTTGAAAAATGATGTTTAGGCTTGGTCACTCCATGGGCCCAGAACATACTGGCTCACGGCCATGAAGTACAACTAGGTCTAGCAGGCTCACTACCTCAACTCTAGACCTAGAAAGATTACAATAAGGGCTGTTAAACCCTATTGGTAGCTCACTGCCAAAATCACCATCTTCTTCATGTATGCGATTAGTACATTAGAGTACAATAGTTCCTCTGCTCTGCTCTTCCTTATCTCCTCACCCTTTTCCTTATCTTCCCATTTTTGCACAAGGATACCTTTTCCATGACGAAATTACAAGTATTTATACACTTCATCAACCTTGGAATGATCATCAAGGCCGGCATTACAATCATCAACCATTGGAACAATCTCCAAGGTCAGCATTACAAACATTTACAAAATAGGTCCTGACCTATTACAACATTATGCAAAGGAAATGAAGTAAAGATGTATGTGGATCACACCACGCCTTAGCTAGGACTCAAACACAATCTTCCATGCCACAACACGCTTCCACAATCTTCAAGGAATCTTGACAACTACTGAAATTAACCAAGTAGGCTAAGACTAGTTACACGCTACATTATCTGGGAACAATCTTCAAACACGATCTCAATTCCTTAAAGTGGATGAATGTCAAGATAGGAACATGATTAGGAGACATCCACAAGCATGTTATAATCATCAGAAGCAATCACACGAACCTTAACCACTTTAGCCATAAGAATCTTCTCACTGGAACATATGAACTTCACTGTCTTCAACTGACATAAAAGAAAGATAGCTTGTGGACCACCAAAACATGAACCACTACATTTGTAGGCACTTATCATAATCCCAAACTTCCCTCTAGAACTACAGAGCAAAATTCTTTATTGCAGAGGAATGCAGAGTAAAATACTTTTTCCCTATCATCAGAGAATAATCAGAGAAAGTAGGTTTTACTCTGGTGAATGGAACTCTCTTAATTCTTCACACCAGAGGCTCAAACTCAGGATTTAGCATCTTCAAACATCCCTTTAAATAACTTCCAATCCATAGATCAAGACATTCAACCAGCAAGAAATGTAGAGCAATCTACCAGACTGTTTCAGCATACAACTCACTGTCTATACTACACTTCATTGAAACTCACTTTTTTCTTCCGGAGGGGCCAATTTTCTCAATATCCTCAGCATACAAAACTTTTAAGCAAGTGATAGAATAGGACATAGTTGACACCAATGACAACAAAGATATGTGGTATCAATGACAACACCGATTAGGCACATACTTGCAACAATCTCCCCCTTTGTCATTGATGGCAACATATGATGTGAAAAAATACAACAACCATCAAGACAAAATTCTCCCCCTATCTCTTTACACATCTACACTCTTTCTTTTTGACCAAGATTCTTCCCCTATCTTTTTACACATCTACACTCTTTCTTTTTGAGTTTTTCACATGACTTCTCTCCCCCTTTGAAATCAATAGAAAAGGGTACATACTTGCACTCTTCTGTGCTGATTTAATTTCTCTTCTGAAATCTCTAACTACTGTTGCAAGGTGTGACCCTTGGTCTCCTTGTTCAGCGTTGCGTTGCAGTGGTTTGTGACAAGGGCTTAACCACCTCCCGTGCTTGTTAAGTCAAGTGGTTGTATTAGGCATTAATAGGTCAATCTTTTGGTGCAATGACAACTACAATTGGTATCAGAGCTGAGGTCACGGGTTCAAACCCCGTGCTTGCGCTTGGGGGGATTGTTGCAAGGTGTGACCCTTGGTCTCCTTGTTCAGTGCTGCACTGTGGTGGTTTGCGACAAGGGCTTAATCGTCTCCTGTGTTTGTTAAGTCAAGTGGTTGTATCAGGCATTAATAGGTCGATCTTTTGGTGCAACGACAGCTAACAACTACTCCCCCTAAGAAGTAGCCCTAAAAGCATTAATCTAGATATGAAGAAGCACCACCGGACTGATGCACTCTTGTGCATCTTAGTTTAGAGAACGAGGGGTAATAACCCCTAACTTTTCTCTGAGATACTCAAAAGTATCTTTAGGAAGAGGTTTGGTGAAAATGTCTGCAATCTGGTCTTTTGTAGATACATATTTTGACTTGACTTCATTTTCTATCACTTTTTCCCTTAGAAAGTGATATCTTATGGATATGTGCTTTGTCCTTGAATGCATTATTGGATTCTTTGATATGTTTATAGAAATTGTATTGTTACAAAAGATTGAAATTGGATCTTCATACATAACTCTAATGTCCTTCAAAGTCCGCTTCATCCATAATACTTGAGTGCAACTACATGCTGCTGCAATGTATTATACTTATGTAGTAGACAAGGATATTGAATCCTATTTCTTGCTCAACCAAGATACCAACCTTTTTCCCAAAAAGAATGCACCTCCACTTGTACTTTTCCTTTCATCCACATCTTTGACCCAATCTACATTAGTGTATGCACTGAGAGTGAAATCATTATCTTTTGGATACCACAAACCATAATCTATTGTGCCTTTCAAATATCTCAAAATTCTCTTGATTGCCATCTCATGTGACTCCTTTGGCTCTGCTTGAAATCTTGCCACAAGACAAATTGCATACATTTTGTTAGGTATGGTTTGAGTTAGATAAAGTAATCCTCCAATTGTAGATCTGTACCTTTTCTGATCTGCCATATGTGAATCATCATTTTTTCTCAACTTACAACCGATTATCATGGGGGTATTTACCAGTTTAGAGTCTTCCATCCCAAACTTCTTTAGTAACTCTTTCACATACTTAGATTGAGAAATGAAGATACCTTTATCTGATTGATTTATTTGTAGACCCAAAAAGAAATTCATCTCACCAAACATGGACATTTTAAATTCAGTTTGCATTTCTCTGTAAACACTGTGCACATACCTTCATTGCCTCCAAAGATAATGTCATCAACAAAGACTGCTACAATTAGGATTTGTTCATCATTGATCTTGAAGTAGAGATTATTGTCTGTAGTACCTTTACTAAACCCTATCTATATCAGATACCTATCCAACTGTGCATACCATGCCCTGGGGGCTTGTTTTAATCCATATAAAGACTTCTTCAATCTGCATACCATTTCACCCTGATCTGATGACTAAAATCCTTCCGGTTGTTCAATATAGACTTCTTCTTCCAACTCTCCATTCAAGAATGTAGAATTTACATCTATCTGATATACCTTAAAATCTTTGTTGGATGCAAATGCCAGAAACATTCTTATAGCTTCAATCCTTGCCACTGGTGCAAATGTTTCCTCAAAATCTATTTCTTTAACTTGAGAGTATCCTTTGCATACCAACCTTGCTTTGTTTCTTACTACTTCACCATTCTCATTCATCTTGTTTCTAAAAATCCACTTGATACTAATTAAATTTTTGTCTATTGGTTTGGGAACAAGATCCCAGGTCTGATTCTTCTCTATCTGTATCAATTCTTCTTTCATAGCTTTTAACCAATTCAATCATTGCAAGCTTCATTCACAGTCTTAGGTTCAATCTTGGAAATCATACAGAAATTTACTTGTTCTTCTGCAGCTCTTCTTCTAGTTAGGGTTCCTTTACTTTTATCTCCTATGATTTGATCTTCAAAATGATTAAGTTTTACATACCTTGTTGTCTTGACAACACTTTCCAGAGCTTGATCCTCTTCATCTAAGCTGTCTTCATGTTGCACCACTTCTGAAACATCTGGTTTATCTGATTCATATCCACTTGAATTTGGAGACCTTTCCTTGCTTTCATCGACTTTGATATTTGCACTCTCAATGATCTTATTTAGCCTCTTATTATAACATTGGTAGGCCTTGCTCTTGGTTGAGTAACCAAGAAAGATTCCTTCATCACACCTAGCATCAAACTTGCTTAGATCTTCTTCTCTTTTGATATAATTTTTGCTACCAAAAACTTTGAGATATTTAACAGTAGGAATTTTACCATACCACAATTCATAAGGAGTCTTAGAACTGTTACCTTTGACTTGGACTCTATTTAGGATATATACAGCAGTGTGAATTGCCTCTCTCCAATATACTTCCGGAAGATCAGCTTCCCGAACTGTTCTATTCTTTCTTTCAATGACTCAATTTTGTTGTGGAGTCTTAGGTGCATATAATTGTCTCTTTATCTCATTTTCTTCACAAAAGAAATTGAATTCATTTGATGTGAACTCTCCTCCTCTATCAGACCTTAAACATTTGATCTCCAAATCCATCTCATTTTCAACCATTGCCTTAAATGCCTTGAACTTATCCAGAGCTTCTAATTTTTCTTTCAAAAAGGTAACCCAAGTCATTCTAGAATAATCATCAATAAACAACATGAAATACATGTCTCCTTAAAAACTTCTTACTCTGGTAGGTCCACACAAGTCTGTATGCACTAGTTCCAGTAATCCATCAACTGATTGGTCCTTTCTTTTGAAACTTGTTCTTGTTTGTTTCCCAAATTGACACTCCTTGCAAATAGGATTAGCAGGCTTCACAAGCTTGGGTAAATCTCTAACAACCTGTGCAGTACTTATCTTCATAATGTTGTCAAAATTGATGTGACACAACCTTCTATGCCATAGCCAACTTTCATCAGTCTAAGCCAACAAACAATAATTATCAGTTCATTTCAAGTGATAGATATTACCTCTAATCTTCTTACCAATTGCAATGATTGTTCCAAAGCTTTCCCTGATCTTGCATCCATTGTCCTTGAAGCTTAGGTCATAACCATTGTCACACATTTGACCCACACTCAAAAGATTGTGCTTTAATCCTTTCACATACAAGACATCTTTAGTATTATGCTTGCCATCAAAAGAAATAGATCCTTTTCCACAAATCTTACCAAATGTATCATCTCCAAACCTAACCAGTCCATCATCATATCTTTCCAAACTCACAAACTTACTTTTGTCACTAGTCATGTGGTGAGAGCAACCACTATCAATAACCCATTCATCTTTGTCTTCAACAACGTGAGCAGCCAAAGCACTTTCCACTAGTTTTTCATTCTTCACATAGCTAGCAGGATTAGTAGACACAGGTTCTTATTTAATAGCAATAAACAAGCATTCATTAGCAGAAGTACTAGTATTATCTGGTTCACCATTATCTGATACTCCTTCATCATCATCAATATCTTCAACATAATAACATTTCTTTTGGATCCTAGGCCTATTCTCATATCTTTTCCTATTTCTTTCAATTCTTTTAGGACATTTGGAAGCAAAGTGGCCTACTTTACTGCAGTAAAAACATTTGAAAGGTAATTTACCTTTGAACTTACTAGATCCTCTTGGCAGTCTATCCACAAAGTTGGCTTCAATTCATCAAACTCATTATCTAATTCTACCTTGTACTTTTCTGATCTAGAGGTTTTCCCAGAAGTACTGGCTTTGAAGGCAGTCTCCTACTTTTGGCAGGGCATCACCAAACTCTCCCATTTCAAAGGTAGTAAGCTTACCAAGCAATTGATCTCTATTAATATCTTTTACTTGCATAAATTCTTCAATTACAGCTACCTTGCGATTGTAGAACTTTGGTAGTGATCTAAGAATTTTCATTACAACTTCCTTATCACCAAGAGTTCCCCCCATACCTTTTATTTTGTTGACAAGTTCATCAACTCTTTGCATAAAGGCTGTTATGTTTTCATCTTCATTCATCTTCAAACTTTCATATTTCACCTTCAGACTTTGTAGCTTGGCCTCTTTCATAGAATCATCTCCCTCGTATAGATTTTTTAGCTTTTCCCATATCTCATTTGCAGTTTCAAGATCCACCACTTTTGTCAGTACTGTGTCATTCAATGAACTTAACAGAGCATCTTTTTCTTTAACATCCACTTCATATTCTTTGATTTTGTCTTCAGTCATCAAACCATTTTGAGGCAAGGTGTATTTTATTTCTGCAGCTCTCCATACTTTGTAACCAAGACAAAGAAGATGACTTTTCATTTGTGCCTTCCAAAGAGCATAGTTCATCCCATCAAAATGCGGTGCTTCTTTCTTATAAGACATTTTTTGATCTTCCTCAAGCTGTTAGACTTTCTTCAGAGGAACCTCACTCTGATACCAATTGTTGAAATATGCTAGACAACTAAGAAAGGGGTCAATCAGTTGTCACAAAAACTTAAACACTTCTTCACTTAGACATTAATCACTTATCCACAATTATTATGATATAACAATGAATGCATGAAATCAGAAACTTAAACACAGATGCAACAATATACACAAGAGACACCAGATTTTTACGTGGAAAACCCCAAGGTTGGGAAAAACCATGGAGAGGATTAGCTCTCAAGATATATTGCAATATTTAAAAAATGATGTTCAGGCTTGGTCACTCCACGGGCCCAAAACATACTGGCTCACTGCCATGAAGTATAGCTAGGTCTAGCAAGCTCACTGCCTCAACCCAAAACCTAGAAAGATTACAATAAGGGATGTTAAACCCTACTAGCGGCTCACTGCCAAAATCACCTTCTTCTTCATGTATGAGATTAGTACATTGGAGTACAATAGTTCCTCTGCTCTACTCTACCTTGCTCTGCCTTATCTCCTCGCCCTTTTCCTTATCTTCCCATTTTC
Organism: Cunninghamia lanceolata; assembly: GCA_027924645.1. Taxonomy (NCBI): domain Eukaryota; kingdom Viridiplantae; phylum Streptophyta; class Pinopsida; order Cupressales; family Cupressaceae; genus Cunninghamia; species Cunninghamia lanceolata. The sequence goes on from BSBN01001349.1 coordinate 1,523,088, forward strand.
ACACAAGGAAACCTTTTCCATGACTCAATTACAAGTATTTATACACTTCATCAACCTTGGAATGATCATCAAGGTTGGCATTACAATCATCAACCATTGGAACAATCTCCAAGGTTGGCATTACAAACATTTACAAAATAGGTCCTGACCTATTACAACATTATGCAAAGGAAATGAAGTAAAGATGTATGCAGATCACACCACACCTTAGCTGGGACTCAAACATGATCTTCCACACCACAAAATGCTTCCACAATCTTCAAGGAATCTCCGCAACTACTGGAATTAACCAAGTCGACTAAGACTAGTTACACACTACATTATCTGGGAACAATCTTCAAACACGATCTCAATTCCTTAATGCAGACCAATGTTAAGATAGGAACATGATTAGGAGACATCCACAAGCACATTATAATCATCAGGAGCAACCGCACGAACCTTAATCACTTTAACCATAGGAATATTCTCATCGGAACATATGAACTTCACTGTCTTCAATTGACATAAAAGAAAGATAGCTTGCGAACCACCAAAACATGAACCACTGCATTTGTAGGTGCTTATTATCATCCCATACTTCTCTCTAGTATTGTAGAGAAAAATACTTTATTGTGGAGGGATGCAGAGCAAAATACTTTCTCCCTGTCACCATAGAATAATCAGAGAAAGCATGTTTTACTCTAGTGAATGCAACTCTCTTAATTCTTCACATTGAAGGCTCAAGATCAGGATTTAGCATATTCAGACATCCCTTTAAAGAACTTCCAATCCACAGACCAAGATATTCAACTAGCGAGATGTAAGGAACAATTTACCAGACTGTTCTTCAGCATACAACTCACTGTCTATACTACACTTCACTGAAACTCACTTGTTGCTTCCGAAGGGGCCAATTTTCTCAATATCCTCAACATACAAAACTTTTAAGCAAGTGATAGAATAGGACATAGTTGACACCAATGACAACAAAGATATGTTGACATCAATGAGAACACTAATTAGGCACATACTTGCAACATGTATATCCACACAGCGCTGCTCTAACCATCGAAGCGTGATATGTCCCCGCCCAATTGGAGTGACATGACCTAGAAAGTAAAGATGACTCTCTCAAGTGTACTTCGCCAAACACTACTCTACAATATGCACTATTTTTTGTTGGACTGGAAGTCATAAAATTGATACACATCCTCTAGTGTCACCATCATCTCACCTGTGGGTAGATGGAATGTATAAGTATTCACCTTCCACCTCTCCATCAACACCATCAACATACTACAGTGAAATCTCATCATGGGCATGATAAATACCCACCACAGGCCTATCGCCTACAAGAAGCCTCGATCCTCGTCATAGATAGTACCCACATGGCTTTGTAAGATCATTGTAAGTCAGCCACCTATGTGCTCTTGTGTCTTAGGGTCATCCTGTACATCAAACAAACAAATTTTCATTAGTTTTAATCATCAAATCATCAATAAGCATCTAAATCAATCATCTATGCCCTATCTCTAAGGCCCATGTCCTCTCTAGACTTGGGCACCCCAGGAAGACTTGGGTGCCCTAAGAGGACCTGGGTGCTTGGATGGGACTTGGGTGTGCTGGCTGGACTTGGGCACTCCAGATGGGACCCCTTGTGCAGATCATTCCACATGGCACAAAAAATGATAAAAAAATACTAAAGTAGGAAAGAATTGTGATAGAAGATAAGTTTATATCCCTACCTCTAGCTCGATCCACCTGTCTACAACTAGGGAATGGAGCACATCTATCCTTGGAAGCTGGTATGGGCATTGAGTTGGCATGGTCAATCTCTTTCTCCTTCTCCTCTTCTCCTCTACAAAAAGAAACAAAAATGAATAGTGATAAAGTGAAAATTACCTTTACTTATAGTAAAAGGGTAAGCATTCTTATCACTAGCTAGGTGCAAAAGTTTGCAGCTTTACTCATTTGACTCTATTTTGGGCTGTCGAACTCAGATTTTCGTACCGTTTGTTGCATTGGATTCCTAATTTTGCCCTCCATCCAATCCAATTCTTAGTGCCTCTATGTTGTTTGTAAAAATGACCCTCACGAAACATTCCTCATCACCTTTCCCTGAAATCTATGTGCAAAGATTACCGCCCTGTTTCTCCTTTTTGGACGAAGCAAGCAGAAACAAGGGGGCATATATCTCCCTCAATTTCCACCCTCCGCATGTCTCATCACTCAATCCCATTAGTGTTTATGACTAACTTATTCATTTACTGTCTGGAAGATGATTTGATTTGGATTATCTGACAAATGTTCCTTTGCAGGATGCAGTCTCTAACTTTGTGATCTTGCAAGATTCTAGACTAGGGGCTTCTTCCTCTTAAGTGGTAACACTTCGATTTCCTCTACAATATCCTTTTGGGTATCCTTTTCATGATTGACGTATTTACTTTCCTTTAGTTGCATATGCATAGAGTGTCATATGGACACTAAAGTGGGGGCTACATGTTATGTTAGAAATTGTACTCTTGTATGGATTAGCACAATTTCACATAGTTTAGCTCCTCTCCTTTGGTGCCCTTTTACCCTTTTTGTTTTTGGACCTACCTAAACCCTAATTGATATGTACCCTATCAAGGATGAAGCAATAACCAACAAAACCCAAAGAAAAACCTTAGATTTTGGACATTCTGGACCTCCTTAAGCCAGACCTTAAGTAAAATTTGGGTCCTGGACTTGGGCGCCCACACCCTAGTTTGGACCTAAATTTTTAGGTCTTGATTTTTGGTGGGGTGTCGACTTGTTCCGTGCACCTTGGGATCCCAAATTCAAATTTTGGTTTTTGAGCAATGTCGGTGTATTATTTCTAGTGTTTGCATTTCTAAGGTTAGGTATTTAAAGAGAATTGAAAATCATTTTATCACACACAATTCACATGCAAGCTTATTATGCTAAAATTTTACAACTGCTATTATTGAAGGTCTGCACTTTGTTGAAGCTCTTTGAGGATATTGATATTTGCTATCATGGAGATATTTAAAAAGGGGATTAGGAATAAAGATCTTGAGTCTATCGTGCTCTTCCTAGGGTTTTGTCAAGCCCTTTGTATGATCAAGAGAAGGGTTGAAGCCTCCAACTTGAGTTTTGGAATCCTCTGTAGATATAGCTACCTCGCCTTCTTGTTCTACAAGTCTTAATCATCTATCATGTCCTTGAGGTGAAGTTGTTGTTTCCTTGAGTGGAACATTGTGTGGATGTATCCTTGATGTTTGAATCATTTAAGATCTTGCATTTATGCTTACACACTTGATTTCTGAGCACACACATCTGCATATTTCATCATTGGCTATTGTTGAGGTAGAAATATCAAAGATGAGGTTTGACTGAGGCAAACTCCTATATAGCCACAACCATCCTTCTCCTCCTTTTGTATGTGCATGTTACATTTAGAAAGATCTAGTAGAAAGGAGCGGAGGAAGAACAAGTATTGCAGGTACAGTCATCGCATAACTTTGAGTTTCGTCATCAGAGAATTTATGGACTACGGGGCGGATGCCCTAGTCTAACAAGGCTTCAAATCTAGGATTTGGAACCCTTTTCAGAGACTCTGATACCAGGTGCAGAAAGCTTCATCATCAGAAAACTTTTGGGACTTCAGGGCAGGTGCCTTAGTCTAACATGCCTCCAATTTTTGGGTACACAGTCATTGACATCCTTGATCTACATTTCTATAGTTTGTTTGATAGCATCTATGTTAGAAACCAGTCTATTTTAGTATTCTTTACAATTAGGGTTTCATGTGATAAGGTTGCCTAGAGCTTGTGAAAACCTAATTGGAGCATCCATTCATCTACAACAACATAAAAATGAATAGAAATCTATAGCTTGGTCCTTCATAGTGAACAAGCTTGATTCATATCTCCTTAATTTTGAGTGTATGTGAAAAGAGAGGCTTGATTTGGCTTATAGATGCTATCATTCCTTCTACTTTTCCACACCTAATAGTAACTAATCAAGCTTTCATTCTTTTCCTTTGGTTTCTAATGTGAATTGTGCTATTGTCCCAATGGTTTCATATGATGACTTCAATTATGAACTCAACAATGGAGTCAAGTAGGCAACTTTTGAGACCATTGAAAACAACATTCATGAGGATAAAGTGGATTTAGATATGCCGGAAGAAAGAAGTGACAATACTAAAATTTGTGACATTTCAACAATAAATAAGGTGAAGAAAATAATCAACATATTGAAACATGCCAATTAGCCATGCCATGTTTTGAAATAGATATTTCATGGATGATTGAGAAATTGAACCATAATATGAAAGTTATTGGATTTCTTAGTACATTTGAAGAAATTTGTTTACATGATGAGTGTCACCTTTACAACACAATTGATCATGGCAAAGTCACATGTGTGGATGTAATCATAAGGTTGGACTTGACTCGCAAAGAGATGATGAATGCAAATAAAATGGAAGGTGAGAGTCAAGAGTATGTCATTGCTACGTTAAGTAAAGAAGCCCAAGAACCTATTTTAGATGGCAACTTAAAGGTAATCATGAGCGTCAAGACTCCTTTTATTTGGTAGATAACCCAATGGTGCTTGAATTTGAGGAGACACTAACTTTTAGTGCGAGTATAGTTGTAGATAGTGATCTTAAGGTATGTGATGATGAATTTTTTGATAGTAATATTGGAAAATTAGAAGTAGATGCTTGTATGCAATCAATAGTTAAAAATTTGAGTGCAAGCACTTTGTCACAATCTTGTTGCAACAAAGGGAAAGACAATTGTAGTGTTGATTTGTCGATGTCTATGTGGCCTATTTATTAGAAAATTTAATGTAGTCACAACAGGGTCCAATGAAGGATTGTCCCACCATGCAACCACAAGACCTAAAATGGTCATACAACAATAACTCACAACCAAGTGACACAAGATATACCCTGGGAAACCCTCAACGAGGGAAAACCCAACCTCTAGAAGATTCATCATTATATTATCAATTTCAAAACAAGATTACAACCTACTATAAAGGCATACATGCTAGGTCATAGCCCCGTGATAACTAACAGTACTCCTACTACCTAACTTTTCTCTAAAACCTTATGCTCGCACTCTTGATCCAAATCTCCAACTCCCATTACTTCCTCCTATATAAATGTTTATGGACCACCTATAAGTATCAATCTCTAACCTCCTATGTGATCTGTGTCAGCATCATGGTGGCACAAAGTTCTAAACTCCCTAAAACATGTGTTCAACTAGTGCAATGCTAATTTCTTAATTTGAACCAAAATAACAAGTAAAATGGTGTGGTGTCCAATGTCTTCTCCCATGGACCCAATAAGCCTTCATATGTCCTCCTTGATTGTTGTAAACTCCAATTTCTCTAGCACTAGTAGTCCTTCTACCACTATGACAATCAACTAATTTGATATCCAAATAAGTCATTTCATTGATCTACTTCTCCTTAAACATATATATGTCCACCATGTACACCATTCAAATGTTATACCAAAATCCTAAGGCTCAAATACAAAATGCAATGAAATGTGGTAACTTCCAAAAACCAACCATGGTGATGTAGGATTGCTCTTTTTCCCCAAGGATGCTCCTACATCAAATTTAATGAACCAATCATTGTTGATTTGTGTGCAAATGTTACAGAGAAATTTTATTCAAATTTTAAAACTCAACATGTTGATTTCTTTTCTTTAAAGATGATTTAGCCATTGATCAATTAGATAATCTCAACCATAGGTTGGAACCAAAAATTGGTGAGAGATTTTGGTTGGAGGATTCAAATAATTTTTCTCTAGTTGGCTTTAAAACTTATGACAATCCCGAGTTTGATAAGAAGAGTGACTATGAGTTTTTTTATTTTTCTTGCCTAATGAACTTCAAAGTTTACAATAATGCACTCTTTGAACATGCTGAAAATAATCTTGATTTTGAAAAATCTGAGTTCAATATGATTATAGGTAAGAATCTTCATTATTTATATGATTCAAATCTTGATGAAAATGATGTTTTTAATTTTGAAAATCAGCAAGGAGGTTTAAAAGTTGACAATTTTTTGTTGATTTGGATGTAGTGCTAATCAATGACTTTGTTTGTGACTTGCATGTACCCAACAAATGTGTTGATTTGGATGGAGAAACAAAGATTGAGGAGTACAAAGTACATGATGATAGACATATATCATTGATGGATGACACCATGACATGAGAGTTTTCTAAACTCTCATTTACTTGTCACCCTTCTTGTTTTCTTTTTTTGATGGTGATAAAAATACAAGTTATGATATGTCAACCATTGTCAAAACTAATAATGATTTTTGTTAGCAGGATATAGAGCATAAAGGTAAGTCGACCGGAGGAGATTATACACTATGCAGAGGCCGAAAGCTGATAGAAGATGATCAATAACAAATCCCTAGCTATATTAGATATATATATATATATATATATATATATATATATATATATATATATATATATATATATATATATATATATATATATATATATATATATATATATATATATATATATATATATATATATATATATATATATATATATATATATATATATAAGAGATAGAAGAGTATAAGTAAGCATGATAGGAGAATAGGAGTATATTCTAATGTAACAATGACATAGAAGTCATATATGTAATTGGTGAGGTAGAGACTTAGACCTGCAGGAGGATGGATATATTATGTGTACATTTGGTTGTTGTTAATATATATATGGAGATCTGCTAGTACTGGGTAATTGTGTGTTATATTATTTTGATGTATATGTGATGCTTTGTTTGGTTATTCTTTATGTTTTTCTGTCAATCTCTAGCTATCTGACTAGGGTATAAACTAACTACAAAGACTTGACTGAGGACTGGATCTTCAGACCGGTATCCCCTCTACATTTCTTGCTAACATTTAGTTCCATTGTCATGACCCTGGAAGAAAGTAGTTAAATATTGAAAGGGAAAAACATCTGAAGAAGCAACGCAGAGTTCCAAAAAAGAGCAAAGGTGAGGTTGGTGGGAAAATTTTTCAAATTGTGGAGAATTTCAAATCTCCTTAAGTTTCTACCTTTGTGAGAGGGGGGCAGGCACTTAAGGGGATGACAAGTGGGAAGGGGATAGGGTCCGCAAGGACCTTTCAAATGATGTGACTCTTTAAATAAGGATTCCATGGGATATAAGAGGACTAATTAAACATCGAATCAAACAAACCCATGGTGAAAGAGGAGAAGTGGAGGAAAAGAGAGATTGGAAAAGAAATCCAAACTGAAATGGAGATAAGAAGAGAAGAGAGATTGAAGAAAACTTAGGAACAACATAAGCGTTACCACAAAAGAATTGAAAGGGCACAAATGATGGAGGAAGGAGGGAAAATAGAAGGTGTAGAAGAAAAGATCAAAGAATTTGAAGAGCATGCCGTTGAGGGTTTTGCTGGAAGGAAGAAAGAAGACAAGCATGTCATGAAGGATGTTGCTAAGTGCACCAAGGAGGGTGCTATTGGAGAAAGGAGCTCAGAAGGTGAAGAAATAGAGGATATTATGAAGAATGTTGATGAGCGCGCCACTGTGGGTGTTGCCAAAGAAGAATGCGGAAGGAAAAGAAAAGAAATAGGCAAATTAGGGTTTATGTCGCATACTATTAGAACATATGAGTTAACACTAGAGATTTTGAAGATGGATGAAGAATATATAGAGGAATTAATTTGCAAAATCATAAAGGAGATAAGAGAAGAAGGAGAAGATGCGGTAAACATTAAGAGGAGTTTTGGGGGTTTTGGAAGGTTATTTTAATCATCATTGGATGCCAACATGATGTCATTCACAAAGACAAAAGAATCCCCTAATTTGAAGAGACACTATGAAGAGACACAAACCGTGGACCAGGAGCCACCCCGAGTGCCATATAAAGTCAAGAGAATTTTAGTAGAGAAGGAAGATATTCAAGCAAATGAGGAAGCAAAGAGAATAGTAGAGATCTAAAGCAATTTTGTAGAGGTTTTAGGAGAGGAGTACCTTGAGATCCAACTACAAAGAGATAAAGAAAGAGAAAGGAAGTGAGTTAATAGAAAAAAAACATAACTGAAGGAACAGATTGGAGGAAAACTCACCGTAGAGTACCAGAGACTGTGAGAAAATTAATCATGGATACACCTATCAAATTACCTATATTTGAGAAGGATACTACTGAAGTAGCATAGCATATTTTTGTCTTGGAGTCTATTTGGAACTAGAAGGGAGAAACAAGAGATGAAATCAAGCTGTTTGACTTCATAGGCACCTTACAGAATGAAACTTTGAAGTGGTATAGAAAGACATGTTTGAACAATGACAAGGAATGGGATGATATCAAAATGCTATTTTTGGAGAATTTTAGAGTTTCGAATGTTCTGATAGAAGGGGTATGTAAGATGAGAGATTTGATGCAATTGGATAAAAAATCAATAAAGGATTTTGATAAAAGATTTAAGGAGACAACTAGGAGATTGGAGGAACCATTGATTGAAAAGCAAAAGATAGAATGGTTTATTTCTGAAATAAGTCCTAAAATAAGGTCAGCTCTAGATGGAAGGATATTTGAGACATATATAGAAGCAGTGACATTAGCTTTCCAGATAGAGTCTCAATCTTGGTGCAAACAAGATAAGATGAAAGAAAACATAGAATTAAAGAAGCTGAAGTTGGAATTGGAGCAATTGAAGCTGAGGTAGGAGATATTAGTTAAAAAAGAGGAGAATACAAAAAAGAAAAGACCTAATATCTGGTGTTCATATTGTAAAAAATAAGGCCACTTGAGAAATGAATTCCCTAGAATGAAAGGAGAAAGACAAGGTGTCGCAATAAAAGTAGACATCAAAGCAATGAAAAAAGTCAATTCAATATACCATGGATTATGCAGAGAATGGGATGACCATGAAACACCTGATTGTCCTTCATAGAACTTTCAGAAGAAAAGAGAATGTGTAGATGAAGAAGATGATAGTTGGTACACACATTCGATGGAGAGTAATAACATGCCTTATGTAGAGATAAACTCACATGATCATGGCTACAAACAACCAATTTGGAGAAATTAGAGGAAAGCAAATGCAATACAAAATTTAAACTCTAGCAGTCCATCCAATGGAAATAGCTATAATAATGATAGAAAGCAATGTGGAGGTTACAGAGGAGGCAGAGGCCATGGAAGAAATCAAAGAAGAAGGGACGATGCAACATGTTTCAATTTCGGTAAGTTAAGACACTTTACTAATGAATGTTGGGCCGAAAGGAAAATATAGTGTTCATTTTGTAACAACATGTAGAGCATGATTTATTCTCTTGTGAGAATGCACAACAATACTTACAGAATGCACAACCACAATCCAAGTGTGATGAGTTACAAAACCTGAACAATAAAAAAAGAACAAGGATCACAAGAAGAGCACCAAAAGACCAAGGAGCAAGAACTTGCCGTAAGAACAACAAAGAGGAAACAAACATATCTTCAACTAAATCCATAGAAGAAGAAGAGTACTATTGGAGAAGAACACTAAAACATACCAGAAAAGAGAGAAGGAAAAGGAAGGAGAAAGTTGCGGTAGTGACAAGACAAGGAAAAAATACTGGAAGACATTATATCATTGAGATCAAAGAGGAAGATAGTGAGGAGGATGAAGAATTTGTCCCTACTAAGAAATAACATGAAGAAGTGGTGAAGGAAGCCAAACAAACTAGAAGGAAGGAGTAAGAAAAGGAGAAGCAATACAAGCAATTTTTCACTAAAGGAGAAGTGGATCCTCTCAAGAAATTAACTCATCTAATACAACATAGACTTATTAAGAAATGGAAGCAGTTCTCTAAGTACTGGAATAAGGAACAAGGTCAAAAGAGTCAACTCTAGAGGATGGGAAAAATAGATAGAGAATGGAAGATAAAACCACTAATGGTGGATGTTCATATCAATCACAAAAAAGTTTAGAATGTGATGATAGATTTGGGAGCAGATGTTAACATGATAACAAAGAAGTTGTGGGAATAGTTAAGAAGACCTAAGCTGACAGAGACAACCTATAACATCAATTTGGAAGATGGATCTAACATGCAGACAATGGGAACATGGAAGCAAGTGGAAGTTGTTCTAATGGAGATCAAACATGTCTTAGATTTCATTGTGGTAGCCATGAAGGATCAAGGAGAAGCTTTCAATGTGCTTTTGGGCTTGAGATGGTTTGTAGATGCAAACGGTGTCATAGACTCCTAGAGAGAGGAGCTATCATTTGCAAATGAGAATAATATTGTTCACATTCCTTTTGGATCATCAATGGAGGAAGCATACATAGAAGAAACCAATCAGGATGAATATAGTGACATAGATGCAAATAATCTCTATACAATTACAAGGTTGGATACAAAATAGACAACAAAAGAGCCTAATTTTGAGGGAGAAGTGGAGATAGAAGATGATCACTATAGTATAAATAGTCAGGAGGTTTTAGAAGCCTAGATGAGAAAAGAACCGGGACTAAAAACAAGGAAAATGCTTGGTTACCAAAGAATATTCATGATTAGGACGGGTGAAGAAGACATACCACAATCGTCCCCACTTCGTCAGAACTCACCAAAGATTACATGCGGCACATTCAAGGAGTATAAGGAATATATGGATCAAAGATCCCGTTGGGTAAGTCACATTTTGAAAGGAATTTCACATATGAAGTTGCCTAGGTTTTTAGGTGCGCAGGACGTACATAAATATCTAGTAGAAATGGAGATAATTTTTTCAGATGAAGAGATAAGAATACAGAATACACAACACACATTGGTGTGCAATGCTACAAATTGGTGGAACACACACAAAGATACAATAGACGGTGGTCAGCATTCAAGATATTCATCAAGATAAGATATTTGTCAGAGGAAGGAAAATATGACATAATACCCAAGTATTTAGGTCAGATTTCACCACAAGAAAACTTGTCCATATGCATAATGGTATGGAAAGGTAGAAATGAATATAATGAGATATTGTATACCCACTTCTCTTATTGGACACTATCACCAATTGCAAATACATGGTATATAAATCAAGAATGAAGGAAAGAAACTAGATATTGGGAAGAATTGCAAAAAGACTCCATTCACACTTTGTCATTTTTTGATCTAGATAAAAACATACACACAACACTCATCAAAATCAGGGAGATCACTTTTCAACAAGATGTGGAAGAAGAAGAAGCCAAACCGGAACAAAGCTCACTATCGATAAAAAACATAATGAATTTAGAAAGTCATAGAATGGATGAATAAAGAATCATATCTGGACAAATACAAATGCTATAAAACATCACAATGGGAAGAAGAAGAGGATAAAGAACCTGAAATAAAAATAGAACAGGGTGATAGAGAGCTAGCGAAATTACTAGACATCAAGGAAAAGTACTACAACAAGCCTATCCAGCTAAGGGAAGAAAACATTGCCAAAGAAGGAGATCCTAAGCTAGCCAAGATAGGAGACTATTGGGATGAAAAGGAAGTGCCACGAGTTGTAGAAATTTTGTCTGAGTATGAGGATTTGTTCCCTAGAAATTTCACATAATGAAGGTAATAAAAAAGGAAGCCAGAACAATGAAAGTTCAACAGAAAGAAGTCTACAAACCAATCAAGAAAAGGCCATACAAGATGAATCCAAACATGAACAAAAAAGTCAAAATTGAACTTGACAAGATGTTAGAAGCAGGAATCATAAAGCCAGTAGAGGAAGCGGAGTGGATAAGCCCAATGGTAGTACAAAATAAGAAAACAGGAGAAATCAGGATTTGCGAAGACTATAAAGAACTGAATAAGGCTTGTATTCATGATCCTTTCCCTACATCATTTACAGAGGAAATCCCAGAGTTGATTGCCGATAGGGAAATCTATTCTTTCACTGATGGATTCTCTAGATATCACCAAGTAAAAATTAGAGAGGAAAATCAACCCAAAACAACATTTGCATCTGAACTAGGATCTTTCATGTATACTGTTATGCCTTTTGGATTGAAAATGCACCTGCAATAGTCAATAGAATCATGGTCAATACATTCAAGGAGTTTATACATGACTTTTTGGAAGTCTATTTGGATGATTGGACTCTATTTGGACTGTTAAAAGATCACACATAGACATTAAGGTTGATGTTGAACAAGTGTAGGAGCTTGCAAATTTTCCTAAACTTTAAGAAATGCATGTTTGCAATACCATTTGGAACATTGATGGATCATATAATATGTAAAGAAGGACTGATGGTTGATCCCCTAAAAGTTGCTATTATTCAAAACTTACCACTACCAAAAACCACATCTAATGTCATAACATTCCTAGGGTATATTGGTTACCACCAGAAATTCATCAAGGGATATGCAGTTCCATCTCTGCACCTATAGAAGAACTACTAAAGATAAAACATGGCAAGAGTATTACCTAGAATGAGCATCATCAAAAGACATTTGACACTCTAAAGCAGAAGATAACATGTGCACCAATACTAATATTTCCGGATTGGGAAAACACATTCCATGTTCATGTGGATGCATCAGGAATTGTAGTAGGAGCAGTGATGACCCAGCCAAGAGGTTCTAAGGATCACCCTATAGCATTTGCAAGCAAGAAATTGTCAAAAGCAGAGAAGAACTATACCACAATTGAAAGAGTATCCATAGCAATGGTATATGCACTGCAAAAGTTTAGATTACCTCTTGTCAACACCTTTTGTATTCTATATTGATCATGAACCATTGAAATACCTAATCAACAAACCAATCATCCAAGGGAGAATTTTCTGATGGCTACTTTTGTTTCAAGAGTTTGAATTCTCAATCATGGTGAAACCGGGAAAACATAATCAGGGACCTGACTACTTGTCCAAAATTGAGACAAGGGAAGATCTAGAGGTATAGGAAGAAGAACTACCTAGCACAAATATTTTTAGAGTATCTACACTATCGAAAGAACTAGAAGACGTAGCATACCTACTAGCTACAAGAGAATTTCCAATGGAAGTGCCATCACAAGAGAAACAAAACCTAATGCAAAAATCTTTTCCATACACATAAATTGAGGGAGAGCTACATATCCGAGGAAAAGATGATATCATCAAAAGGGTAGTTTATGAAAATGAAAGAGAAGGAATTCTAAGGGAAGCACACGAAGGGATAGCCGGAGGACATAATGTCAGAGACATGACAATAAGGAAAATCAAACTAGTTGGGTTATTGTGGCCTACACTTTTCAAAGTGTTAAGGAGTAAAAAGTGTCCACATGTCTTTTTGCCTCCTTGTTTAGCTCCTAGGTCCCTTAATTGCATTATATCTTCAAAATATTTCTCCTGATGCAGAATTGCCCGACACCAAGTTGGAATTGGAATGTGGGCCACTTGGTTTAGCTTACCCCAGACCTAAAGGAGGCTAAAGGACCTAGGTTGTACCACCCAGGCCCTTCCCTTTTGGTCAAGGATAATTCAAGTGTATGTCAACTTGACATCTCTCTAGAGGTTTCTCCTTTTCAACTCTTTTGGTTTGAATTGTCCATTGTAAGTGGGTAAGCATTTATAAGTATGTTTTTTGAGTTCATTAATAACCTAGATGGATATAACTAGCTAGAGACTTTGAATTAAAGAGCATCAAGAACATTCATTGTGATTCTAGAGTAGATTTGTGTATTGTTATTGTGTGTTGTTTCAGATATGAAGCTATCATCTATCCTTCCTTAGGCGTTGAATGATCTTCATCACTCTAAGGTCTCATCACATAGGTGATATCATTGTTTGTTTATCATTGTTTGAATCATCATAGTATCATTGTTTTCAGCCTCTGCCCCCATGAGGGCACACACTCTTTATCAATCAACAGTGTTGGGAAGCTTGAATGATATCTTGAGATTTGACTGAGGCAAGTCCCTAAAAACCATAACCCCCAAACCCCCTCTTATCTTCTTGTTTGCAGGTTACAGGAGTTAGATCTAGAAAATACACAGCTATAGGAAGATTGAGTGTAGATCAAGGTTTTGGGATCTAAAGATTGTTATACAATATTCCTTCATCAAGGACTTGGGTGGAATTGCTCTGGTCCTCCTTCCTTTTCTGGGTTTGGATCTAGCATCAAGACAACATTCAGAGCAACTTTTTAGTTCACACCTTTGGAAGATTCCTTCAGTCGTGTCCTGGGCAGTACCATTGAGGTCCTCTAATATCTCTACTTTTTGGAGACATGTTTTATCACTCCCCTGGTTATCCCTGTGCAATTATTTTTTGGGTTTCTGTCGTATTTTCTCCGTTATAAGCAAATATTTGCAGAACTAGGGTTTTCATGTATTGTTATCCTAGGGTTTGAGAAAAAGACTAAGTTAAATCTTATCAATCTATAGCATAGAAGAGATCAAGGTCAGTATCTAAGTCCTCCTCCATTTGGTAGTGATTTTGCTCCGCCTTGTCCTTGAATGTTATATGGAAAAGGGTTTGATTTAGTTCACATTCTAGTTATTATCATTCTTCTTTTTCATACCAAACATTTTGGTGAACCCTTAGCTTCAAGCATTTGCATCTTACTAACCATTCAAATCAGGTCTTGGATTGATTTATTGCATATTTATCAATATTCATTTGAAAATCTTGCATAATTTTGAAATAGTACATTATTTAGGCCTTCAAAAGCTTACATTTTGGAAAAAAATTGCATTAAGGTTTTAAAAAATCTCTTGCATGATCATATTAATTGCATCAAACATTCATCAAATCTGATTTTACATAGTAGTCTTGCATCATTTCACATCCTTAATTTGAAAATTCATACTTTTGTAATTGCACATTGTTAGCATTTGGTTGTCATTGATGTCAACACTATCATGGATGTGTGATGGTGTTCATGGTTAGATGTCATGTCCTAAAGAAGATACATTAAGATGGGAATTATAAGTTTAGATGGGAATTAGAAGTTCATGGTTGTGTTGATGGTCCATTTAATACATGCGTGCAACATAGGGAAGGTGAGATTCAACTTGCCTCTCTTGAAAAGACAGCTGATGCAAAAGGATTAGCAATCCCCAAGGTCTTGGGAGTTGGGTCACAACTATGTTGTGCCAGCATAGGGTAAATATGGACAATTCACAAGGGGACTTGGTTCAATTTATTTATTCAAATTGATCATAAATTAATCTATCTATTGTTGTGTTGAAAGAAAGATCAAAAGAAAGTACGAGAACGAGAAGTAAATGATACAGTACACCAAATTTTAAACTTTGTATCAACACACTTATCTAAGAAATTCATTAACCACAATATTAAAATTAGTTTTATAAAACCCAATCATTCATATTTAGGTGCCACAGTCAAAGGATTCCTAAATTGATATGATTAGAATTTGTATTTTCTAATTACTATATTTCATACACAAATCAAAAATAAAATTCAGAATTTTAAAGCAAGAATTTCAGAATTTCTTGAATAGATATGGAAGTAAAGAATAAGTTCAATGCACTACACCAAAACACAAAGACAGATCCCACATAATTGACATACATCTTGGATTAACTTCTATGAACTTCAATACAAGAAAGTAGATCCAACACAAAGACTAGAAATACAGATCTGTTTCTAGAAGAAACCACCTTCTCTATGCTAAAATATTGTAAAAAAATCTCTAACTGCTGAAACGCTTAGAAAACTAAAATGTGGACCGACAACCTAATTCTTCAACCTTCGGGCCCTTGAACAAAATGAGTCCCTCCCTTGTATATGCACTTCAAAAGAATAATTACAACAATTTAAAACTACATGCAATACCTCTTGTCTTCGTTTCTATCACCAAACCCATGCAACTCAAAGAGCATATTAAAAAATAGAATTGTTTTTGCATGTCCATTTCCAAGTTGACTTTTCAACTCAAAAATATAAAAAGAAATAGGAAAGATTTTTGTAGGGTTCACTTTAAAAAAATAGTGAGTCCCTTTTTACAAAAGTGATTTTACAAGTTTTAAATATCAAAATTGATGAAGTCCACAAAGTGAACTTAGTGAGAGCTAGACGCCCCTACAGCAGACTGAACCTTCTTCTGCTCAACAAAATTCAAAAGAAGCTGCTCTACCCTATCCATGTCAGGTCCATCCAACCACTCATACTGGACTTTGAAAGTTTTAAGGTGTTGGGTAGCCCATTCACACTTTTTCTCCATCTTGCTGACGTCCACCAATGATAGCTTAAAGTGAGCCTTGGATTCCACAAATCTATCCAATCTATTTTCATTGAAACTTGGAGCCTGATACAATTCATCCATCTTCTTTTTATGGACTTCTGTCACTTTATCCAAAGGTTCCAACCTATATCTGTCATGAGAGTACATATCCGGATGCACAATCACTTTGACAAAAGTCTCAAAAATAGCAATATATGCAAAGATGTCTTGCCACAGCCGCAATGTGAGTAATGTAGGGTGATACTCAGCTATTTGCTCGATCTTCTATTCAGTGATATTTATACATTCATCCACAAAATTAGGTTCCTCATATTGTAAAATATTTGATTTCATCAATTCCTCCTCACTCATTTCCCCAATTAGCTTCAAAGTTTTCAAAACCGGCTCTAACTCTTTATCTTCTCTTTTATGACTTTCTATAAAATCATCTATTTCCTTCTCTAGATGACATGATTCTTTGTAAAATGAAAAATACTTATAAAAAATGTTGAAAGCCTCATCCAGAAACATAACAACCCACCTATTCAACATAGAAGATTTCTCTTTCATTGCCTGTAAAGTGTCCACTTCTTGCTTGGTCATTAAAATTGGCACATCAGTGGATTCTGGCTACTGAGATATTGGAGCAACAAGACCATTGACAAACTCCTTCATTTGATACAATTGCAGTTTCAAGTTGTCTTTGGCTTGTTTATCTGCATCCTAGATTTAACAGTGGTATATGCAGAATCAAATGAAGTAATCTCTTCAACACGAGCCTTCTTACCCAAATTCACCCTTGTAATCTAATAGCCTTCATCCTACAGATCCCTGTTATCTTTATCGGCTATCGAGGTAGCGATTTCTGCAATTCTTTCCCCTTGGTCATTGGTACTGTTGGGACCCAAAATAAAAGAAACACAAAACTTTAAAATAGTCCTAAATCACCCAAGCCAAGGATTGTCATCAGGGTGATAGGAAGGCATTTATCAACAAGTTTTGGGTAGTTTTGGCCAACTAACAGGAGTGGGTAAACTCCTCTACTCTTTAGGCTCAACTACACCTAGAGGAGGGATATTCCTAGAGGTGTGAAATGAAATACAAATAAATATACACAATCATACCCAATGTACACTTGACCCCAAAGCTATCACTAAGTCAAGACAAATTGGCTACACATGCCTCTCATTAAGTTGATTCAATTGTGTGAATGTACATTCACAGGAAAGATGGTTTTTATCCCTAAACCACATGTGAAAGATTTGTTTATTTTTAAAATATTGTTTGGTCCCTCTCCAATATGGACCAGTGCCTATTCCATTGGGAAACAGAGTCACAAAATGCAAGGAGGAAAAGAAATACACAACAAAGGATCAACAAAAATGGACATATATTTATATATATGACTTTCTAATAGATTTTCATACAATGAACATACTTAATAATTCAAAAGAGGACTACAGTGATTCCTATATAACAAAATGATGGCAAATACAAAGCTTTGTATTCATTTAGATGCTGTCACACATGTCCAAACACCTGTTACACTCATACCAGCAAATGTGGCAAAGGAAAATACATAACTGCGATTACATATTTACCAAAATCATTACAAACTCCCATGGAGACATTCACTACATTCAAATCTGCAATATAAAACCTTCCTACACAATACTAAATAAATCCATTCACTAACAAACAAGACCAAATCATGTGTTGATGCCAGAGAAACTCCTTAGGCTCTCCCAGACCAGACAATTGGCTTAGAGACCAACCATGAGAATGTCATTCAAACATGTATATATAGTCATTCATCCCATCGTGCAGCTTCTAGATGTTTGAAAGAATTGGTCAACAAGTAATAGCACAGGAAATATAGAGGTGCATGGCCATGTTAGGAGGATCGATGGATCAGAAGGAAATCCCATTTCCTGCATATAGATTTCGGTCCTTGAGGGTACCATAGAAGATATGGGTACTGAGACACACCATCCACCACCAGAAATGAGTATCCCCACGTTTACAACATCCACTATATCAACCATCGGCAAAGTACCCACAATGACTGCAACAAACTCACACCATACATTTTGACTTTTATTTTGATTTTTCCCTATATGTAACTTTTTCCCAATGTGAATTTGCCTCTATTTCTGTACTTTGTCAGTGAATTTGCTTATTTCAGAACTGGGTCATTTTTCCCCTTTTATCGGCAAATCTGCTATTTGCCGAACTATGTTCATTTTTCCCTTTTTGTCAGCAAATCTTTAATTTTCCAAACTCTATCTTTATAGATTCCTTTTCTTCCTTATCAATCTCCACCTTTGTCGGCAAAAATGAATTTTGCTGAACCTCTACTTTTCCATCTTCTTTACCTTATTGGCAAAACTTGAAATTCTCGAACTTGCCCCTTATTCCTCATTATCGGCAAAAATGTCGAATCACAAACTTTAACTTCCCTCTTTGACCCTATCAACAAAATATCATATCGACGAAACTTCACAATTCAGAACCTAGCCCCTTGGCACCTTTTTCCATGCTTTATCGGCAAAATCCAACATTTGCGAACTAATACTCCTTTGTCTTCTTTACCTTTATCGGCAACTTTAACCTTTGTTGAACCTTTATGCTTTGTCTCCTTCATGAGCCTTATCGACAAATATGAAATTTGCTAAACCTTTCTTTTGCTTTATGTTTTTCCCATTATCGACAAAATGAACCTTTTCTGAACCTCTTAATCTTTTCGTTATTGTCGGCAAAAATGCCTATCAGTGAACTGCCGAAAATTTGGACAGTTCAATCAGTTCGTCATTTAACAAATTCCCCAACAAAGCACCTATCTTCCTTTTATGCCTGAGCAACATCCTTCTACATTGTTAGCAATTTCTGCCATCAGCGAACCTCACAAACCTTGAACTTATGCATTTCACTGATAAAAGGCTTCACTGTCTCCATTTTACCGTTGATGAACCACATGCCTCCCTTCACCCCTCACTCTTCCTTGTCGGCAAATACCATTGTTGGCAAACCAACAAAAAAATGAACTTGAGAACAAGTTTGAAAGTTAGCAGCTTCACCGATTTGCCGATAATAAGGCAAAAATTGAAAATTTTCTAAGGGACAAAAAAGGAGCAAGACATAACTATTTGACCAAGGCAAAATATACAAAGACCAAACTTTGACCAAGGATAATTTTTTCATACTAAGGAATTTCAACATGGTTCAAAAGATAAAGTTGCTCATAATAGCATTCTCTATCTAATGGTGACATTTTTGTTGGGAATTAAGGTGTCTCAACCTTGGTAATTCCTTACATTAGTAATGTTTGCATTTATTATTTAATTGCCTATATTGTAAATATTTGTAAATTCCATACTGTCATATTATGGGATGTGGCACGGTGATGTGTCAATCCTACATGGAATATGACAACTTGTAATTTTGTCCTCACATGAGGAGATAGGCATCCCACTTTGTGGTAGGAGCATTTTTCTATGTGTCGGCATCTTTCATGTTGTGTAAGGGAATGTTTGACCGAAATGGTTATGACAGATTCCTATGACAAATCTATGACATGTAAGAGTCAAAAATAAAAGTCTGTAAGATAGGTGATTACATGTGTCATGAAGCATCTTTGAATAAGGCATATTTGGGTGCCTCAAAGTGGAATATGACATGTTGTAAGAGAATATGCTATTTATAGCATGTGTATGACAGATTCTCTTACAACTGTAAGTTGTAACCACTATGACAGATTCTATGACAATCGTAAGTGTCGTAAGAGCATCTGTCATAGCCCATTTTGGAAATAGGCAATCTCTTTGGAATGAGAGCTATGGACAAGTGTCAGGCACATTCTACAATGTTGACCAAGTGTCCTTAGGCATGGGTTTTGGTCCATGAAGCCATGTTGGACGCCCATCCCAAGATAGGTCCAATATTGCCTTGTATTTCCTATATAAACAGGTGCTTGGAGATGGGGTTTGTATCACAGGTTTATAGGTACTGTTATGCTGCCGGATTGACTCCAGACATGAGTGTCGAAGACTATTGAACCTTGCATTGCAAGTGTATTGTAAACAACTTTCAGATTTGTTAATACATTGTGTAGGTTTATGAGTGTGGGGTTTTTCACCCGATAAGGGTTTTCCCCACCGTAAATCTTTCTCTCTCTTCTTCTGTTTTCTTTCTGGTTCTTGTGTATTGCTGTAAAAACTCTATTAGATGTTGTATGTTGCTGTAGTGATAAGGAATAAATTGAATTTGTATAGCTCTCCCCTCATTAGATTAGTGTAGGAAGCGATTTCTGCACACCTAGCTTCCTTTTAGTTGGTATAAGAGCTTGGCTAGTTTTGTTCTTAGCTGTTGGGTAGGGGTTTTTGAGCTGATCTTAAGTTGAGTGTCAGTCTATGCAGAGTATTTTGATTTCTATTGCGGCAAGGAGATGGCAAGCACATTAGGAAGGTTTGAAGTGGAGAAGTTCAATGGCAGTAATTTCGAGCTGTGGAAGCTCAAGATGGAAGACATGCTTGTTGATCAAGACCTTTGGAAAAGTGTTAATGGAACTAAACCAGCTGCAATGTCACAAGATGAGTGAGATCTCAAGGACTGGAAGGCTAAGTGATGAAGGGGGTAAATCATAAAACACACAATAACAAAAATTGAACACAGAGAATAGAACTTTCTTTTATTGATCTGGGCAACTCATTACATTACAGAAGCTTAATTACAATCAGAGGAATCAGTCCTCCACAGGCTGCAACACACTACAACTACCATCACCAGGTTCTGGAATCTTCCATCTTCTGTAACCCCCAATTTAGCTAAGGTTTCTGTTTTCCCACCTATTCTTGACTCTACACTTGCCCCCTTAACTCTACTACTTCCCAGGGTTCCCAAAAATGGTTATTAATAGCCTTTTTGGTGGCCAACAACCTAATTTCAAAATTTGCATCTCCCTCCAAAAATAGGTCAACTTCCGGGAGCCATAACTTTTGATCTGGGTGTCTGATTGACAAACCGTTTTATGCATCAAAAAGCTCGCAGAGTGCTCTATATGATAAGAACTCGCTCTACTAGTTCCGGCCATTTCTCGGGCCTGTACGGGGCCATTTAGTGCCTCAAACTTGGATTTGAATAATTTTTAGGCATTTTTCAGGAAACAAAAACTTTAATATCTTCCAGATCGCAAATGATCTTTGCATGATTCCTTCGCCAAAGGTCTTATATTTTCGTTATGTAACTTCTTGTAAATTTTGACTTCATTTCGTACCCAAATGCAAACTTTCTAAAAATAACAGGTTACTATTTTTAGCAGTTTGGAAAAACTGAAAGTTCTACATCATTATTCAGGCGATTATGGGTCCAGAACCACAAATTTTGAGAAAAAAATGGGAAGAACATCAACAATTTTGAAACACATCTTTTTTTGGGTGATGCAAGATTTCCCTTACACCATTGGATGGTCCTGCATCAGAAACCTAGGGTAATTTGAGAAGTGACCCTGTCACGTCTCATATGTTTGTGTGAGGAAAACCCAAACGGTCAACCTCTGCCTTAGACAACCAAGAAGAATCTTCAACAGGCCTTCTTTTCCATTTCACCAGATATTCTTCATATTACCTATTTCGAGTACTTCTTCCCACACGGCTATCCAAGATCTCTTCTATCTCCTCCATTGAAGTAGATGCCGGAATACTGCACTGCACTTCTATTGGTCCATCCTCTGTTCCACCTTCATGATATTCTGATAAATCAGCAATGTTGAAAACAAGGGAAATATTGATCCCACTCGACAACTCTACCTCATATGCATTTCTTGAATCATGCTTCTTCAGGATTCTGCATGGTCCAAATTTCTTCATTTTCAACTTATTGTATGTTCCAATTGGGAACCTTTCTTTTCTCAAGTGAACCATGACTTCATCTCCTACTTGGAATTCCTTATATCTCCTCTTCTGATCTACCTTAGCCTTGTACTGAATATTCATTTTATTAATGTGCTTTCTCACCTCTTCATGCAAATTCTTCAGATGTTCTGCAAAGTCTTCAGCTTCGGCACTTGTCTTTTCTCCGTTGTCCAGCTTCCTTAACTTAGAAGCATTTCTTGGGCTATTGCTATATACAATCTAGAATGGTGATTTACCAGTACTCCTATTGACAAAATTGTTGTAAGCAAATTCTGCCTGTGGTAAAATCAAATCCCCTCCCTTGGGCTTATCCCCTACTAAGCATTGTAGTCTGTTACCCAAACTCCTATTCACCACTTCTGTCTGTCCATCAGTCTGTGGATGGTGTGCAGAACTAAACTTCAAATCTATCTTCAACTTCTTCCACAATGTCCTCTAGAAATAACCAACAAACTTGGTATCTCGATCTGAAACTATGCTCTTTGGTAGACCGTGTAATCTCACCACCTCTCTGAAAAATAATTCAGTAATATGAACAGCATCGTTAGTCTTCCTGCAAAGAATAAAATGTGCCATCTTTGAGAATCTATCCACCATCACAAAAATTGAATCATGTCCTCTCTGTGTCCTTGGTAAACCAAGAACAAAATCCATACTGATATCATCCCATGGCTTTTCTGGTATAGGTAATGGCTGATATAGACCTGTGTTCTGACTTGCTCCTTTTGCCATCTGACATACTCTGCAACTCTGCACAAATTTCCTCACATCCTATTGCAACTATGGCTAATAATATTTTTTACCAACAATAGCAATGGTCTTATCTCGACCAAAGTGTCCGGCCAATCCTCCACTATGCTTCTCCTTGATCAAGTTCTCTCTCATGGAACTCCTTGGAATGCGCAACTGGCTTCCTCTAAACAACATGCCATCTTGGATTATGAAATCCAACCATTTTGTCTTGTCCAAAGTAATAGGTTCCAAACAAGCTTTCTAGGCCTCTGCAAAATCTAGATCATTAGGATACAAACTTTTGAGCTCATCGAACCCGACAACCTCTATCTTCATTTCTGTCAACAAATTTTGCCTTTTGCTCAAGGCATCTGCAACTTTGTTGGACTTCCCACTCCTATGCTTCAAAACAAAAGTATAGCTCTGCAAAAACTCAACCCATTTTAAGTGCCTTTGATTCAACTTTCCTTGACTATTAAGATATTGCAAAGCCTAGTGATCAGTATATAAAATAAACTCCTTTGGCAACAAATAATGTCTCCATTTCTTCAAAGCCTGAACTATTGCATAAAACTCCTGATCATAAATAGAACACTTTTTCTTGGCATCATTAAGCTTCTCACTAAAATAGGCAATGGGCTTACCTTCTTGGCTCAAAACAACTCCTATACCACTACCACTAGCATCACAATCTACCTGAAATACCTTATTAAAATCTGGAAGTGCCAAAATAGGTTGTTCTATGACTTTCTACTTCAATGTATCAAAGCTCTTGTCTACTCCTTTAGTCCATCTAAAATCTTTTCTATCCCCTCTCATTATCTCGGTTAGGGGTACACAAATGCTACTAAAATTCTTGATAAACTTCCTATAAAAACTTGCCAAACCATGAAAAGATCTTACCTCTATTGCACTCCTTGGTGTAGGCCATTCAATGATAGCCCTTACTTTTTTTGGGTCCATCTTAAGACCTTCTTCTGAGACAACAAATCCCAGGTATGCCAACTCCTTCTTTGCAAAACTACATTTTTTCAGATTAATTAGCAACTTCTCCTCCCTCAGCTTCTCTAGAACTCTTCTGATATGCATCAGATGCTCATCCCAAGTCTTACTAAAAATCAAAATATCATCCAAATAAATAATAACAGAACTTCCCAAAAATTCTTTCAGTACCTCGTTCATGAGCCGCATGAATGTGCTCGGTGCGTTGGTTAGCCCAAATGGCATGACTAACTACTCATACAAACCTTCCTTTGTCTTGAAGGCTGTCTTCCATTCATCTCCTTCTTTGATACGGATTTGGTGTTACCCACTCTTTAGGTCAATTTTTGTGATGTACTTGGCTCCACTCAAACAATCCATGATGTCATCCATTCTTGGCAATGGAAATCTATACTTGATAGTTATCTTATTGATGGCTTGAGAGTCTGTACACATCCTCCATTCTCCATCCTTCTTTGGTGCTAGTACTATAGGTACAATACATGGACTTAGGCTCTCCCTTATCAGTCCCTTCCTCAACAACTCCTGAACTTGTCTATTCAGCTCTTCATTCTCTGTAGGGGTCATTCTGTGGGCTGCCTTGTTTGGCAAACTGGCTCCTGGTATCAAATCCATTTGATGACTTATCTTTTGTACTGGTGGTAAACCTTCTAGTACATTATCAGAGATAATGTCTTGGAACTCTTCCAACATATCTGAAACTTCTGTTGGTACATCTTCACAGTTCTCTTGACTAATCTTAGGAATCAATGCAAAGCAATGACGCTCATGCTTCATACCTTCCAAAAATTTCCTACCATCTACCAGGCAAATTTTGACAGTACTACATACCTTTTCTTCCACCTCCTTCAAGGGCTTCAACTTATGACGAACTCCATCCTTTGTCAAGGAATATGTGTTTGCATGACCATCATGGACATTGCTCCTATCATACTGTCACGGCCTCCCCAACAACATATGACATGCATCCATCAGTATGATATCACACACCTCATCATGGTAATCACCAATCTTGAACTTCACTAAACACAACTCATTGACCAAAGCTCTATGGTCCTTTTGCAACCATGCAATCTGATATGGATGCGGATGCTTTCTTCTTGTCAACTTCAACTTCTCAACCATCTCCTCTGAAACAAGGTTATCAGTGCTTCCACTATCAATAATAATATCACAACACTTACCTTCATATTTGCACCTTGTGAGGAATAAACTCTTCCTCTGATTGGGTTCTTTCTCCTCATTTAGCAAGGTTCTTCTAACAACTAGGGTTTCTCCCCTTTCAACATCTTCAGAATGCTCAGAATGTGTATCTTCATCTACATGTGCAACTTGTGCATTGCCTTTAGGTCTTCTATTTGTCCTTCCTTGATGTTGCGGACACTCATATGCTCGATGCCCTTCTTCCCCACATTGGAAACAGGTTCCTCTGAAACCTCCTCTTTCAGGTCCTTGCCCAGGTCTACCTCTTCATCTTCCTCTTTGCTCACCATTGTTCTAGTCACGAGGGTGGTAGGTGTTATCCCCTCTCTGATTTCGACTGGTGCCAGCTTCTTCACTTTTCTTTTGATCTTCATTACAGCCTCCATAGGGCCTTCCACCAGTCCTTCTGCCTTGACCTCTTCCCCTTTGCTTGCTATCAAATCTTTTATTCAGCTTCTCTTCCACCTTCAGAGAAAACTGGTATGCATCTTCTATGGTGGTCATTCTGACTAGGCTCAACTCCTCTTGAATACTTGGCCTCAACCCATTAATGTAACGGGCTACCTTCTCCTTGTTGGGCTCTGCATGACCGGTTCTGATAATAATTTTATAAAATTCTTTTGTATACTCTTTAACAGACTTGTTACCTTGCTTCAGTCCTTGCAGCTTCTTTAGCAACTCCATCTCATAGTCCACAGGAATGAACTGCTTCTTCAGTTTCTCCACCATCCGATCCCATCTGGTGATCTTTCCCTTTCCTCTTCTATTCCTCTCTAACTGGACCTCCTTCCACCAAATATTGGCATGGCCCTTCAATTTTGTTTTTGCAAACTTGACTCGATCTGGGTCTTCTACATCGTCATACTCGAAGTATTCCTCCATGTCATTGATCTAATCAATAAGCGGTTCTGGATTCAAATTTCTAGAATATGTAGAAACCTTGATCTTGGGCCTCTTTCCAATCTTTGAAATGACCCTCAACAACCTAACTTCTACAGGATCTCCTGCAGCTTCTTGTTCTTTCTCGGATAGCTCTTCTTCAGCTTCATCTTCGCTTTCCTCTCTCCTTCTCGGCTCGAACCCTCTTCACAGCTCCTCTTGTAATGCATCTATTTTTCTTTGTAGGGCTCTAAAACCCTCTTCCATTAAAGCATTCCTCCCACCACGGTTTCTTCATGGAGGCATCTTGATCTCTGTAGCAAACCCACAACCTCAGGTCCTGGTGCAAACTACCTCACAGTCGACGATCTGTCTACACACTCAGGAACCCTTGCTCTAATACCACTTGATGAAGGGGGTAAATCATAAAACACACAATAACAGAAATTGAACACAGAGAATAGAACTTTCTTTTATTGATCTGGGTAACTCATTACATTACAGAAGCTTAATTACAATCAGAGGAATCAGTCCTCCACAGGCTGCAACACACTACAGCTACCATCACCAGGCTCTGGAATCTTCTGCCTTCTGTAACCCCCAATTCAGCTAAGGTTTCTATTTTCCTACCTATTCTTGACTCTACACTTGCCCCCTTAAATCTACTACTTCCCAGGGTTACCAAAAATTGTTATTAATAGCCTTTTTGGCGGCCAACAACCTAATTTTGAAATTTGCAGCTCCCTCCAAAAATAGGTCAACTTCCGGGAGCCATAACTTTTGATCCGGGTGTCCGATTGACGAACCATTTTATGCGTCAAAAAGTTCGTGGAGTGCTCTACATGCTAAGAACTAGCTCTACTAGTTTTGGCCTTTTTGGGCCCGTACGGGGCCGTTTAGTGCCTCAAACCTGGATTTGAATAATTTTTAAGCATTTTTCAAGAAACAAAAACTTTAATATCTTCCAGTTCGCAAATGATCTTTGCGTGATTCCTTCACCAAAGGTCTTATATTTCTGTTATGTAACTTCCTGTAAATTTTGACTTCATTTCGTGCCCAAATGCAAACTTTCTAAAAATAGCAGTTATTATTTTTAGCAGTTTGGAAAAACTGAAAGTTCTACATCATTATTCAGGCGATTATGGGACCAGAACCACAAATTTTGAGAAAAAAATGGGAAGAACATCAACAATTTTGAAACACATCTTTTTTTGGGTGATGCAAGATTGCTCTTACACCACTGGATGCTCCTACATCACTAAGGGTCTCATAAGACTTAGTCTTGCTGATTCTGTGTTGTTAAATGTCCATGAGGAGACTATTGCAAAACTACTTTGGAAGAAGTTGGGAGATGTGTATCAAGCAAAATCCCTGGTCAATAAACTTTTTCTGAGAAAGAAGTTGTATTCTCTTCAAATGGAGGACGAAGGATTTGTTGCTGAACACATGAATGCTTTTAACATGCTGGTTGCACAATTGACATCTATTGGTGTAAAGATGGAGGAGGAGGATCGGTGTATGACCTTGTTTTGTTCTCTGCTAAACTCATGGGATCATCTTGTTATGACAATTGGAAGCACCACATCCACATTCAAAATGGAAGAAGTGGTTTCTTCACTGTTGTCTGAAGAGATGTGGAGAAAGTCTTCTGAGGCAGCCAAAGAGGCCCTTGCAATTCGTGGAAGACCCAAAGAGAAAGGGAAGAAGAAGGACAAGAAAGTTGAGAAGGGTAGATCCAAATCCCGTGGGAGATCCAAATCTCCTAGAAAGTCCAAGGCCCTTTGTTGGAACTACGGAAAAACTGGGCATTTCTGAAAGGAATGCAAAGAGGAGAAGAAGAAAAAGAAGAAAGCTCCTGATTCAAATTCTGACAAGTCACAAGATGACGGTGATGCTTTCATCGTAGCCTTAGCAACCCATGCATTTGATTATGTGTGGCTAATCGACTCTAGTGCATCATTCCACATGACCTCACATCGAGATTGGTTCACTATGTATGAGGAGTTTGATGGTGGAAAGGTGTATTAGGGTGACGACTCTCATTTGAAGATTGTTGGTCATGGAAGAGTCTCTATCCAATTCCTTGATGGTCTAGTGAAGGGGATCTCTGGGGTTATGCACATCCCAGGCTTAGCACGGAACCTGCTTTCTGTAAGTAGTTTGAATAATGTAGGTGTGCAGGTTGTCTTTTCAAAAGAAGGATGCAAGATGACTAGAGGAGCTATGGTGCTTGCTAAGGGTACTAGGAGAGGTACTTTGTTTCAGCTGGAGGTATGCATTTCACAATACAATAGTTCTTCTGACTCAAGGAAGAGGGCATCAGTCACTTCATCCCCACCATCTGAACGAGCAGTGAATAAATTTGTTATTTCTAGTCTTGATGGTTGTAATCGTGCATTAGAAGTTAAACTTCCTACTGAAAAGACACTGTTATGGCATAAGAGATTTGGCCACATTGGTGAGAAGGGTCTGTGTACCTTGAAAAATAAGAACTTCATTGAGGGGTTAGATGATTGTAATCTTGAGTTTGACTTTTGTGAACATTGCATTTATGGAAAACAAAACCGTGTTTAGTTTTACTCTAGTTTTCATAAGTCTTCTGGTGTGTTGGACGTTATCCATTCTAATGTGTTTGGTCCTATTAATGTTCCTTCATTATCAAAATTTGTATACTTTGTATCTTTTATAGATGATTACAGTAGAAGGACATGGATTTATTTTCTCAGAAGCAAATTTGAAGTCTATAGCAAGTTTAAGGAGTTTAAGGCCTTTGCTGAAAATCAAATTGGTAAAAAGATTAAATGTTTAAGAACTGACAACAGTGGTGAGTTCTGTTCTATAGAATTCAATAAGTATTGCAAGGAACTTAGGATTGAAATACATAAGACAACTCCATACACCCCGCAACAAAATGGAGTTGCAGAGAGGATGAACAAGACACTGATGGAGAAGGCTAGGAGTATGCTTAGTGGAGCTGGCCTATAACAAAAGTTTTAGGCTGAAGCTATTACCACTACTTGCTATCAGGTAAACAGATCTCCTACATCAGCTCTTTTGGGAAAGACACCCATGGAGGTGTGGTCTGGGAGAAAGCCTTCAATAAGGCATCTTCGTGTTTTTGGTTGTGAGGCATATGCACATGTGCCTAGGGAGAAGCGGTCAAAATTAGAGAACAAGGCTGTTAAATGTATCTTCATTGGCTATGGTGTTGGTGTGAAAGGATACAAGCTTTGGGATCCCGTGGATGAAAAAGTGTTGTATAGCAGAAGTGTCATCTTATGAGAGCTTACACCTTCTTGCATTGTTCTGCAACCAGAAGAAATAGTAAAGAAAGAGGATGTTGTTCATTTTCCTGCTACCCCTGAGAAGACTGAACATAAAGACAATGGTGGATCTAATGATGAGGAGAGCTCTAGCAACTCTGAAAGCTTAGATGAAGAAGCTGAACCTCAACCTTAGCTTTTGGGGAGGTCTACACGGATAAGAAAGCAACCTGAAAGGTTTGGTTTTACATTGCTTGATTCTAGTTGTGCTTATGCTTTGGTTACTAACAGTGATGAACCTAGAATTGTATTAGAGGCTATGGACATGAAAGATGCAGGTTCCTGGAAGGAGGCCATGGAAGATGAAATGGCTTCTTTGGAAAAGAATCAAACATGGGACTTGGTGCCTTTGCCTCCTGGACGGAAACCCATAGGATGCAAATGGGTGTTCAAGAAGAAATTTGGTGTAGATGACAGTGTTGAGAAGTATAAGGCCAGATTGGTTACGAAGGGGTATTCACAAGTGGAGGGTATATATTATGGTGAGATCTTCTCTCCCATTGCAAAGCTGACATCCATTCAATTCCTGTTGTCTCTCACAACAACTTATGACTTGGAGGTAGAATAGATGGATGTGAAGACAACTTTCCTTCATGGTGACTTGGAGGAAGAAATCTACATGTCACAGCCAGAGCATTACATGGTGAAAGGTAAAGAAAATTTGGTTTGCACACTTAAAAAATATTTGTATGGTTTGAAGCAATCCCCTAGGAGATGGTACTTGAAGTTTGATGCCTTTGTGTTGTCAATTAGATTTGTGAGATCAAAATCGGATCACTGTGTGTATTATAAATTTGATGGTGATCGTATTCTCATTGTTGCACTGTATGTTGATGATATGTTGCTCATTGGGTAGGGTAAGAATATGATTTCTAATTTTAAATCTCAATTGTTAGCACAGTTTGAAATGAAAGATTTAGGGGCAACTAGGTACATTCTAGGAATGGAAATCAGAAGAGATAGAACCAACAAAAAACTTTGGTTAAGCCAAAGTAAGTATGTGAAGACCGTGTTGGACAGGTTCAACATGGCAGATTGTAGACCATTGTGTGTTCCCATTTCTTTGGGGATAAAGTTGTCTGTTAAGGATTGTCCAAAATCTCCCAGTGAGGTGGAGAACATGAGAAGAGTACCTTATATTAGTGTTGTTGGCAGTTTGATGTATGCTATGGTCTGCACAAGACCAGACATTGCCCAAGCAGTGGGAGTCCTTAGTTGATTTATGGCTAATCTGGACGAGTTCATTAGGATGCAGTTAAGCGAGTGTTCACATATTTGAGGGGTACTTCTGAGTATTCCATTTGTTATCATGGTAATGTTTCAAGACCTCTGCATTTTATTTCTATTCATGAATTTGTGGATTCAGATTAGGCAGGTGACATTTACAGCAGGAGATCCACCAGTGCTTATGTGTTTACATTGTTTGGTGGTGCTATTAGTTGGATAAGCGACAACTTCTTGTTGCTTTGTCCACGATAGAAGTTGAGTATATGGCAGCAACTCATGATTGTAAGGAATCCATTTGGCTTAAGAGATTGTGTTCAAATATCGGTGTTGATGCAAGTCAGATCACGATCAGTTGTGACAGTCAGAGTGTAATTTGCCTTGTGAAGAATCACACTTTTCATGCTAGAACAAAGCACATTGATGTTCAGTTTCACTTCGTGTGAGACATGGTTGAGGATGGAAAGGTAAATTTGGAGAAGATAGATACTTTGAAGAATGTTGCAGATGCATTTACAAAACCAGTGGGCACAAAGAAGTTCAGATGGTGTTCGGAGTCTATGGGCCTCTCAGCCTATAGCAGTTAAATCCTATTTTTCTATTGGCTCTTACAAGGTGTTCAACAAATGGGAGAATGTTGAGAATTAAGGTGTCTCAACCTTGGTAATTCCTTACATTTGTAATGTTTGTATTTATTATTGAATTGCCTATGTTGTAAATATTTGTAAATTCCATATTGTCATATTGTGGGATGTGGCACGGTGATGTGTCAATCCTACATAGAATATGACAACTTGTAATTTTGTCCTCACATGAGGAGATAGGCATCCCACTTTGTGGTAGGAGCATTTTGCCATGTGTCAACATCTTCCATGTTGTGTAAGAGAATGTCTGACTGAAACAGTTATGACAGATTCCTATGACAAATCTATGACATGTAAGAGTCAAAAATGGAAGTCTGTAAGATAGGTGATGACATGTGTTATGAAGCATCTTTGAATAAGGCATATTTGGGTGCCCAAAGGTGGAATATGACATGTTGTAAGAGAATATGCTATTTATAGCATGTGTATGATAGATTCTCTTACAGCTGTAAGTTGTAACTGCTATGATAGATTCTATGACGATCGTAAGTGTCGTAAGAGCATCTGTCATAGCCCATTTTGGAAATAGGAGACCTCTTTGGAATGGGAACTATGGACAAGTGTCAAACAAATTCTACAATGTTGATCAAGTGGGCTTAGGCATGGGTTTTGGTCCATGAAGCCATGTTGGACGCCCATCCCAAGATAGGTCTAATATTGCCTTGTATTTCCTATATAAATAGGTGCTTGGAGATGGAGTTTGTATCACAAGTTTACAGGTACTATTATACTACCAGATTGACTCCAAACACGAGTGTCAAAGACTATTGAAGCTT
This sequence comes from Cunninghamia lanceolata, assembly GCA_027924645.1. Taxonomy (NCBI): domain Eukaryota; kingdom Viridiplantae; phylum Streptophyta; class Pinopsida; order Cupressales; family Cupressaceae; genus Cunninghamia; species Cunninghamia lanceolata. The sequence goes on from BSBN01001349.1 coordinate 1,554,974, forward strand.
GCATTGCAAGTGTATTGTAAACAAATTTTAGATTTGTTAATACATTATGCAGGTTTCTGAGTGTGGAGTTTTTCACCTGATAAAGGTTTTCCCCACTGTAAATCTTTGTCTCTCTTCTTCTGTCTTCTTTCTGGTTCTTGTGTATTGCTACAACAACTCTATTAGATGTTGTATGTTGCTGTAGTGATAAGGAATAAATTGAATTTGTATAGCTCTCCCCTCATTAGATTAGTGTAGGAAGTGATTTCCGCACACCTAGCTTCCTTTCAATTTGCTAAGGAATTTTACACACGATTTTTGGATTTTTTGGGGGCAGAAAGGGCACCTTGGAATTGATTTTTATGGGCACCAACAATGTCTCTGGTTGGGGACATGTGACAAGCAATGTCACAACGAGAATCTAGAATATCTCTAGGTAGACCAACACACAATCACATGAAGGGAAACACATAGAACACATATTTACAAAGAAACACAGTAAAAAATGACTGTAGCCAAAATTTTAGGACACTACAGGCCACCCCTGTAGAAAAATGAATGAAGCTACTTGCCTCTATCAAAGAAAAGCCTATTGAAGGAGCTGATCTCCCTCAATCCCTTGCTGCACTGATCACCCAACATCAACAACAAAAATATTTTGCATGCATGCACATACAAAATATAAACATTCATATCATCATGCTGAAGATTGAATTTTTTTTACTAGGGCAAGGCAGCCATAAATAATGCGATTCATCAACATGCTGAATCACATATAAGCACTCATATTCAAGTCCCATGTCAACATGATGGATTTCTAGGCCTACATAAATATCAGCATGAGGGAAACTATCATGATGAAACTCATCCAGCCTAGGTGTAATCTCATGTTGGGCCATGTCATAAGACTCCTCAATTTCTTGTGGCCCATCTACACTAATGCTAATGTGCTCCTCAATGACTAGATCAAAGACATGATTCAGATTTAAATCTCCACCACTACGATATAAATCTCAAATTTGAGGTACTTCAAGTGAAGAACCACAATCTTCAATTTGCCTCTTTGTTTTGCATTCCTTGGCACACATTGCTATGTAAAATTTGTTGCTAAGAAAATTAGAAATGATTTTCTCCTCTTCACCCTGTAGATCAAAAACTTGATCCATACCTAAACATTCATCCCAAATGTCATCAAGCCCAGCCAATGAGCTCAAAAATGTGCTCTCAACATGATCCACACTAATCAAAGGTAAATGCCCCAAACAAAGCTCTAGAAAATCATTTGTTATATGGTCTTCAAAGTGGTAGACAATTACCTCAGAATCGCTTATAGCTATAGCATTGCCCTCATGATGTCCAACTGAAGCATAACTCATATCATCCTCATGCAAACAAGTGCTAATGACCTCATTGTCATCATCAGGGATAAATGAGGGTAACACACCAAACAAGAGACCAGTCTCCTATTCACCCTCAACATCATTTTGTATACATCTTCTCTTTCCACTTGTTGTCAACAAGTAGCCGGGTCATATTACATAAAACTTTCCTCCTCCAAAGATGATACCTCAAAATTATTGAACTCTAAATCAATTTCAAAAAGAGGATTATACATGCACCAATCATAATCATAAACAATGCTCTTACCTGATGGACTTGCATGCTCCTGAAAGAGGGCATTATCTCTTATGCTCATCTCTTCATCATCAATTGCTTCATTAGTATGTGCATGCATTATATAATCAATTACATGAGATGAGACATTCAATGCCTCACTTGCATACATGCCTTCCAGGCAGTCTACAATACAACAATAGGCAGCAGGGTCAAAATTCTCTTCACTAGATTGGACGCCATTACTAATTTTTTCATTTTCATCTTCTACTAATGAATGATCCAATGGAATGTGGGTGTAGTCACTGCTATTTTCATCTGAATCACTCTCATACACTGTGCCAGCACCTTCCTCTACCCTTCTGCATACACAATCATCACTTGATATTTTGTCTAGATCATATGAAATGTCCACATCCCTACTGTCTACAATAGCCTGCTCATTATTAGCTACCTTTGCATCTGAGGATATAGATTTTGCAATCATATGCAGCTTAACTTTGTCAACATAATCAATGAACACATAGGCTTGTTGCAAACCCACTATATTGAACTCTTCCCTTATAGAAACTGGGCTTAAAGTAGCATCATAAGCCTGCAAATACATGTCAATACAAATAGGAGGTTCAGGTCTAAATTTTTTTGGGATGTGAGATAGGGCTAATGCAAATCTGTGGCTGAGATCCCTGCTAGACTCTCCTTCTTGCCTTCTGATATTTTCTAGTTTTTGGACAAGAAAAATAGAGTCTAGACTACTTGCAAAGTCTTCAAAAGATAGCCACCAACTGCTTCTAGAAAGTAAAATACTGGTAAGGAAAACTAACCAGCCACTTTCGTGCTATTCCACATAGAGATCTAACAAAAAATCTCATCCACATATCCTCATCTCCAAATTGGAATTTATCCATGAAGTTTGAAAATGCATCAATGTGTGCCTTCCCATTGGAAATCTCACACCCATCGAATAATGGCATCTGATTGCAAATCTTTTTGGGCATGGATTGCTGTTCATAACTAACCCATGAGAGGTCCAGTTGTCTATAAGTGTTTTCATTTGCAATAGGGGGAGGATGAGGAAAAGAACCACTGGGAACAACAAGAGGTGAATCAGACTGTGGCATGAACTAATGCAGTGTGATTCAGTCTACTAATTATTTTTCTTGCTACAACAAAGACTCTAACAATTGCTTTTCTTTTTCAATTTTATTCTACAACCAAGACTTTTCATTTCTACTATGCAAAGGCTCAAAATTTTTTGGATTTGTAAAATTGGCAGGGCTACGATCAGAAAATGCATTACCAGGATGGTCAAAGGTCATATAGTTCCAAGGGTCTTCAACGTAAGAAGATGCATAGGAAGAATCCTCCCTAGGGTATGCGTACTCACAACAGTTGGCCATGACCAACTACAAACCACTTGTGCAAGACAAAGGAAAGTAAACAATATGTTCCTTTATTGAGAAAGAAACTGTGGTTAAGGTAGAAAGGAAAACTTCTACCTTAACCAACTACAACCTCCTTGAAACGTGCACACAACAACAACACTTTGTTTTCTTTTAACAGTAGAGTCACCAACTCAATGAATGAGTAAATCCCTTGAAGTGGGGATAACTTTAAGGAACCACCCCTAAAAATACCTATAAAATCCTGCGAATCCTAGCCTGACGCCAAAAAAATGCTAGCGAATCTATACCTATTTCGGAAAAAATAATAATTTCATTGGCGAACTTTTTCAAATTTGTCGACATTGTCTTTTTTGCTGGTGAATTGTATATAGATTTTAAAAACAAAATTCCTTGGCAAATTATAGTTGTATTCCAAAAAAATCTAATAAATTAGGTGGCGAATTATAGTTGTATTCAAAAAAATAAAATAAATTGGGTGGCGAATTATATAGATATTAAAAAATATAAAATAAATTAGGTGGCGAATTATATAGATATTCAAAAATATAAAATAGAATATTTGGCGATTGTGCTGATAATTTTTTGAAAAGTCATAGTGTGGCTGGCGAAAATATCAAATGCTATATTATAATGTCTAATATTCTTGGAAAATTTATAGTTTATTCAATATCAGAATCAATGGCATCAGTTGAAGTTCCATTCTAGGCTGCAGTTCTGACACACCCATCTTTCTACATAAAGTCTCCGGAATAGAGACAAGTGTCAAGTAACAACAATTTTTATTAACGAAAATTAATAGATAATTATTTTAAAAAAGAAAATTCAAAAGGATACATAAAAAGAATACAGATTCATCCACTATAACACAAACTTTATGACTTCAAAAATCAACTCCTCAAGCTTCCATTCATAATACATATATTGAAAATAATAGAAATATATAGTAACACTAAATTATATAAATATTGAAATATATAATAATAAGTTGTTTGCCACAAGAGTATTTAGAGCACGTTTAAAGAAATAACATAAAACTAAGAAATGCCATCATGTGGCAATCATTTGGTCTTCCTCCTGAGTCACTTCGTTTTCCTAGTCCTATTCACCACCAGCAGCCGAGTCCACCTGTGCTCTCAATTTCACCTTTTATCTCTTGAACCTACTAATTATGGGTTTTAAAGTCCTAGCACTTGGTGTACAGGTGTTCTTTGCCCGAACTTTCCACTTATCTATCATTCTCTCTGCATCTGTTACTCTCTTATAGACAACATCAATTCCACGCTTGAAGGTTGTGAGATACGATGCTATATGTCCAAGCTTTCCTAGTGATTCACCATTAACTGTGGAAACATGCTCTTCAGTAAGCCTCTTCTTAAAATTTTGCTTTACTTCCTTGACATCAATCAAGTTCTCTCCACTTTCATTTGAAATCTCTACATTTAAGATGGTACAATTATTTTTAAGATCAACCATATCAGTGAAATGTTGAGCCAAAATTCTTCTTATTTGTCCACTAAAATCCCCTAGCATAGACCTCTTCTACTCTAGTGCATCTAGCCAAGACACAGAATCATTCTCATTTGGATCATTAAAAATTTTCTGAGCTACAAGAATATTTGTATCAATTTTTATCATTTCTTGTATCTCTGTAAAGTCTATGAGCAAATTTCTGTCTTCCCTCTTTAAATTTCATAACTCTGCAATTAACCCTTTCATTTTATTAGAAAGGAGGGGATATAGTTTCATGACCTCCTCGATGTACAACAAACCATCAATGGTGACTTGCTCTACCTATTGCTCAGTGGCCTTACCTAGAGTTTGATATCTCTTGATTTGTTGCAACATGCTAGGATCCATTCCATCAACAGAAACACTTGGAGTTGCATCGAAGGATTGAGAAGTAATAGTCAAAGTAGATTGAATGAAAGATGTTAGAGAATTCACCTGGGCTTGTAGCTTTGTGTTCTCTTGTTGCTGAGCTTTAAATCTCTTTGCTAGCATGCGTTGAGAGAATTTTAAATGATATAAATCAACTTCCACCGTAGGAGGACCCATGTCAATCTTGGTCATATTGAAATATGTTTTTGTGACTTCATTTTCATTTTTATCCCTGATGGGGTCTGCAATCTCCAAGGTCCTATGGCCTAAGGAATAATCTGTTATCATCCAAGACATCCTCTTAGCCTTCTTAGGCTTAGGTGTAGTTACAGAATCAATATTTATGTCTGCTGTTGGGGGATATCTCCTCTTTTTTCTAAAAAACTTTCTTTAGCCAGGAAGGGAAAGACAAAATTGTACTGCTCTCACTTGCACCCAGGACAACTCTCTCTAGCTAATTAGAAGTATCTTGCATAGGAATTTCATTTGATACGAGGGAGGCTGGATTCTCAAACAAGGAAAGAAAACTAAAAGTACCCTCATCAACAATTTGTTGATAAATAGAAGAATCAGTACTAGGTGAAGGAGGCACAACATAAGTCATGTGATTTGCCTACAATTGTTGTAAGGCATCCGAATTCTTCTCTGCTCGTGGTTTCATGAAGGTAGGCTAACCATCCTGTTCACATACACCTTTTAGTTTTAGTTTCCTATTATCTTCAGGTTGCTCTCCATCCCCACCACAACCAGATTGTGAACAAACTCTGTGATGAGGTTTCTTCACACCAGTTGAAGTTTTCTGAATTTTGGAAGCCTGGGAGGTTCCTTGCTCTCTTGTTCCTGATTTTTTATGCACAAAAGAACCAGCATGCTCTTGAAATTTCCCCTTAATATCAGGATAATAGTTCTTTGCACATGTAACAACCAGGTTTGGACATGGCACAATAGGTGGAAAACCTCGAGCACGAGCTAACCCACTTGTTAGGATTTTCTGGGCTATAGGTGACTTAGGGTTTTTCTCTAATTGAGCCCAGAAATCCTCCAAGTTGAAATCTATATGACTTAGCTCGATATCCTTCACCTTAGCTAAATCATTCTCAATAAACAAAAGTTTCATCTTTACTTGTTTGAGAAACTAGTAAACAAAAGCTTTTGTAAATGCTAAGGGTGCCAAATAAATCTCCAAAAGATTTTCGGTAAACAAATAGTTTGGACTCATGAAAAATAATTGTTCTTCCCAATTCCCACCTAGTTGACTTAAAGTATTCAAATTTGTCACTATAAGAAATGGGCAAGAAAGAGCACAAATTAGCCAACCTGGTTGCGAAAGATTGTGTTCAACACCTGTAGAAGACACAGTCCAGAGCTCCTCCAAAGCACACTAGTGAAAAATTGAAAATGCAGAATAACATGTCTGCGAGGGTTGCAAACCCAATAAATTATTTCCATAAATTGCATTAATTTCGGCGGCATGTACTGTTGTACGATTCATAATTGAGCTACATAAATTGCCTTCCCAAAAACACTAAATTTTGCTTTTCACGACATTCCTTATTTATTACGAAAGGACAGAGGTCACTTCCAGTGTGGATGTCATTAGATGGAAAATATTCTAATAGATTTTGATTATCAGATGATCGCAAATCGACGACATAAGTTCTATTTGGGGCAAAAGTACTAACACACCCAATTTCCCAAATTTGTAGTTGTACAGTCAAGGACTTGTGCTCTGCCGTGCTGCCACCTTGACCTTTGCACAATAATTAATATAAATATATTATATATTTTATATATATGTCAACTATTGATCTAATAATATCTAACGACTGCTAGTTGATTCTGGAGGATTTTGTTAGCAATGTGTAGCGTTGGAGATCTACCTTCTGGATTTGAACTACAATTGTTCATCTTTCATTCTAGGGTTCATCAAATGGTTAGTGGTGGTATGATTGATTTGATTGAATGCAATTAACTACATAGATTAGCCAATGCTTAATTAAGTTCATTAATGGCAAATGAGTCATGACAAACTGCACAGATTAGCCAATGCAAATTTCCACAGTATAGCAGAGGCAATTAAATGGAGTTGCTTGTTATTTATTACCCATTTGTCATGGTAGTACATGTCATGTATATACGATAGTCTTTATTGTTTCAACCTTATATTGCGTTACTAAGTTTCAGATAGTAGAAGAATTAATAGATTGTAAAAGTTCAAAGTAATGGCTTTCATTACAGCAACTGTGCGAAGAAAGTAAGTTACCAAGTACTTATTTTGTGATCATTCATGATTTTGAATTTAATTGTGTGATAGAGTTCTTAGTTCATAGATGTAGAATAGTAATAAGAATGATGGAAAATTTTGTTTGTGTGTGGCTATGCAGGATGTTATTGCTTTGCATGTCTCAGAATGAAGAAATATGAGCATTTGTCACGTGGAATAAATCGTGTCAAGAATCGACACTTTTAACATTTGCAAATGATGCATTCTATTCTAGGTGGTGGGTTGAATCTCCCACACATGCATGCATGTATGAGAAACTAGAAATTCGAATTGACGCATGGAATTGGTATTGCAACTCAATTTCCAATGACCTCTAGAAAATCAAATTAATTATCCTTTACTGGCCTTATTGTTACCCATGCCTAGTGGTTTCTTGTACATATAAAGCAAGGTTCTATAGTGAATCATTGACTGTCATTGTGAATGAGTACATAATTGAATTTGTAATGGACCCATTGCCTGTTAATAGGATAATTATGGACTACAGTGAAATATTCATTACGCGCCGTCGAAAAGAGGAACCAAAAAGATTTTGGAGGATCAAAGTAAGGTTTGAAGGTTGAAGGATAGGAGTTTTGTTTGGAACTTTGATGTTGGTTAGAGGTTCATGTACGATGTATTTCCCCAATCTTTTTAAAGGGTGATGTTAAATTTTACTAAATAATATAGAAGTAATTACGGTTTGAAATTGACATGAGTTCAATGGCAAATTGCAATGTATACAGATCATAGATGGTTCAAAGAATCAAATTTTCAATATTAAATAACACTGCAGCTATTTTTGTTTAAGGCGTTTAGGGTTTATCCTTCTAATTCATCATTGACCTGTGTAGCCGGTTTCCCCAACTTAAGTTGTTCTTTTATCCCCTTTGTTGTCTTCGAGTTACTGGCCCCTTTGCTCTAAGTTACCGGCCCCAAGCCCCTTTATTTTATTCTAAGTCTGACTATATAATAATAATAATTACATTATATGATTAACATCATATATTATATTATTATCAGATAATAATAAAATATATGATAATAATTATTTAATATATGATATTACATATTAAAATATATATAATAATTATATTATATTATATATGATAATAATAATATAATAATAAATTATAATTATATTATATAAAATATGATATTATTATAAATTTATATATTGATATCGATTTCATTTGGTGGGCTACAAAATACTTTTCCTAGGCATTAATTTTTAATTTATTAAATAGTTCTGACAAGTTTAGAGAATCGCTGTTGGTTGATCCTTACACGAGCCGAAGATTGACGCTACAAAAATCTAGACAACGAATAAATGCATCTGTCAGTTGAGGCGTGTGTTCATTAACGATCTTCCTTTAAATCCTGGAGGTCTCCAGCAAAACGACACTCGATTGCCTTGTTCAAAATATAGCATGGAAACTCCCATAAGGCTCCGCTGCAATAAGCACCAGGTTGACTTTATGGGCTGTATCAAAGATGGCAGACTGATGAACATTTGTAACCAACAAAACTGACTCTTCCTTGAGGCGGTGAAGACGGTCCTTGGTAAAGAGTTCTTGGTCTCTGAGGATAGATATAGGGTAAATTTAGACATTTCCTCATGCTTTCTGGCTTCTTTGTTGGACTTAGGAGAGGCAAAGGTGGATGCACTGTTGATTCTACAGGAGGTATTCACTCTAGATATTCTTTTGGACGATGTAGACGTGGTGATTTATGCAGAATTACAGGTCAGTATCCCGTAGCTGAGAGACATGGAGAAGTTGTGGGAGGGACAGGAGGGCATAGCTAGGCAGTCGTTCCTGCTAAAGATGAATGAGAAACAATTGGGAAGGCATAGGTTTTGGGCGGCTCGTGGGAGACACTTTCTTTGGCGGGTAATTGGAATGGACACAGAGGAGACTCCAATATGGCTTGAATACTTCACAACCATTGTGAGTGCGAGGGGATTTTACTCGCAATGGCCGTAGGAGTGGTCGGGCTCCTAGGGCCACTTTTTTTGGTGATTTCCATATTGGGGTGGTAGGTTGGAAAGTTTTCGTGGAGTCGCTCAGTCAAGGGGCTAGGGATTTCTATGGTACTATGGTAGCCTCTCTAGTGCTGTGTGTTTTTGGAGCCTAGGTTGGCCACTGGAGTGGTTTTTGTATTAATATAATTTTCTGAGTGTAAATCTTTTTGTATTAATATAATTACCCAAGTGTAGATCTTTTTGTATTAATATAATTTCTACTTTATTATTGATGCAATAATGTCAATGTGTTCATTTTATTCTATTAGTTATTATATCATCAAAGTGGGCCCGACTTCATATAAATATTAAAGGAGCTGCAGACTCTAGCGAAATGTTTTGATGAAAGTTTCGATGCCAGATGGACAGGTGTAGTTGAATTCTGGAACAAAAGTCTGGAGCGCTAGACTTGCGATCTCAAACCTCCAGAATCAATCAAGAGCCGTTAGATTTACAAAGATCAACGATTGAGATTATACAATAGTTTTCAAATTTTCAATTCCACCACTTGATGTACGTGTTGTATTCAATAATTAATTCAGGCTACAAACTTGCATGCCATCCTTAAATTTCATTTGAACTTTAAAGTGGGAGTACTCAGTACAAGTGTACAACTAAAACTACATACTTGTACTGAACTTTAATAAAAGAATTTACCATGTTTCAATCGCTTTACTTCACAATTGGCACTTAGCATTTAGCAATTTTAATCGATACTACTTGGAAGCGAGAGGGTCAAGGACTCAAGTGACAAGGAGATTGCAGTGCACTAGAAATTTTAATATCGATTGTGCAATGCCACAGATTCACTTAGTGCCAGTCTTTGTATTCATCTTTTCTGGGTAAGTGAAATACAAAAATACTTTATTCCTATTACTATTGTTGTTACTGTTGTCCTTGAGACTTTAGTTTTTTCAATCTCGGGGTTTAGGGTTGAGTGTTTACAAGCATTTCTACTAGCACTACCAAACCAAAAATTGGGAAAACCAAAGAAAAAGAAAAAATAGACTATGTCGGACTGCTTAAAGCCCCAAGTTTTACAGATGAATACCATGATATTTATGACCCTATAATTTTTGGAAGGTTTACCTCAGTACTTAGGTTTTCATTGGAGAATAAGATATGTCAAGCGCAAGCTATGCAACCTGACCCAAAATAACCAATACCAATTAACGGGATGACTACACCATGGGTGGTTGGATTGGGATGCTTGATGTTACTTGATGTTTTCCCTTGCCTTAAATTTATCATGGTCTGTGCCCAAAATTATGTTGAAAAAAGAAAAGCAATAGTTAAAAAAGATAGTTAGGAAATAATTCTTCCCATTAATGGAGAACATTTTGGCAAAATATTGGGTTTTAGCACTGAAGAATGTGGAGCAGTCCTCATCAACCTAGAAAAAATTACTAATACTTATGAAGTAGTTAGTGAAAATAACAAAAAAAGATTTATCAAATCTCTAACAACGGATGGTGTCCAACTCAATCAAAATCATAAGCCTCCTTATAAAATTGATATTTTTAGATCATGGGTCCAGGATACTATTTCCATGCTAGTGTTTTGCCTTGGATTGGATAATAATAGTGAAGTGGATGCAAGCCTCCTTGAAATGGTATATAATATCCATCAATTCATGCCACCTGCTAAATATAGATTTCTTGAGCACATTGCAGAATCCATGCATTGTCAATTTTTAATGATTAAACGAAGCCAAAAGTGAACCTCCCACTCCCAGTGCCAATAGAAAGTCATCTAGGTTCACAACCTACTTGTGCTATTTTTTTCTAGTACAATTTGCTGGGATGTTTTAGGACAAAAAGCTTCAAATTCAGTGTCAGCAAGATAAAATTGGACTACTACATTGGACCCATAAGATAAAGATGTATCATAATCAAAAGAACTACAATCATTTTGTGGACTACTTTTTGGCTCCATTGTATGAAACCATTACAAATACTCCAATGCCTAGATTGTTCGTGTCTTGTAGAAATTGCACTCAACTGGGAAAAGAAATACAATTGGCTCACTGGTACTTCATGGAGGAATATACTGTCCTAAGATTTTATGGATCAGGAGCACAACCCCACAAACTTTCAATACATGTGACAGAGAGGGTTTTTGCATTGGAATACATACGGTAGATGGAGAGTACTGATTAGTTGTACTTTGTTAGTTAGAAAAAGAAGAGCATATTTCCTTCCTTACCTTTTTCATGTGGAGGGTTCACATTCGAGAGAAAAGCATTCACTATGGCACATGAAATTCTGCAAATTTTTAAATTTGATGTTGACTCTCACTAGCAGTATGACCCATGTGACGTGATTAAAAGAAGGCTTGTGGCCAATAAGAATGCTCCAACTAAAATTCAACATGAAAGTAAACCCTTGCTAGAAATGTTGAAAAACAAGAATTTTTGGGAGGAGGCGAGAAAAGTCATGGAAGAAACCGCTACTCAAAGAGGTATTTCTTTTGAAAAATTGTCATAAAAAATAATGGGATTGCATCTAATTCCACAAACACAGATAGATGCACTGGAAAACAAGAGATTCAACAATTTCTATACAAAAGCTGCTAAAAAATCTAAGTGAACAAAAATTCCATAGACTCTAAAACAAGCTTGTACAAAGGAACATTGGTCACAACCAAAAATTTCTGCCTTTTGGTCTATGAGGAAGATCTTGGTGATCCAAAAGCTACTGCAGATCTCGAAGACGTCTCAGAAGATGAAGAGTTCAACAAATTGTGGGATAAAGAGCATCCCTCTGAAGCTCAAGCAACTAATGTTGAAAGTGATGATGAGGATGAAAACCAACCCAAAGATCTTAGTGCCTATGTATTCAAACCTCGTATGAGTGAGACCGCAAGACAAACATATACTAAAGGGGCATCAATAGCCCAAAAATTGGGTTATGACGATGGTAATTTGGGGCCCATAGGAGAAGGCATTTGGACGGTACCAGAGGTATACCCTATAAAACCTAATGATCTTCTACTCGGCATTGGAGGTGATGAAAGATCAGGAGATTAGATTTGTTCTAGCTTTAAATCCTCAGAGTGAGATTCAATCACTAACAGTACCACAAGGGTCTTCTGATCTACATGTTTCTCATTCTTTTCTTCCAGGAGATGGTGGACTTTCTAGTGCTACTGGTGGCAAATCTGGCGATGGTACAAGTATTAGTAGTAGTGGTCAGCAAGAGATGCAACAATAAACTTAGAAGATGCCATCAACAACATTAAATGGAACTATAGACAAACTTAAAGAGGAAGGCCTTGTGAAGACTAACAAGTAGAAGGTTATGGCAGGTTTTGATTCCACATCCACATCAAAGTAGTTGTTTCCAGAAGGCACCCTCCCTCCTATCGTTAGTGTGACTGGGACAAGAATGGCTAACACTCAGCGATAATTAATTAGAGATGCCACCAAAACTACAACTACACCATTCAAAGTTATGTCAAGTGTCATAGATTGTGATTACAAAGATGAGTTTGAAAAGAAAGCAAAGTTATCTAAAAGTCACAAGAAGCAAGTGCTAGGGATAGAGAATACTGCAACTTCAGAGCCTACAACAACTAGGGTATTGACTACATTTGACTCAGAAAATGAAAAAATGGATTACATGATTATTGTGCCCAAAGTCCAAGATAAACCAGAGGACCAAATGCAACGATCTAACTATGAGGTGAGCACCATCCAAGTGGATTTTTCTGGAATGAAATTTTTTGACAAAATTAATGTATCAAAAAAGAACAATGAAGTGGTGTACACATCATTGCTAAAGCAAGAGAGAGAAAAAAGGGTATGATTGTTTTTAATTTCCTGGTAACCTTTTTGAATAAATTGTCTACAAATCAGAGTTGTAAGATAGACAGGTCACATCTTCCAGTAATTGAGTTACAACAGAAGGAAAATATATTCAATGATGATAATTCCATTCATATTGCTATTTTTCATTTGACTTTGTGATTTATGTAACAGGTTGGAGACTCTTATAGGAAAGTTACAGGTAGACATAGCAAGTGAAAAAGCCAAGAGGAAAGGAGCAGAGAACAAGACCAAAGAATTAGAGAAAAGGATAAAAAACTCTGACTCTACATCTACAAGTGAAGTGAATAAACAAACAGAGGAGGAAGTGAATAAACTGAAGAAAATGTTAAGTGAAAGTAAAAAAAATTATGATATTCAAACAACCAATTCAGAAAAATTAGAACAATCCTTGATTGAAGCCAATACCAAACTAGAGCAATCAGAAAAAGTAGGACATATGTCGCAAGAAAATGTGGAGAGAGAAAAAATTCTCTAAAAATTTGTAGAAAAAATTGAAGAATGCAGAGAATGAAATAAAATCCTACCAAAACAAAGTATCTAAATTATATAGAAACACAATGGTTTATATAAAAAGTAACATTTGGGAGAAAATACTGAAGAGGATTGATGATTTGTCTAAAATGTTTGAATTCATTAATGATCTAGTATTATGTAGTAATACACTCAAACAATACATTGCTGAAAATGGAGACATGGTAACTTCAAGACAGTCAGATGCAAACAAAATTTTGCAATCAATCTACATAGCTAGTGGTGAAGAATTGGAATCCAAAGGAATTCATAACCGTATTGATGTCACAATAAAGGCCTCAACTATCATTGAAAAATGTACGAAGATGGAACAAGCACATGAACTTTTGGTACAAGCTGCATTATTGACAAAGCAACTCCAAATAAATGTAGAACACTTCAAAAAGCTTAGTTTGCCAGTGGATTTTGACCCATCATACCGATACATTGGAAAGGATGTTTGCAAAAAGAAGATGGAGAATAAAATGAACTTCAACAAGGACCAGTTTCCTCAAAATATTGATGAGGCAATTTTTATGGATTCCATCCTACCACTGATAACCTTGAATGCAACTTTGAGTGATACATTCAAGTCAAGTAACAATATCAATTATAAAATATTATCACAATTACAACTCAGTAGCTATGGGTTAAGAAAAATTACACTTCCCTCATATGAAAAGTGGAGCACTCTACAAAAGTTGATACAATGATAGTAACATGTGTTTCCAATGACATCAATACCAGAATGACTAGGTTGTTGGATTGCTGTCTCTAGTTTTTTGGCATCCGTTCTTTTTGTTGTCTATCTGGACTACCCTAGGGGCTACTTTGTAATGGGTTCGGCACCCTTGGCTTGTCGCTTATCTAATAAAAAACATGTGTTTCCAAGTTCCAACAGAGCATTGTGTAGAGTTGGTTTTAAGCAAGTTATTGTACATTGTAAATGTAATACTTCAGTCTTCAATGTATTCTAATTTCCTTCGGACCTTCAATGTTCATTTGAAAATCAATATAACACTGAAATCCTTTTATGTTTTGAAATTGTCTATATTATTTAATTGCCCACTTCATAATAAATATTTGCTAATGGTGTATATTAATAATATAATATGCTACAACATTATTCATATATTTCAATTTAGAACTGATAAAATGCTCATGAAAAATCATGCAACATCCAAGAAACTGAAACTTACAACTCCATAAATATGGGCAACCTATCAGAATTGTATTATATTTCATTGTTCAAAACTTCCCCAATCTTCCAACAACATTACCAAGTAGTACTTGTATCTTATTTACTTCTCAAATTTTCTAAAATCTTCCAACCACACAAGAATGAGTCAGTTCTTTTATAGACCAAGAACGTATACTCAACATTGATTACATTGTCATTTCAAATAGGTCCTAGATACAATGCACCACCAACATGGCATTGAGAACATTAATTTTATTTGAGAGAAGATAAGAGGAGTAGATGGAATTTGGGAGATGTGTAGCCGCCTAAAGATCTGCCTCGTTAATGCTGGGGAAAAGGTGGTTGGCCTGTTCAATCCTGCGACCCATACTTGTCCTTCCATTCATTGTATGTCTTTTCAAGTGGCCAGGGGAATGAGATAACCTTTGTGATCTTCCCATTATGACTGACATAGTTGGAATTCAAAATAGACTTTACATTCTTGTAGAATATATCAAAAGTTAATTCAACCCAATGCAGCTTGTCAAGTGATAAACCCAACACCTGCATGGTTGGATCGCCTTCATCACAACAAGAGGGAAGTAATTGATGACCATTATCTATTATTTCTCTCTTCCACTTGTCTAGGTCCTTAGCCTTCCCATCAACCTCCAAAATATGTGGCAACCATTTAGTGTCCATCGTTTCCATTACTTGCATCTTTTCCCTCAAAATTGTATCCATTTTTAATTGAAAACTGGCCACATCCTTGAAATGTTTCAGTATATCTGACACTAATTTCAACTCAAGAGGTGCATTTGCATCAAATCTAGAACACCTAAGAAAATATCTGACCTCTAAATTTCTTGGTAGCCACTTAGCTTTCACACTTGATAGTCTTTGCTTATCAGATTCATGCTTCTCATAGGCTATCCTTAATTTTGAGTAAGTCCTCCAGGCCTCCTCCACTCTGGCCAAGATTTTGGTCACCCTATTTTTGATCAAATTGGTGACCATGTCCTTTACTTTGTTCTCCTTTTCTTCTTTCAATTTTTTGTTATCCTCCTTCAATTCTTTGATTTCTGAAGGAGAGGCTATGTGTCAACTGGAAGTGACTTTGTAGTTTGAATGATAGGGGGACTCTGTGATGGACTAGGCTCTAATTGTGGTTGCCCTTCATATTTGCTCAACCTGGCCATGGCCATTGCATATTTCTCCAACAATTCATTATAGTCTTTATGCAGTTTAATTGTCGTTGCCTCAGCAGATTGTGCAGTTTGCACATTTAGACTGGCAGCTTGAGGGGCAAGGGTGTCTGACACCCTTCTAATTATGACATTGCCAGTCAGTTCCTCCAAACCAACTTTTGGTTTCTTATCACTGGGGGCCAATGCCCAAATTTCCAAGGTTTCAAACCTTGGGTCAAATGCAGCACCCTGCAAAGCTTTGCTGACTTGTTCCTCTATCATATCAGAGTCATCCCTTGTTATGGTATCAAATGTAATTGCATCTAATAGAGTCTAATGTGGTAGTAGTAGGATGTTGCTTTTGGCTACAAGAGCCCTGCCCTCCTCTAGAGTTATTGCACTGATATCCTTATTAACCTCAATCAAAAACCTTTGAGTAATAGTATCATACTCAAAGGGGTCAGCACCACTCCTTGCTTCCTCAATTCTCCTTTGAAATTCTTCATTCTTTGTCCTCAGCACGAATGACCTGAATTTAGGTGTGCTGACAAATGCATCATCTGCAATAAATTGGTTACATGTCAGTACTCTCATATCTTCTGTATCAACTTCATTGTTAATTGTTGACCTTGTCAACCTATTATATAGTGAAGAGTATGGCCTTATCCTTAATGGGGAACTCATTTGATGAGAAGGCTCCTGAATTTATTCTTCTATTGCTTCTTCCATCTATTCCACAACTTTTGTCTCCACCTCTACCTCAAGGTCAATGATTTTTGCTCTCTTTGGAGCAAGGGAATCAGGGGATTCTTCTTCTCTTACATACTTACCCCTAGAACTGCTTGGTTGGTAAGATGGCCTCTACTCACTTGCAGGTGCACTAGCTATCAGTTCCTCTACCCTGGCAAAGATCATATCAATTCTCCTTATGGGATCTTGCACTTCAGCAAAAGCCCTAGGGTATGCAGGATTGGCATTTCTCTTCATCCTCTCTCCCTCAATCATTGCATTCCATTTATTTCTCAAAGGATATATCTTTTGCATTGACTGGCAGTTTCTTACTATATCTTCATCGAAGACGACTCGGTGGGGGTAACCAGGCCTATTGACCTTCAACCTTGTTTTGTGAATAAAACCCTCAAGCTCAAATGCTTTCACTTGCTTCGTATCCATCCTATAACATTGAAGCATGGAGCCAATCTGATCTAATCCATTCTTATCAATTGTTATAAAATCGTTGAGCTTCAATGAAGTAGGGATGAGTGACCCCTTCTTGTGCTTTCTGAAATGCTCCTTGTCAGCTTCATTTAATTGCCTTATGATTTCCATGAAGGCAAGCCTCTTAGGCACAAACTTAGGCAGAGTGTAAGGTGGAGCCTCACACCCATAAATCCTGATGCAAGTAGTTTTTGCATGTAGAAACCAATCTCCCCAGTTGTGTTCTATGTTCAAGTGTGGGGCTCTTTCCAAAGATCTCAAGAAATCCTTAACTTCTTTAGGTATTTTGTCCCCCTCAGGTTTCAAGAAACCTAAGACCTTCCTTACAAAATGCTCCTCAAAAACAACATAACTAGCATCCCTAAAATGCATGTCAAGCATGCAAGTCCACATTTGCACTGGCATCATGTTGCCTTGTTCATTTGTCATCCTCACATGTAAATCTTTATGCCACTGCCAGTGTCCTGAAAGAGAGAATAGGATCATGTGGCACATCAAAGAATACCATGTGAATTCCACATGGGGACCTACAATATACAGGTTGTTTTTTATTGTCACCATCTACTTGTGCATTTTCTCAGCCAAGTAACCTGCATAGTCATATGGATGTTTGGTTCCAAGATCTTGAATGCAAACTGCTATCATCATCAAGGATACTGGCATTCTGTCAGCTGCATCCCTCCCAAGCACATGGCATAAACTATTGTAAGTTTTGACAAAATATTCCACGAATAATTTACAATGAAAGGGCTCCTCTTCTTTGTCAAAATTTTTTACCAGGCCTCCATCAACTCCCCTTGGTCTATGCTTGGCTAGATTGAATGATTTGTAGGCATATCTGACAATCTTATATTTTTCTTTGAAGGCATTCAGGTCAATGGGCATACTAGCAGCAGGGTCTAAATTGAACACAGTTGAAATATAGGCTTTTTGTGAATCTAATTATGACAGAACCATTTCCAGATAGAATAAACCTAGTTTTGGGGTCATATCTACTTGCAATTGCTTTGACCAGGTCTAGATTGACAAAGACATTAGATCAAATCAACTTGGCCAAATCAAGCTTCCAGGCATGGCAAATAGGGGCTCTATGGTCTTTTCAGTTATGCAATACTCAAATAGGCTCCACGTTGATACGAGTATCCTAGCATCTCTACAATTCACACACAAGTCATAGATTTTATCATTTTTTCCTACTTGTCCTAGCCTTGTTGCAACTTTCCTCAATGACCCGGGACATTAGATCATGAGGTCTTCATCTAGACTACGTTTTGAGATGGAAGGTTGACTAGGTTAACTCATCCTTCTAAACTGTGTTTATGCAATTAACTTAGGGCTTCTACAACTATAAATTAATTCTTAACACTTTGAAATGAATGGATAGCTGAATTGATGAGACACAGAGGAACATAAGCCACTTACTAGTTTTTGACACTAACAGAGGCTTGGAATCACATCAACTTGCTTGTTTCGAAGCTCCTTTCGCTGGGAATGCAACTGTGCTCTTGGAAATGACAGATAATGCCCTAAATTATGCCCTTATAATGCTGGATTTCTTTCCATTTGCAATATTAATGGTGGCGGTGATGATCATTACTCAGTTCATGCCGCGGATAGTTGAAAATCCTCATTCGTAGGAAATTTGAAATGGGGCCATTGATCCTTTCCTTATGTTCTACAATCGACAACTGAGATCACGTGACTAGATTTGAAAATCTTCGTCACCACCTTTGAAAAGACCTTGACCAATCAGAATAAGCTAAATCAACTATACCCTCTCTGCAGATCACATCACCTTTTTGTTCGGACCGAATGCGTGGTGCCTCGCACTTCATAGCTGGAAATGAACCACTACTTACCTACCATGCGACGGTGCGATTAAGCCCCCACGCACCCATCTTCCACTTGCTTTTCAATTCTTTAATAGAGGAGTGCCACGTGTTGCCATCTCATGATAGTGTAATGAATATTCCCCTCAGAGAGATACCTCTGCGATGGAGCGCAACTGTTGGATCAAAACTTCTTCCATGGACCACTATCATATCACTTGACAGATGGCAGTCATTTCGCATTGTCGTGGGAGGGGGGTGTGACATCATGAAAAAGGTGCTATGAAGCTGCATAATGTGCTTTATTAAGCTTTAACCTAAGACTTAAGGCTTTGATTTTTACGGGCGATAGCAGGTAAGGCTAGGATTAGGGGCCGGTCAACTCATGGGTGTGAAGACATTAAGTTGTGACTTAAGCTACCGGTAACCTTCGACAGACAGTCAATAGATGGAAAGAAGAAAAAGTACAGGAAGCTTAAAGCACAAACACTTAGAATTTTAGGGATTCAAAATTCAAATAGATGAAACGAAGCGAACCAGAAGCCCTAAATCCTAAGGAAGCACCACCAGGATGTTCTGCTGGACATCGTGGAACAATCTGCTGGGGTCTGCTATTTTAAAATTGATAAAATTCTATGACCGAGGAACCTAAATTTAGTGATTGAATATTTATCTTATTGGTTTTACTCAGAGTAAATTTAATGTTTTAAGAAGATATTGAGTGTTCTGAGTGATTACAAGGATTCTTAAGCAGAGTTGGTTTAGGAACTGATCAAAGTATGGTAATGCAATGCATTATTCTATAGTTTACAAGAGTTGGAGCCTGGGAATTTTAAAAAACCATCACAATGCAATAAAGGAAAACAAATGAAACACTATTGTGGTTATAGAGAAGAAAAATTACTTCACATTTAGTTGAATGCTTGTAAAAATTATCAGAATCACACAATAATAAATGAAAATATTAATTTTTTGATCAAAAATAAAAAAATGTACATCACAGATAGACAAATTGAAATAAAATTCCATCAACAACATTTTGGAGTTTAGAACATGTAATACAGTATAAATACCTAGTAGCTTCTAAATCCCTTCAAATTGCCAAATCATCTCGTCATTCAAATTCTCTCGATCCTCCCTGTGACCATGATATCCAGAATCATCCTGATCATGTTCTTCAGTTTCTTCTATCTCCACTTAAGAGCATCTCATCATCAGCACTACCACTACATGTGGCACTAGTATTCATCATGTCACTGTCCTATATGCTATTATTGTTTGAAGTGTTGCACAACCCTCTTCTTTCACACGAGGATCTCCAGATTGCGAGTGCCCTATCAAAAGGAAAACTTCATATATCATGTCTAGTTGTATACATCCTCAAGCAATTTTCCAAATTCTTGTCAAGTTTATTTCTTATCTTTGATTTCAAGAACCTCAATGTACTGAAAATTCTTTCATCCTCCACCGACCCCTATATCATGGTTTGACATAAATCAACAAGTTTGAAAAATTCTGATAATGCATCACGCAATATTTCACTTTGACTTAAAGTTGCCCAAAGATTTGTTATCAATCCATGTTGGTGGGAAGCCTCCATGAGTTTAAACTGTTCCCTCATTCAAATTGCAAATCGACCTGATTGATCACTGAGCTTAGTTTGATTTAAAATTCCTTTTATTACTTGTCCATTGAATTTTATACTTTTGCAAAAATGATTTGTTAAGGTCTTTATCTTGTTGTGAAAATTAGTTGGCTCACAGTTGATCCAATATTGAGGATACACTATAGACATGGCTTCAAGCAGTTCATCATGAGGGAATCGATCTCTAATCTCTGAGGAAAGAGATTTCACAATATTCTTTAAAGTAGTACTTACAGAATTAACAATCTTGTCAAAAGCTTCCCTCGAAACAGGTTCTTCTCTAATAGTGGGCTTGACCTTGTTTAAATAGTACATTGGTATCTCATATCCCTTTACAGAGACACATAACTCCCCACTATCATTAAACAGTAAAAAATTAGCATTATTGGTCACATTTTTTATCAAATGCCAGCTGCTAAATTTTGGACTTATGAAGGATTGGCTTGATAGATATAGATTATCGAGGGTCATGCATATCATTCTACGCAGTCTAGTATATTCAAAAATATACATAGTCCTTTCTTGGGATTTTTTCATAAGCATGTTCATTTCCTCCAGCATGGGAAGAATACCAGCTAAAATGATGAGTGTCTCTATGTCACTTAACCTATGTAAGAGGTTAGGAGCCCTGTCAACTATGAAGCGATGTTCATACATTAAACCAATCAAGGATTGATATTTTGTAAAAACTCTTTTAGTTGGTTCAAGCAAGGAGATCCATCTGGTATCAACATCCTTAAGAAGCTTGTTTCCTGTAGTTATTCCCTCAACAAAATGTTGAAATTCCAAAAACCTTTTGGGACTTCAGCAGAAGTATGAGTAGAGCTCGCAGACTAGATCTTCAACTTTTGATACTGTAGGAAACTTGCTCATAATTTTAAATGCTAAATTCATTCTGTGGGCCATGTAGTGAATGCCAATCATGTATGGTGAAAAAGAAGTTTGTATCTTCACACACAGACCATTTCTATGACCTTGCAGTACTAAAGCTCCATTCACCCCTACACACACCAACTTTCTCATAATTGTGTAGTCATCCATACCTCCAATTTTATTCAAAGATTTCTTAACTATCTCAAATAGATTTTGTGATGTTGCATTCTTCTTCATTTTATAAACAAAGAGTAGATGAGGTTGGCGGACATGATTTTCCACAGTATACACATGCATACATACCTAGGAAGTATTATCTATTGATGTAACTTCATCTAGAGATAATGCAATAAAAGTTGACTCTTTTATTTTTTTCCTGTAAATCACATTTTCCCACCTCAGCAAGAGAACTTGCCCATTCCCATCCACTGTTTATTGACCTGTGTGTGTTGGGAAAATTAGGACGCCCATAAAAGATAATAAACTATTATATTCAGGGTAGTCTATCATAGGACACCCTCTACTCAAAATATGAAAAACAACACCCAACTGAATAGTTTTTGCTATTTGTAATTCTCCCATCATCTTTCCAAATTGAGCTTCAATTGAACCTCCACCTACATGAATCTTCACCTTTCTTTGTAAATACGGTTCATATTCGAGGGCATTCTTTACATGAAGAAATTCTTCCTTCGTTTTCCATCTTATCACTAATTTTTCCTATCCATCTACTGATTTGTTGTTCATAAACTTTGCCAATATGTTTTTCTATGGTGTCAAGTTTTAACTGCAACCTCTTCTCCATATGATATTTCCAACTACAAATCTTACACTTGCATTCTGTGGGAGGTTCATCTTTGTTTTTATTCTCCACTAGTTCAATGAATGGGAATTTTGACACCCAATCAATTTGAAAACTCCTTGACATTTCCCACTCATACCCCTTTTTTGATTTAACTTTTCTTTTCCCCTTGTGTGCACTTGCAGGATCTTCATTTTCATTAATTTCTATAACTTCATTAGCTTCATTATCATTTGTTCTTGGAACATCATCTATGGAATTGTCATGATTCTGGATACCTTGGGTATTCCCTTGAACATCATCTGTGGCATTCTCGTCATTCCCAGTATATTGGGTATTCCCTAGAACATCATTTGTGGCATTCTCATCATTCCCGGTACATTTGGTATTCCCTGGAACATCATTTGTGGAATTATCATCAATCTCGGTACATTGGGTATTCCATGGAATATCATCAGTGTCATTGTCATCATTCCTACTACATTGAGTATTCCCTGGAATATCATCCGTGCCTTTGTGATGCAAGCCAATAGATGGTATAGGTTCTGATGTTGTAGCTACATCTGATGGATCACCAACATTGCCAAAGTACGACTTTATGTTATTGTTTCTCTATTTTGATGGCCTTGACCTCCCTTGAGTCCCTTCACCACCCTCAGACAACTTGTTCTTGCTTGACATCTCTCACAAATTAAAATCTACAAAAATAATATCATTTTGTTCAAGATGCAATCATAGATGATAAAATATAGATCCCTGGGTCCTAGACTCCTAGATTAAGATATCTCCCTGGTCCTAATTTCTACTCAATCAATATCATCTATAACAAAGACATAAATAATCAACATGAATCTTATATTATTACACAGTAAACTTGTAAAGAAATGATCACTTACCTTTCAGTGACTCGTCAATGCCTGTAGCTATAACTTCTCTATGATAAGAAATGAATCAAGGATTTGAGAGCTGAGCTGAACAAAATGTGTAAACTTAAAGGATTAATTAGAGTTTCAAATGCATTTATATCAATGCATATTTGGCTAATAACGCAGGATTTTCAAATGGTATTATAATAATAAGGCGATTCCTGCGTACTATTAATAGGACACTTATAAATGTTAGGCAAAATGGACCTCCATCAAACACATATATAGTAATTTTCTAGGTGAATATGGCCCTACAATTAGCATGGAGTTATAATGGTATTGGCGAAGTTGGTCCTTATACATGTGAACTGTTTAATTATACTGGCGAAATTGGTCCTCGTGCATGTCAACCATTTAATGATATTGGTGAATTGGGTCCTCATGCGTGTCAACCATTTAATGATATTGGTGAATAAGTGGGTGAATTAAAATATGCCTCCAAAAGTCCAGGGGAATCACCATTAGAGCTACGTAGTATACTGTGGCAAAAATACTAACTATAAATGACTCAAAAATTAATAGGGTGTTGAATTGAAACACATTTGACCAAAAATCTATAAAAACTGGGTGAATTGGCCCCCTGCTGGTGGTAATGTATTCTCCAATTCCTCATTCGCAAAGATGAACTATTCGCCAATTGGCCAAGATTCGCCACTAAAAAAATCCCTGCCTTGAAGCGTGACAAATCTTCAAGGCCATGAAACTAAGTCTGGGTTGCTCACACCAGCAGAGTCTTCAAATTTTATAACCCAATGCTTTACATCAGTGTCAATCTGTTGGCATAAGTTAACGGGCTGCCAACTTACACACAGCAACAAACTGCACCCAACAACGGCCGCAAACTGACAGTTACAGGGGTCTACAAATTTCTTCGACCTTTTAATCCTTCCCTGGAAACAACACCAATCTATTGGCATAAGTTGACGGGCTGCCAAATTAGCCAAACACAATGCATAACTGTAAACTAACTGTTACAAGGGGGCTTCCAACTAATCAACTTTTTAATTCACTCCCTGGCAACAATGCCAATCTGTTGGCGTAAGTTGACATGCTGCCAACTTACCCAAACACAATGCACAACTGTAAACTAACTGTTACAAGGGGGCTTCAAACTAATCAACCTTTTGATTCTTCCCTAGAAATGACACCAATCTGTTAGCGTAAGTTGACAGGGTGCCAACTTACCCACACAAAATCAACAACTATAAATCATTGTTACAAGGGTGTTGAAAATATTTCCCGTTGCCTAGAACCTGACAATGACTAAAGTAACTTTTGTCCTTGGCAACGACGCCAATGTGTTGGGACCCAAAATAATGGCAACACAAAACTCTAAAACATTCCTAAATCACCCAGGTCAGGGATTATCATCAGGGTGACAGGAAGAGGTTTATCAACATGTTTTGCGAGATTTTGGCCAACTAATAGGAGTGGGTAAACTCCTCTACTCTTCAGGCTCAACTAGACCTAGGAGGGATATTCCTAGAGGTGTGAAATAAAATACAAATAAACATACACAGCCATACCCAATGTACACTTGACCCCAAAGATGTCACTAAGTCAAGACAAACTGGTTGCACAGGCCTCTCATTAAGTTGATTCAACTGTGTGAATGTACATGCACAGGAAAGATGGATTTTATCCTTGAACCACAGATGAAAGATTTGTTTATTTTTAAAACATTGCTTGGTCCCTCTCCAATATGGACTGGTGCCTATTCCATTGGGCAATAGAGTCATAGAATGCAGGGAGGAAAATGAATACACATTAAAGGATCAATAGAACTAGACATACATTTACATATATGACTTTCTAATAGATTTTCATACAATGAACATAATAATCTAAAAGAGGACTGTAGTGATTCCTATATAACAAAATGATGGCAAATACAAAGCCTTGTATTTATTTAGATGTTGTCACACATCTCCAAACACCTGTTACACTCATACCAGCAAATGTGGCAAAGGAAAATACATAATTGCGATTACATATTTACCAAAATCATTACAAATTCATGTGGAGACATTCACTACATTCAAATATGCAATATAAAACCTTCCTATACAATACTAAATATATCCCTTCACTAACAAACTAGACCAAATCATGTGTTGATGCTAGAGAAACTCCTTAGGCTCTCCCAGACCAGACAATTAGCTTAGAGACCAACCATGAGAATATCATTCAAACATGTATATATAATCATTCTATCCATCATGTAGCTTCTAGATGTTTAAGAGAATAGGTCAACAAGCAATAGCACAAGAAAGATAGAGGCACATGGCCATGTCAGGAGGATTGGCAGATCAAAAGGAAAGCCCATCACCTGCATACAAATTTCGATCCTTGAGGGTACCACAGAAGATATGGGTACTGAGACATAGCATCCACCACCAGAAATGAGTACCCACACATTTACAACATCCATTGTATCAACCACTAGTAAAGTATCCACAATGACCGCAACAAACTCACACCATACATTTTGACTTTTATTCTAATTTACCCCTATCTATGACTTTTTCCTAGCACGGACTCGCCTTTTTTTCTACATTTTGTTAGAGAAATTACTAATATCAAAACTGGGTCATTTTCCCCCTTTTATCAGCAAATCTTCTATTTGTCGAACTATCTTCATTTTTCCCTTTTTGTCAACAAATCTTTAATTTGTCGAACTCTATCTTTATAGCTTTCTTTTCTTTCTTATCAATATCTGCCTTTGTCAACAAAAATGAATTTTGCTAAACCTCTACTTTTCCATCTTCTTTGCCTTATCAGCAAAACTTGAAATTCCTAAACTTGCCCCTTATTCCTCATTATCGGCAAAAATGTCGAATCACGAACTTTAACTCCCCCCTTTGACCCTATCAGCAAAATGTCATATCGACGAATCTTCACAATTCAGAACCTAGCCCCTTGGTGCCTTTTTCCATGCTTTATCGGCAAAATCCAACATTTACAAACTAAGCCTCCTTTTCCTTCTTTACCTTTATCAAAAACTTCCACCTTTGCTAAACCTTTATCCTTCATCTCTTTCGCTAGCCTTATCGGCAAATATGAAATTTGCCAAACCTTTCTTTTGCTTTATGTTTTTCCCATTATCAGCAAATTGACCCTTTGCCAAACCTCTCCATCTTTTCCTTATTGTCGGCAAAAATGCCTATCGATGAACTACCAAAAATTTGAACTGTTCAATCGATTCATCCTTTAGCTGATTCCTCGACAAAGCACCTATCTTCCTTTTATGCCTTAGTCAATTTCATTCCTTGGTAGCCTCCTTCTACATTGTTGGTGATTTCCACCATCAGTGAACCTCACGAACCTTGAACTTATGCATTTTGCTGATAAAAGGCTTCACTATCTCCATTTTGTCGCTGATGAACCACATGCCTCCCTTTGCCCCTCACTCTTCCCTATCGACAAATATCATTGTCGGCAAACTGACAGAAAAATGAACTTGAGAACAAGTTTGAAAGTTAGAAGCTTCACCGATTTGCCGATAATAAGGCAAAAATTGCAAATTTTCTAATGGACAAAAAGGGAGCAAGACTAACCATTTGACCAAGGCAAAATATATAAAGACCAAACTTTGATCAAGGATAACTTTTTCATACCAAGGAATTTCGACATGGTTCAAAAGGCAAAGTTGCTCAGAATAGAATTCTCTATCCAATGGTGGCATTTGCTAAGGAAGTTTGTACATGATTTTTGGATTTTTTTGGGGGTAGAAAGGGTACCTTGGAACTAGTTTTTCTAGGCACCAACATGTACGAATAGTTGACAAAGTCCTAGCCCTTTTCTTTGGCTTATCCTTCTCTAAATCAACAATCATTTCCTAAAAACTCAACAGCTTTGAAACAATTTGGTACCTTTTACCCAAGTTCAAATTCAACCATGAAGGAGCATCTAGAGTCTGATCAGGTTGATTTTATGCTATATGTTGTTGTTGCTCCTGATGCGGTGGCTCATCTATAGTTTTTGGAGACTCGACATTCTCAGAAAAATTATATTTTTTAGCTTGCTCAATGGCATTGATAATTTCTTGCTTCTCCTGCTCTGTGAGCACATGTTCTTTGCCAATGTCTTCTTCTCTTTCTTCTTCTAAAATAATATTTTCCTTAGTTTTATCAACTTCATCTTATTTTTATTCTTCTTCATCAAAAGGAATTTTTTTTTGTCCCTCAAATTGTTGTTCATGTTCTTGCTCAGGTACTTCCTCATTGGGGACTTATTTTTGCTCATTAGCATCCTTATCTTCTTCAAAACCCTTCCTTCCTTGGGTGGTTGTTGCTCTCTATGTTCAATATCAGTTTCCTACTCTAAAGATGGAGGTGGGAATACGATTGTACCAAAATTTGCCTATGATATTTCTGTCTCAATAGTCTGTTGTCCTTCAGTTGGTCTTTATCTGATAGCATCTCTAGGAGGTATGACTTGAGTCATTGGTTTGACTCTAATACCAGACATAATCCCTTCTACACCCTCCTTATACATCATTGAAGACTCATTAAACTTTTCTTGTACTACCTTGAGTACATCCTCAAGAGAATTGACATTAATAGAAATTCCCTTATTTGTTGTCTTAGGGAGGTTCCCTTGGACTTTTTGTCTCTTTACAGTAGGTGATCTTGAGTATGAAGCTTGCTCCTTATTTCTTTTCCTTGTTTGTGGAGTTGGTGGCTCCAACCATTCTATACTCCTTTGAATAACATAAGCATTGAATTCCCTGATGGAATTCTCCTCCTTCTTTGACCAGTTAATTGGATCCAAAGGCTTTTCATCAACAACAACCGCTTGATATACTGGATCCAAAAGCACACCATCATCAGAAAATTCCTCTGATATGTCATCTCTTAATCCAAATTCTCTTAATTGAAAGGAGGTAAGTCTAGTATACTACTTTTTCCTAACCTCGAAGTCATCTTGGCAATTTGCTCAGAAGTCTTCAAAAGAATGTTTGTGCTTGAATTCCATAGTTGGGAAGAGTTGATCAATTTTACTGATAGGGTCAAAATCATCCCTGGGCTCATAGACTTTCAAATTTAGAGCATTTAGCTCTTCAGCTATTGTTTTTGCTGCATTGATAGAAGGAAACTCATAAAAACCTAAAACAAAAGGATATTTAACTCCAGACTTGTGTTTTCCAAAGAGTTTCAAGTGGACTTCACTAATCTACTAAGAGAACTCCATTAAAATGATCTTGTCACTGCAGTGCCTAGTCCTATCCAACATAAAAGATATAGTTCATGGTTTGATGCCATGTTCTCATGATGAAACACTAAGATGGGAATTGGAAGCACTAAGATGAATGTTGATATATTAAGTTGTGCTGAGGATGAAAAGATGTTTCTAATGGCCTATGGCATGTTTGTTGATCCTTATTATTGTTCTCAAGGATGTATATGTTGTTATATGATGGTTTTGCCCTCTAGAAGTTGGTGAAAGTTTCTATTATAGGAAGACTATTTTGAAAACTGTCCGAGAGATTGCTCTGCATTTTCATTCTTTAGATGTTGTGCCTCTACAGATTGAAAGATAGCTTGATATAGTGTCAAAGCATGTCAAGTTTCATGGTGTTTGGATTACCGGAAGGGTGTTTTACAGTTGATAGTTTGAAGATAGTGTTGGTTCTAAAGAAGACATTCACTGTGCGACAATGTTTGGCTCCAAGATGATGTCTTGTGGTTCATAAATTAATCTTAGTGACTTGTGAAGGTGCTATTTCCAAAGTTTCAAGTCTCTACACCTTCCGCAATGAAAGTTATAAGTGGTAGAGTGTTGGTCTATATTATGTCTGAGAAAAGTTGTGTTGAAAGCTTGTTGAAATGCTCCACATTCCTTCGGAAGAGAAGAATTAACTATGTGGTTTTATGAACATGTTCAAGGATGTGTATTACATGTATCTTTGTATTATCAGGTGTTTTGGTGTTCCACAAAGTTAGTTTCTCAATGACAGTGTGTTACAGTGTGTTTTGAATGGCTATTTGATCTTAGTATGCATGTTTTAAGGTATGCGACACAATATGTTTACTGTGTGGAGTTAGAGGTGTATTTGAAGGTGTTGTATGAGTCATGAAGACTCAACTAGAAGAATTTCATGAAGATCTTGTATGTTTTGAGTACCGCACAAGGTTTTTCCAAGTGGTGGTGTCCGTTATGCTTCAAATTTCATGTCTTCCTACTTAAGGCTATCCTATTTCAAATGGGTTTTGTGTGTGGAGGTGATTACCTGATGAATGATGTTGTGAATTATGTTTAGGACTAGACTAAGCATGTATTGGGATTCACAAGGCATATGTTTTCTTCTGGAGTAGCATGTTGTTCATGATAAGGCTTGTCCTATGCATGTTTCATGTTGAGATCACTGGCTGACTTGTAAAATGTAATATTCTTATTATATTGGCCGACTTGTAATGTAATCAATAAAATTTTATGTATATATTGTAAACCTAGTTGGTCTAGGTGAGGCATGATTACAAAAATGAATATGTGAGTGTGATAAGAGCAGAATATGAAAATCATATGCATTATGATGTCTAACTGAAGGAGAAAGAGCAGAAGTGTTAGAGGCTATCTTGATTCATCTTGAAGATATTTTTGTGACGGGATGGAAGTAAAGAGTGTGCCTAATTGATTCAATCATCAAAAGAAGAAAAATTGCAATCATCAAAGGTATGAGCTTCATTATCAGTTTCAGGTAGTAGGACTGTCATATTGTAATTTTTTTTGAGTTTGTTCTCAATTCAGGGAGTAGTTGCTTCCTTAGGAGAGACCCTAAAACAAAGTCTTCAAGGATTTGTAGCTTCCTTGTGAGTGACCCTAAATCAAAATTTTCAGGGAGTAGTGGCTTCCTTGGGTTGTATTCCTAAAATAAAGTTGTTATTTTGAGGTTCATATATTGTGAGTTAATCCTCATCATGGTTTTTCCCTTCTTGGGTTTTCCACATATATCCAGTGTTATGTGTTGATCTTTCATGTTTATGTTAATTTTGTATTGCTTAAGTTTTAAACTGCTTCAGAGAATTTGAATTTTGTTTAGATACTGATTCACCCCCCTCTCAGTATCCTAGTGTGTTCAACAATTGGTATCAGAGCCTACTTACTTAGAAGAAGCTTAATCACTTGAGGAAGGTCCAGGATGGCTCGAAATGGTTCTCTCAAGTTACCCATGTTTGATGGGATGAATTATTCCTTTTGGAAGATAAGGATGGAAAACTATCTAACCTCTCTAGAGTATGGCATCTGGCAATCTATCAAGAAGGGCTACACTGTTCCCAGTAGTGAACCTAAGGATACAAATGAGATTAAGTTGTATGAGAACAATGCCATGGCAAAGAGTGCTATCATGAGTGGACTAGCTGATTCTGAACTTATGAAGATAATGAGATGTACATCTGCTCAAGATGTGTGGAATAAACTTGAAAGTATTTATGAAGGAGATAGTAAAGTGAAATAGGCCAAGATGCAAATCTTCAAGAGCAAATTTGATACTCTGAGGATGATAGAAGATGAAGACATTGTTGGTTACATGCTCCGGGTGGATGAGATAGTCAATGGTATTAGAGGTCTTGGTGGAGAAGTGAAAGAAGATGATATTGTGAAGAGGGTCTTGAGTTCTCTTCCTAAATCTTGTAGTTATAAGGTGTCTGCCATTGAGGAATTTCAAGATTTGGATAAATACATAATAGATCAATTATTTGGCTCTCTCACAGCCTTTGAGATGAGAGAATTTGACAAAGGTGCTCCAAAGAAGGAAGAAAATTTCAAAGCAAGTAAGAAGATAAAAGATGAAGCAACTGATCAAAATGATGACCTTGATGAGATAGAAGCAAACTTTGTAAGATCACTAAAGAAAGGCATAGGCAAATATACAGGTAAGTTACCCTTCAAATGTTTTAATTGTGGAAAGGTTGGTCATTTTGCTTCTAAATGTCCTTTTAAAGATTCAAGGGGTAGTAACAAGAGCAAAAAGTTCAAAAAACTCCTATACTCCATAGAGGGTAGTTTTTCTTCAGAAGATGAGGATCATGATGATTCAAATGATGAAACACTTTTCATGGCCTTGAATATTGGTAACAAAAAGGAGGACATTGAAAAATGTGAAGAGACTGATACCTTAAGGGTGACCAAAACAATGATAGATCAATGGTGGTATGGACTACTTTTCATGGAAGAGAATAAGCCAAAGCTTGGGTAATTGATAGTGGTTGTTCTAATCATATGACTAGTGACAAGGATAAGTTTATCAGCCTTGAGAAGTGGAATGGTGGAGATGTCAAGTTTGGTGGTGATGAGTCAACACAAATATGTGGAAAGGGTGCTATAACCATTGGTGGGAAGAATAGGAATGAGGATGTTCTCTATGTGAAAGGACTAAAGCTTAATCTTGTCAGTGTCAGTCAAATGTGCAGTAAAGGATACAATCTTACCTTTCATGCCAAAGGTTGTGAAATTAGGAAGGCAAGGTCTAGAAAATTGGTTACAGAAGGCATCAAGTCATATGGTGATATCTATTATCTGAAGGAGGTAAATGGAAGAACATGCTTATTGGCTCAATATAGTGAGTGTTGTCTATGGCACAAGTGAATGGGACACACCAAATTTGATAATATGGTAAAGATCATCTCTATCCATGTGATGAGAGATATGCCCAAAATAACCAAGCCTGCAAACACAATATGCAAAGAATGTCAAATGGGAAAGTAGACAAAGACAAGTTTCAAAAGCAAGGAGTACTCTTCTTCAATGCCATTGGAGCTAGTCCATACTGACCTTTGTGGTCCTAAAATAGTAAAGAGCCAACAAAGTGAAAGGTATTTCATGTTACTTATTGACGATTATTCTATAATGACTTGGGTTACTTTATTAAGAGAAAAATCAGATGCCTTCGATAAGTTTAAGGTCTTCAAAACTATGGTTGAGAATGAAATGAATACTAAGATAAAATGTTTAAGGTTTGATAGAGGAGGTGAGTTCACTTTAAATGGATTCGATAAGTTTTGTGAAGATCATGGTATTATGAGATATTTGTCAACACTTAGGACCCCTCAGCAAAATGGGGTAGTGGAAAGGAAGAATAGGACTATGCAAGAGATGGCTAGGGAAATGCTGAAGGATGTAGATCTGCCTGACATGTACTATAAGGAAGCAGTTCACACTGTTATCTATTTGACTAAGAAAGTATAGTTAAGGGTTAATAGCACTAAGACCCTTATGAGCTATGGTGTGGAAGACTTCCTATTGTTAGATACTTCAGGATCTTCAAAAGCAAATGTTATATCAGAAGAGATGAAGAAGACCTAGGAAAGTTTGATTCAAGAAGTGATGAAGGGATCTTTCTTGGTTACTCAACTAGAAGCAAGGCCTATAGATGTTACAACAAGAGATTAGGAAAGATGGTTGAAAGCACAAATGTCAAAGTAGATGAAGACTTGTATCAAATCTCACAAGAATCAAAGGACTCTAGATCTGATATCTTTCCATGCATTGAAGATGAAGAAGAAGAAGAGAGAAGAAAGGAACAAGAACTAGAATAGATGCCAAAGACTCTAGAAAAGTATGTTCAGAAGAACCATTCAATAGATCAAATCATTGGGGACAAGAATAAAGGTGTGCTGACTATGAGAAGTTTTGCAAAAGCACATGAGCAAGTAAACTTGTGCTTACTATTAAATGTATAACCCAAAACCTTTGCTGATGCTAGCAAAGATGATGGATGGATAAAGGAAATGGAAGAAGAATTGGATCAGATTGAGAAGAATCAAACATGGGAATTGGTTCCAGACCAGCCAATAATAATGTTATAGGAACAAAGTGGGTGTTCTGGAACAAGCTGAATGAAGAAGGTGAAGTTGTAAGGAACAAAGCAAGATTGGTATGTAAGGGCTACTCTTAAGTTGAAGGCATTAATTATGAGGAGACTTTTGCTCCGATAGCCAAGATGGAGGCAATCAGAATGTTCCTTGCCTTTGTTGGTCATAAGAACTTCAAAGTATATCAGATGGATGTCAAGTTAGCATTTTTGAATGGTGATCTAGAGAAAGAGATTTACATTGAGAAACCAGATGGTTTCTAGATATCAGAAGATCTGGAAATGGTGTATAGACTCAAAAAGGATTTGTATGGTCTCAAGAAAGCATCTAGGGCTTGGTATGTTAGGTTGGACAAGTAATTACTTCAACAGTGCTTTAAGAAAGGTACTACTAATAGCAATCTTTACATCAAGGAAGAAGGAGATATGATATTGATAGTTGCAGTATATGTTGATGACATCATCTTTGGTCAAGATGATGATATGTGTAAGAAGTTTGCAGAGGAGATGCAAAAAGAGTTTGAGATGTCTATGATTGGTGAGATGTATTTCTTCCTTGGACTTCAAATTGCTTAGCTAGGTAATGGTATCTTTATTTCTCAAGCTAAGTATGTCAAAGAGATGTTGAAGAAGTTTGGTATGGAGGATTCAAAACCAGTGAGTACTCCCATGGTCACTGGATGTCACTTGACCAAGGATGATGAGTCTTCGGAGGTGGATCAGACTACCTATAGATCTATGATTGGAGGGTTATTGTACCTAACTGCTTCTAGACCTAATATTATGCATGTAGTATGTGTGGTTTCTAGATATCAGGCTAATCCCAAGAAAACACATGAGAAGGTAGTAAAAAGAATATTCAGATACTTGAAAGGAACTCTAGATTATGGTTTATGGTATCCAAGAGGTAATGGATTTGATTTGAGTGCCTACACTGATGTTGATTGGGCTAGTTGTGTTGATGATAGAAGAAGTACAAGTGGTGGTGCTTTATTTTTAGGAAGCATATTGGTCTCATGACAGAGCAAGAAGAAATATTCAATGTCATTATCAACTATGGAGGCAGAGTATACTGTAGCATCATTCTTTTGTACACACGTGTTGTGGATGAAGCAAATCCTGAAGGATATCAAGGTATTGTATGACAAACCTATTCCTATTTTGTGTGATAATACAAGTGCTATTAATATTTCCAAGAATCCAGTGATGCATTCTAGAACCAAGCATATAGCAATCAAGTATCACTTTTTGAGAGAGAAGGTTGCAGATAACGAAGTAAAGTTGGAATATGTTCCAACAAAGGATCATATTGTAGATATTTTCACAAAGGCTCTTGCAAAGGACACTTTTGAGGGTCTCTGATAGAGGCTAGGGGTAATTGCCTCTCCTTCTTCTTGCTAGATGCATAGTGGTGCATCTGTCTTGGGGGAGTGGTTCATGTTATATCTTTTTCCTAGACTGATGGTGGATACCTCTCAAGGGGAGTAGGTAGTGGTTGTTGATGATAGGGGGAGTCTGTTTGTTGTAATAAGAAGTTATGCCCTTAGAAAGAGTAAGTTGCCCTTTATCCTTTATATCAAAGGGGGAGAATGTGTAGGTATGTGTTGCCATCAATGCCAAAGAGGGAGATTTTTGGCATTTGGTTGTCATTGATGTCAACACTGTCATGGATGTGTGATGGTGTTCCTAGTTGGATGTCATGTCCTAAAGAAGATACATTAAGATGGGAATTAGAAGTTTATATGGGAATTAGAAGTTTGTTGTTGGATGTCATGTCCTATCCAACAAAAAAGATACAGTTCATGGTTGGATGTCATGTTCTCATGATGAAACATTAAGATGGGAATTGGAAGCACTAAGATGAATGATGATATATTAAGTTGTGCTGATGATGAAAATATGTTATTGATGGCCTATGGCATGTTTTTTGATCCTTCTTGTTGTCCTCAAGGATGTATATGCTATTATATGAAGGTTTTTGCCTCCAGAAGCTGGTGAAAGTTTTTGTTACAAGAAGACTGTTTTGAAAATTATCTGAGAGATTGCTCAGCATTTTCATTATTTTGATGTTGTGCCTCTATGGATTGAAAGATAGATTCATATAGTGTCAAAGCATGTATGTTCATAGTTTCATGGTGTTTGGATTAATGTAAGGGTGTTTTGCAGTTGACAGTTTGAAGGTAGTGTTGGTTCTAAAGAAGACATTCATTATGCGACAATGTTTGGCTCCACATTCCTCCGCATTTGAAGATGATGTCTTGCAATTTAAAAGTTAAGCTCATTGACTTGTGAAGGTGCTATTTCCAAAGTTTCAAGTCTCTACACCTTCTGCAGTGAAAGTTATAAGTGGTAGAGTTCTGGTCTGTATTTTGTCTAAGAAAAGTTATGTTGAAAGCTTGTTGAAATGCTCCGCATTCCTCCAGAAGAGAATAATTGCCTATGTGGTTTTGTAAACATGTTTAGGGATGTGTATTACATGCATCTTTGTAGTCTCAAGTGTTTTGGTGCTCTGCAAAGTTAGTTTCTCAATGACAGTGTGTTACAGTGTGTTCTGAATGGCTATTTGATCTCAGTATGCATGTTTTAAGGTATGTGGCAAAATATATTTGTTGTGTGGAGTTAGAGGTGTATCTGAAGGTGTTGTATGAGTCATGAAGACTCATTTGGAATAATTTCATGAAGACCTTGTATGTTTCCAGTACCCCACAAGGTTTTTTCAAGTGGTGGTGTCTGTTATGCTTCAAATTTCATGTCTTCCTTCTTAAGGCTGTCCTATTTCAAATGAGCATTGTGTGTGGATGTGATTACTTGATGAATGATACTATGCATGATGTTTAGGACTAGACTAATCATGTATTGGGATCTGCAAGGCATGTGTTTTCTTCTAGAGTAGCGTGTTGTTCATGATAGGGCTTGTCCTATGCATGTTTCATGTTGAGATCACAGGTTGACTTATAAAATGTAATATTCTTATTGTATTTGCCAACTTGTAATGTAATCAATGAAATTTCATGTATATATTGTAAACCTAGTTGGTCTAGGTGAGGCATGATTACAAAAATGAATATGTGAGTGTGAGAAGAGTAGAATATGAAAATCATATGCATTATGATGTTTGACTGAAGGAGAAAGAGTAGAAGTGTTAGAGGTTGTCCTGATTCATCTTGAAGATATTTTTGTGACAAGAGGGAAGTAAAGAGTGTGCCTAATTGGTGCAGGAGCACCTACTTGACAGCTGGCCTCCATGAGGCAGTTAGTTTGTTTTGAGTCTTGTTAATGTTTCCAAGAAGGTCTGATAAGACCAATGCATGTAATAAGGTCATGTTGACCATACTTTACTATTTTTAGATAGGTTGTTAGGACAGCTGTTATGCTGTATGTTCGGTTGGATCCTCCCAGCCGCTTGGAAGCTCCCAGCCGCTGGGAATCAAGTGGTAGTACTCGCAGGAAATCCTATTTATGTAGTAGGATCGGTTGGTATTGCATATCATCGATCATCGATCAGACTTTGCAGAGAGTGAGGCAGAGGGAAAGACTGAGCATTGTATTGCATCTTTTGAAATCAATAAAGAGATCCTGTTGTGTCAATTCTCTGTTTGGATTCCATTGTGTGATCGATCTGCTGTTCTGGTGGTTGCATGGATTCGTTGATCCATTCCACCGGTTGATTCGTCGAATCGGTGGAATGGCTATGTACAGTAGTTTAGGGTTTAGTCTGCATTTTGTGTTCGTTTGCATGCAGGTGTGCAGGATCATCGTCGAAAGGTGTTGAGGACCCTAGCATGGGTATGTGCTAGGTCGTATTGGTTGTTAGAGTCTGGAAAGTTGTCCAAGAAGCGGATCGGGTCACCTCAGGAGGTTCGGCGGATCGAAATTCGCTAAGGTTGGAAAACCCATCGCAACGACATCATCAGGATTTTTCTGTGTATATCCTGCAGTTACTTCGGGTGTCATCCGAGTAAGTGGAGATGAGCATGATGTGATCGTTTGCATAAGGTGAATGTGTTTTGGGGTGATCATCATCAGGTGTTGCCGAGGAGGAGCGTATCGGCATAAGGTAGAAGATCGGGTTGATAAAACCATCGCGGGCTGATAATGTTAAGTTTGGCTGACAGTAGGATATTGAAGGAACTGCATGTGACGTTATCGTCATCAGGATATCGGGACAGCAGGATATTGAAGGAGCTGCATGTGACGTCATCGTCATCAGGATAATCGTCATCAGGATATCGGGGTGACGTAAGCATCGAAGGAAAGGTGCATGAGGTTGTCGTCATCAGGATATATGGGAGGAACCGGATGTTCTATATCCTGCTGATGAACATGATGTTGAACATCATGATGATGAAGATAGAGGTTGGCGGTAAGATGAACAGTGAACATCAGGAGGATGTTTGCGCTTGCCAAATATGATGATGCTGCCGATAGCCGGATATGATGATGCTGCTGACAGGCGAAGAGTCGAAGGTTTGTCTGCAGGAGGATATCGGTCGGCAGAGAAAATATGATGATGCTGATGGGTTGTAGGCATACATGCTGTAGGTCAAGGTTTTAGTGTGGATGCCTCTGCATCATAATGGTATCAGAGCTCAGCAAAAGGTCTGGGCTGTTGTGTGTTGATTCTGTCACCGAAAGGGCAGAGGTAGAGTTGATTCTGTCACCGAAAGGACAGAGGTAGAGGAGTGAGAGGTTGACAAAATGCCTCTGAAAGGTACTGGTACTGCAAGGGAATTGCAGGAGATGAAGGAAAAACATGCCAGAGAGATGAGGAAGATGAAGGAGCTTGCTAAAGCACTTCAAGCCAGGCTTGTAGCCCTGGAAAAGAACAAAAAGAGGGAAGTGGAAGACAGTGAGTCTGAAGAAGACGAAGATACTGTTGAAGAGTATGAAGAGGTAGCTGAAGATCTGGATGCTGAAGACCAGAGATTTGCAAAACTGTTAAAGGCAGTGCAGAGTGATAAACCTAAGGTAAAGGTTGATGTTTCCAAGTATAATGGAAGTTTGAATGAAGATGAGTTACTGGATTGGATTGCTGCACTTGATAATCACTTTGAATGTGAAGATGTTGCTGAGGATCAGAAGGTAAAGATTGCAAAGACCAAGTTAGGAGGTCATGCTTTGGTATGGTGGGATTATGTACAATCCGAGAGAAGGAAACAAGGGAAGTCAAAGATCACTTCATGGGATAAAATGGTAGCAAGGATCAAAGGTAAATTCTTGCCTAGGGATTATGAAATTCAGATGTTTAAGAAGCTGCAATTTTTAAGGCAGAAGGAAATGGATGTGAAGGCATATACTGAGGAGTTTTATAAATTGAGTATGAGATCTGGTCATCATGAGAATGAGGTAGAAAAGGTGGCTAGGTACTTGGCTGGTTTGAGATTGAACATACAGGATGAGTTAGTTTTAGCTAACCCTAAGAGTGTGGAGGATTGTTACCAAATGGCAATCAGGATTGAAGAAAAGATGAATAGGGGACAAGATAAGTCCATGAGAGGAAGGGGAAGCAATATGAGGGGAAGAGGATCAGCCCCTACAACAAGGCAAACCAATGAGGGTCAAGAAGACACTGGTAAAGGACAGGGACAGTCTGATTTCAGAGGTGGATGGAAAGGTAATAGAGGCAGATTTGGAGGTGGTAGAGGTTCTACTACATTTTCAGGAAAATGTTACACCTGTGGTGAGTTTGGTCATCCATTTTTCAAATGTCCAGAAAGCAAAGGTTCATCATCCATAAATGATAGAACGAATGACAAGAGAGTACAAATTGTGCAAGAAGAGAAAGTAGAGCAAAGTGTGCAGAGTTCAAACACTTATCAAGGAGATAGGGATCTTGACGGTTATGGGTATCCTGAGGAGGGAGAAGCATTGATGCTTAGGAGAATTAGTTTGCAGACATCAAAGGATATGATGCAAAGAAGAGCTCTTTTCAAGACCACATGCAAGAGCAAAGGTAAAGTATGTAAGGTTGTCATTGATACTGGTTCAACAGATAACATGGTATCTCAGGAGATGGTGGATAAATTGCATTTGGAAAGGATTCCACATCAACACCCTTACAAGGCATCTTGGGTGAGTGATAGTCAATCACTTTTTGTCTATGAACAGGCATATGTGGATTTTCAGATTGGAGCATATCATGATAGAGTTTTGTGTGACATTTTGCCCATGGAATGTTGTCACCTACTGTTGGGTAGACCATGGCAATTTGATAGGAGGGTACTGTATGATGGGTATGCTAATACCTACACCATCAAGAAAGATGGGAAGACTATTATGTTGATGCCATTGCAAGAAGATGTTGCAGCACAGGGGGCAACCAAAATCATTTTAGTGGGAAAGAAGGAATTTGTGCAGAAGCCTATAGGAGCAGGCATAAAGGCAGTTGAGGACACTACAGGGAAAGAAGTTGTTAAGGACACCAGGTTGAAGAAAGCTTCAGTTTTGACTGACAGAGGTCAGCAGCAGGTGCAGAAACAGGTTTGCAAACAGCAACCAGTTGAGAGGAATGACAAGGATGTTGTCATAGTTGGGACTATTGTTTTTCCTATAAAGGTTGAAAGAAAGATAGAGTTGAACATTGCAGAAGTTCAAGAGGCAGTTCGGACAGAGGTTTTGGTCAGACAACCTGACAAACACAAGGTATGTGAGAGAAGGGCCTACATTGACAGGCATGAGGATTTACTTGCAAGAAAGTAAGTTACAGTTCAGAAGTCTTGGAGCAGCCAAGAGACAGCAGAGGACAAAGCTGGAATAGGTCAAAACACTGACATGACAAAGTGTAAAGGTGGAGGACTTCCACAACCAAACTCATGGGACATGAGTTCTTTTCTGTTGGGGAGTATGGTGCAGGAGCACCTACCTGACAGCTGGCCTCCATGAGGCAGTTAGTTTGTTTTGAGTCTTTTTAATGTTTCCAAGAAGGTCTGATAAGACCAATGCATGTAATAAGGTCATGTTGACCATACTTTACTATTTTTAGATAGGTTGTTAGGACAGCTGTTATGCTGTATGTTCGGTTGGATCCTCCCAGCCGCTTGGAAGCTCCCAGCCGCTGGGAATCGAGTGGTAGTACTCGCAGGAAATCCTATTTATGTAGTAGGATCGGTTGGTATTGCATATCATCGATCATCGATCAGACTTTGCAGAGAGTGAGGCAGAGGGAAAGACTGAGAATTGTATTGCATCTTTTGAAATCAATAAAGAGATTCTGTTGTGTCAATTCTCTGTTTGGATTCCATTGTGTGATCGATTTGCTGTTCTGGTGGTTGCATGGATTCGTTGATCCATTCCACCGGTTGATTCGTCGAATCGGTGGAATGGCTATGTACAGTAGTTTAGGGTTTAGTCTGCATTTTGTGTTCGTTTGCATGCAGGTGTGCAGGATCGTCGTCGAAAGGTGTTGAGGACCCTAGCATGGGTATGTGCTAGGTCGTATTGGTTGTTAGAGTCTGGAAAGTTGTCTAGGAAGCGGATCGGGTCACCTCAGGAGGTTCGGCGGATCGAAATTCGCTAAGGTTGGAAAACCCATCGCAACGGCATCATCAGGATATTTCTGTGTATATCCTGCAGTTACTTCGGGCGTCATCCGAGTAAGTGGAGATGAGCATGATGCAATCGTTTGCATAAGGTGAATGTGTTTTGGGGTGATCATCATCAGGTGTTGCCGAGGAGGAGCGTATCGGCATAAGGTAGAAGATCGGGTTGATAAAACCATCACGGGCCGATAATGTTAAGTTTGGCCGACAGCAGGATATTGAAGGAACTGCATGTGACGTTATCGTCATCAGGATAATCGTCATCAGGATATCGGGACAGTAGGATATTGAAGGAGCTGCATGTGACATCATCGTCATCAGGATAATCGTCATCAGGATATCGGGGTGACGTAAGCATCGAAGGAAAGGTGCATGAGGTTGTCGTCATCAGGATATATGGGAGGAACCGGATGTTCTATATCCTGCTGATGAACATGATGTTGAACATCATGATGATGAAGATAGAGGTTGGCGGTAAGATGAACAGTGAACATCAGGAGGATGTTTGCGCTTGCCAAATATGATGATGCTGCTGACAGGCGAAGAGTCGAAGGTTTGTCTGCAGGAGGATATCGGTCGGCAGAGAAAATATGATGATGCTGATGGGTTGTAGGCATACATGCTGTAGGTCAAGGTTTTAGTGTGGATGCCTCTGCATCACTAATTGATTCAATCATCAGAAGAAGAAACATTGCAATCATCAAAGGTGTGAGCTTCATTGTCAGTTTCAGGTAGTAGAAGGGCTATCATACTTACTCTTTTCTAAGTTTGTTCTCAATTCAGGGAGTAGTTGCTTCCTTGGGAGTGACCCTAAAACAAAGTCTTCCAGGAGTTGTATCTTCCTTGGGAGTTGTATGGCTCCTCCCTGATCTAACAAGAAAAGGAGGGATCTCAAACCCGTCATATCCTTCACACCACATGAGGTCAGTATTCAAGACATTGATGGTCCTCTTTATATAACAACAAAAATAATTGGAAATCCTACAAGAGGAGTTCTTATTAATCCCAATTGCATGACAAATGTTATCACCGAAGAATTTTTATACATAACACAAGATACTTATGATCTAACTGACATAATGATAAAAGCACATAATGGTTATTTTCTTCTGGCAATTGGAAAGATAACACTTTGTATTAAGGTGGTTAAAAAATCCCTAGAATCACCATTTGTTATCATTCTCACCTCGGATCTCATTCATGTGAAGTTAGGACATCCTTGGCTAAAATTCATGAAAGCAGTTCCCTCTACTATTCATAAGTGCTTAAAGTTTCCTCTTAAAGGTCAAGTGCATGTTATTCATACAGTTGATTTAAACCATTAGCAACTCACGAAAATTTCAATTTGGATCATTTTTAGCCACAACCTATTGATGCAAATCAAACAAGACAAGATCAATTCTTCTTGGCATATGAAAAGTATAAAGCAAAGAAAGTAGATGAATTATCATATGACAAGAATACTTATGGATCCCTCTCGGTTCTCCGAGGCTACAATTTCTTCTATTGACCAAATAGAGAGTGAAAAGCAACCCAAGCTTAAGGATTCACCTCGACTGAGAGGAAAGGGAAATTTTGTTGAGGTTCGTCCTCCGCCATCCTTACAAGGATTGGGAGAAAACCTTCAAGAGTGAAGCTATCCATCACAAAATCATAAAATCACATTTGTACCGGCTTCCTCTTCACAAATGACAGAGAATGTAGAAAATCATGAACCCTTGATGGTGGAGAAAGAAACTCCCTTAGGAAATATAACTAACAAGACTAGAAGAAATAGAAATGCAAGGGAAAGAAGAAGAAAGTGTCAAGTCTTAGCTTAAAAAATGTCACCACAAGAAGAAAATATCCCACCAAGAGAAATGGAATCAAAAGAAGAACTAAAGGAAGAAGTTTCAAGTTGGGCTATAGTGCCCTATATACCACCTATTTCATATAAAGATCGAGATTGGGAAGAAGATGATTTGATCAAAGACAACCGCTAGAATGGTCACATCTTGGAGTATTGCATCCCTAACAATGAATTAGGTAAGTAGTTCTCCCTCATTCCACCACACTTGATGGAGCACCTCTCCAAGATGCTCGCAAGTTTGGCCTCCTCTTAGATATATATGTTGTTGTGTTGTGTTCCCTCATGCAGTGTTAAATGTTTGTTTACGTCTCCTTGGATGACCCTTGATACTCTTGTAAGGTCAAAGATACAAGGAGACTACCTCTATTGTGACATTCCTTCTATTTGTTTCTCTATTCTTCTACACTTTTCTTGTTGCAATTGTTGTGTGTGGTGCCTTCGGGGCATAATGTTGTGGACGGTGATTTGGGGCCATCTTTCCACATTGTGACCCTAAGTCACTTTATTCTTGTCTCCTCTCTCATTTTTTGGTGATTTTATTCTTCCATTGTACTTGTGGCTCTACTAGTCAATGGATGATGACAACAAATATACACTTTCGATAAGGACCATGTGTCCCTAAACAAGAAAAAATGGACCTAGTCCATATATGAAGATAGGAGTAATTTTTTATTGACGTTTCAATAGTAGAATCACTTTATGTTGTGATGTGATCATGTATTATTTTGTGAAATTGTTGTAACAAGCCTTTGCAATACTCTGAATCTATTACTATGCACTTTGAAGTATTGTTGTCTCACCTTATAGCTACACTCAGTTATGAGGTACCTAAAGTAAAACCTCATGGCTATACTCAGTTCTGAACCTATAAGTATAGCCTTGGTTTGTTTGAGTGGTATGTTGCCTTATTTCTGCATTAGTTTCATCTTAGCCTAGATTTTCTAACTAAGATTGTTTTGATTATCTTTCGTATACATGGATATTGTTGATCAATGGTTGTTAGCAAATGATATTGACGTGTTTCTATTGTGATTGTTGGGAACAATTCGGCAATTGTAAGCACATGTCACTTTGGGGCATGGGCTTTGCGAAAGCTCTTTTTCCTTCACGTGTTTTCAACCTTAACTTAAATGTGATTGTTACCAACAAGCGGGAGTAACCACTTTAAGGTGGGGCCATATATTGTGGCAAATGCTTGGATATATTAGATATTGTGATAAAATGTGTTGTATACTACCTTTTCACTATAAGGCATCTCCGTGATGCAGGTGGGGTTGTATACTTTGAATTGTGTGTTGCAGATGCTTCCTTTTCATTGTAGGGCATCTCCATGATGTAGATGGGGTTGTATACTTTAA
This sequence comes from Cunninghamia lanceolata, assembly GCA_027924645.1. Classification (NCBI taxonomy): domain Eukaryota; kingdom Viridiplantae; phylum Streptophyta; class Pinopsida; order Cupressales; family Cupressaceae; genus Cunninghamia; species Cunninghamia lanceolata. The sequence continues at coordinate 1,598,695 of BSBN01001349.1, forward strand.
ATTTTGTGTGTGTATGCTTCCTTTTCACTATAAGGAATCTCTGTGATGTAGTTGGGGTTGTATACTTTATGCGCATGCTTCATTTTCACTGTAAGATGTCTCTGTGATGTAGGTGGGTTTGTATGCTTTCATTCGTTGTAAGGCATGTCTGTGATGCAAGCGGAGTTGTGTATATTTCTGGGGAGATTGCGTTACTCATTTTTGAAAGCCCTTCTATGGAAGGTGGGGTTGAGTATTCCCTTGAGTGGTTGCACATCCTCCTTAAAAAGTCCTCTTATGGGAGGCGAGGTCGAGTCTTGAGTTACTCACCCTTAAGTATGTTTTTGGCAGTCGTCGTAGTGTGGCGATGAGCCCCTCGACCATTAGGTGTGTTTGGCATGTCTTAGATGGTGGAGCGTAGCAACGAGCTCCTCCCCATCACCTATGTTTTCTATGTATAAGATGTATAGTGGGTCGATGACACACTCTACGATGCTCATGTATTATGTGTGTTTTCCACATGTTTTGTGGTGGCACATAGGAATGAGCTCCCCCCATGCCATGTGTTTTGCACATTTTGTGGTGGCACATAGTGATGAGCTCCCCCCATGCTATGTGTTTTGCATGTTTTGTGGTGGTGCGTAGCAATTAGCTCCCCCCACGCTATGTGTTTTGTGTGTTTTGATGGTGGTGTGCAGCGATGAGCTTCCCCCATTACCTATTGGTGTTATGTAATTGCTTAATCATGTCCTCTCTTCATGTATTATGTGACTGCATTTATGTCTTCTCCGTGTATTGCATGCTTTTATACTTTTTTCTTTGTGTTTTGCATGATTGTCAAGTGTCTTCTTATTTTTGCCTAAGATTGGGGGCTAGAGATGGTCTTCCAAACTTTGGGCGTGTTGTTGGCTCTAGTGTTTGATGTGCTTGATGTGTTTTTGACCGTACTTTAATACATGCACTAATCATAAGATTATACACACATTAAAGTGGGGGCTAAATGTTAAGGAGTAAAAAGTGTCTACGTGTCTTTTTACCTCCTTGTTTAGCTCCTAGGTCCCTTGATTGCATTATATCTTCAAAATGTTTTTCCTGATGCAGAATTGTTTAACACCAAGATGGAATTGGAATGTAGGCCACTTGGTTTATCTTACCCTAAACCTAAAGGAGGCTAAAGGACCTAGGTGGTACCGCCTAGGTCCCTCCCTTTTGGTCGAGGCTAATTCAAGTGTATGTCAGCTTGACACCTCTCTAGAGGTTTCTCCTTATCAGCTCTTTTGGTTTGAATTGTCCATTGTAAGCGGGATACAATATATAAGTATGTTTTTTGAGTTCATTAATAACCTAGATGGATATAGCTAGCTAGAGACTTTGAATTCAAGAGCATCAAGAGCATTCATTGTGATTCTAGAGAAGATTTGTGTATTGTTATTATGAGTTGTTTTAGATATGGAGCTATCATCTATCCTTAGGAGTTGAAGGATCTTCATAATTCTAAGGGCTCATCACATAGGTGATATCATTGTTTGTTTATCATCATTTGAATCATCATATTATCATTGTTTTCAACCTCTGCCCCCACGAGGGCACACACCCTTTATCAATCAACGGTGTTGGGAAGCTTGAATGCTATCTTGGGATTTGACTAAGGCAAGTCCCTAAACACCATAACCCCTAAACCCCCTCTTATCTTCTTGTGTGCAGGTTATAAGAGTGAGATCTATAAAATACAAAGCTATAGGAAGATTAAGTGTAGATCAGGGTTTTAGGATTTGAAGATTGTTAGGGAATATTCCTTCAACAGAGACCTAGGCGGAACTGCCTGGTCCTCCTGCCTTTTCTGGGTTTGGATCTGGCATCAAGACAACATTTAGAGCAACTTTACAGTTCACACCTTTGGCAGATCCCTTCAGTCGGGACCTAGGTGGTACCGTCGAGGTCCTCCAACACCTCTGCTTTCTAGAGATAGGTTTTATCATTCCCCTGGTTATCCTTGTGTGATTAGTTTCTTGGTTTTTGTCATATTTTCTCTGTTATAAGCAAATCTTTGTAGAACTAAGGTTTTCGTGTATTGTTATCCTAGGGTTTTATAAAAATACTAAGTTAAATCTTATCCATCTATAGCATACAAGAGCTCAAGGTCACTAGCTAAGTCCTCCATTTGGTAGTGACTAGATCGGCCTTGTCCTTGAATGTTATATGGAAAAGGGTTTGATCTAGTTCACATTCTAGTTATTATCATTATCCTTTTTCATACCAAACACAAAGATGCAAAGAGATATGTGAAGAATTGTGATGTATGTCAAAGAATAGGAAGACCTACTCCAAGAGATGAAATGCCATTGAGACTAATTTCAGTACAATTACCTTTTCAAAAATGGGCCATTAACTTCATTGGACCTATAGATCCACCAACAAAATAGTCTAAATCTAGATTCATCATTACCGGAGTAGAATACCTAACTAAGTGGACCGAAGCACAACCAACAAGAGACTATACAACAAAAAATACCACTAAATTCATCTATGAAAGTATAATTATTAGGTTTGGCTATCCATTGAGCATAACTAGTGATCAAGGCAAACATTTTGTAAACAAGATGATTCCAGAGCTATTGGACAATTTCATGATAACACACAATAGGAGTTCACCATATCATCCACAAGCAAATGGAGCAAGTGAATCCTTAAATAAGATCATTGGGGTGTCTTTGACAAAGATGTGCAGTGGGAAAAAATAGATTGGGATCTAAAGATACCTACGGTACTATGGGCATACAAGATAACCTTCAAAAGAACCATTAAGTTCACTCCCTACAAACTGATATATGGAATAGATACTACAATACTAGTACACTTCATATTGCCAAATTTTCAAACAACAAGAAATCTCAAATTGGGTGAAGAAGACTCTCTCATGCAGAGGATTGAGGAATTGGAAAAACTAGATGAGGACAGACTGATGGCAGCATATAATATGAACTTAGAAAGGAACAGACATAAATCCTGACATGATAGAAATTTGAGGAACAAGACATTCAAGGAAGGTGACTTAGTACTCCTGTATGACAACAAGTTTAAGAAGCAAGGAAAACTGAAGACATGGTGGCTAGGACCATAGTACATTGAAGAATTTATAGATTCTAGGGCAATCAGACTAAAGAATATGGAGGGCAAATTATCAGCCGGATATGTCAATGGTGCCAGACTCAAGAAATATTTTTAATTGGAGAAATGCATGTCTTGAGGACAAGATATAATTTTGTGAGGGGGGGATGATGTTAGTAGGATATAGAGCATAAATGGAAGCTGACCGGAGGAGATTACACACTATGCAGAGGTTGAAAGCCGATAGAAGATGATGAATACAAAATCCCTAGATATATTAGATATAGTATATATATAGAGATAGGGGATAGTAGAATATAAGTAAGCATGATAGGAGTATATTATGATGTAACAATGACATAGAAGTCATTTATGTAACTGGTGAGGCAAAGACTTAGACCTACCAGAGGATGGATATATTATGTGTACATTTGGTTGTTATATATATAGATCTGCTGGTATCGGGTAATTAATATTAACCAAAGAGGGGTAAAAATTTATTAGAACAAGAAGAAAAACAAAGTAAGCAAATTACAAAACCCTATCTAGCTCCACTAAGTGAGCCAGATGTTGAGATAGATCCGGGGGTAAACGACCTCGGTCCATCAAATTCCAATCAGGAATATGTTCAGAAGCCCATTTAGCCAAACAATCAGCAACACTATTCCATTCTCTAGGAATATGAGTAAAAGTAAAATACTCCAACGAATCATAGAGGTTAAGAATCTAAGCCACAATCAAAGCCAAATGCCAACTGACATTATCTGAATGCCTCCTATTCAACAAGTTCACCACTACCTGGGAATCAGACTCACAAATGATCCTTCGCCACCCTAATTGACTTCCACGCTCCACAGCTGGTATCGGGTAATTGTGTGTGTTATATTATTTTGATTTATATGTGATGCTTTGTTTGGTTATTCTTTATGTTTTATAGTTAATCTCTAGCTATCTGACTGGGGTATAAACTGACTACAAAGACTTGACTGAGGACAAGATCTTTGGATCGGTATCCCCTCTACATTTCTTGCTAACAAGTTTCAAATAAATGATATGAATTCTCACCATGATTTTCAAATTAATTATCTTACTGTTGCATTAAATGAATCTTTTGATTTCTTTGAGTATGAGGATTCAATTCATAAAATTTGCTTATGTATTTGTCATGAGGAATGTTGGCTTCCTCAACTTTTGATATTCATTGAAAATTAGTTGGAATATGAACCCAAGAGGTTCAAGTTGTTTATTTTAGAGTTTAAATATAAACATGTGGTAATGAGGACACCACTACTAAGCTCATTTTGCTAAAACTTATCAAAACTTGTAAACATGTGAGCTTTTCTTCCCATATCTCTGAATCTTCAAGTTTGTATTTATTGGATAGGGTAGAAATTTTGGTTTTCTTTTTTCTTTTTGCGGTTTGTTTTTGTTGCTAGTTTGTTGTTTAGGTTTTAGTTTAGTTTTGGTTTGCTTGGTCTTTTGGAGTATTTATATGATGTTGCAGCTATTAATTGGTTTCCATTCCTCATTGGTTGTCAATCTACTTTCCAAGTTTTATCTATCATTGATTGACATTAATCAAAGTGACTTGCAACTTAGATTTTAAGTGTGATTGTTGAAGATCATTTCTATCAATCTTATTCTTGTGCATTCATGATGGAATAATTGTTAGGTGATATTTTTTATTGGTCTTTCATCTAAGATGTGTAGATCCATTTTCATACTCGAGAAAGTGTATGCAATGTAAAAATGTGCCTTGTATTTTTTATTCATCACTTTCTTACATTTTAAATATTCTTTAATCTGTGTGACAAAGTGATGTGCAGTTAGGATATTAAGTTAAATAAAATGAATTATTATAAAGATAAAAGAAAAAGAATTGACTACCAAAGTGGACCCTAACCTAGTGGAAAACTTCAGTATCTGTAGGATGAGGAAAGCTAAAGTTTAAAAGAAACAATAAAACTCTTCATCATTTCTAGGAAATTCAAGTACCTCTGTTAGAGTTATAGATGCTTGGCTGGCAGTGGAGATATGCCTTGAATGGGACTAGAGGTATCTCTGTCATGGCTATGGACACCTAGCTAGAAGAAAAGCTATGCCCAGGTAATTAATAAAGGCATGGTCTATGTAACAAACTATCATATTTAAAGATGGACTCTACATGGATACATGTTTAAAATGTTTAAAACTTGATATCTAAAGCTATCCTAGTTGAGACTATAGGTGAAAGAAGGGAAAAGGGAATTAATCACATGCATACACTTGGATGGAAGTATGCAAGTATCATTGTAAAATTGCTCACTTTGACTTTGGTATGAATGCCTATCTACATGCTTGGATGTATTGGACTTGAAAATTATTCACCAGGTGATCTTTCCATTTTGAATTCGCTTGGATTTGATTTGTTTTAGTAATATTTTTGAAAGCTATTTGACAATCTATTTTACAACTCAACTTGATTATGTGTATTTATTAGGTGTCCCCTTATGTAGGATTTGTGAGTTGTATCATTTTTAGCTTGGTTATAATGCATGTCTTTTGTCAAGTGGGGTAGGGCATGTGTTGTTCTAGTTTACAACACACCTCTATTTACACGAAATCTGGGACCCTTCTCTTAAATTTTGTTGATTCACATTTCATTTTTGTCACCCCTCTTGGTCACATGCGGCCAATTGTTCAAATGCTCATGCTTTGTTTGGTGAATTCGCCATTGTTGCACTTGATTATATTTGCCAAATTTTTGTTGCTGGCATTGTAGGTTGCATTTACTTTTTTTTCCCAGTCATATTTTGTTGCAAGTTAATTTTGGTTGCACACTGTCTCTTGGTCACACTTTATTGTACTTGTCACATTTGCAATATTGTCATAGTTTTCCATTAATTTGCATTTGAGTTTGCTTGTCAAGTCCATTTCTTATATTTGTTACATTCAACGAGTTACATTAATTAGGTTGTTGCATGATGTTAGTTGTTACATTTCCCTTGCAAGTATTTGCATTGTGAAGTTTTGTCTTGATTCTAATAACATCAGGCATTCATCAATTGTATTGGTGAAATTGTGATCTCAAGTTCTCCATTTTTCTAATATTTTGTTAATTTATTTAACATTTAAATATTAAAGTTTAATATTTTTTCAATTTCTATATTTAAACTTTGAATAAATGCCTAATTTATTAATTCACATCTTTTAAAATACAATTATATTTTAAAATTATATTTTAATAAGTTGCTTTTAATTTTAAAAAAGGAAAAAAAGAAATGGTTTTAATTTAAATATATATTTTTAATAATCCTTTTGTCTTTTTGCAGGTTTGAATGAGTCTAGTCTCTTGGGCCAAAACTAATGGCTTTATGAGTACAAATGTAAATTGCATTCAAGGTTTGAACCTCGAAATGCAAATTGCATTCTGGGGCTGAACACTGAGATACAAGAAGGGAAAAATAAGACCAAAGAGAAAGTTCATGGTAGGTTGACAAAAGGAATCGAAGAAAACTAAGGCTATATAGAGCAACATGAATTGAAATCTCAATGACATGATGGAATATAAAGGAGCACTTGAATTGTTTGGTTAAATAACTCAAAGGATCCGCCAATAGAGGTTACATCTCTAAGAGTGATGATTCTAATTATGCCAAAGTGTTGGAAGATTGATAAAAGAGATATGGTGATTCTTTGTTCAGATGTGGAATATGAATTGAATGGGGGAGCTACAAATCATGTAAATTAATTAACAAAAGATTAAGTGAAAGGATGCACAACATTGAGGAATTAATGATTTTCTATACTTGTGATCATCTCTACTATGAAACCTACCCAAGACCTCCATTTGATGGGCCACACAAGATAGAAGAGTTCATTAGCGCAAACTAAAGAAGGTTTACCTTTGCTAGTGGCATGAAGAATCATGAATTGGGTATCCAAAGTATTCAATGGTCAAATATGGTTTTGGTCATAGAGAAGGACCTTTAAATATGATCAAAATTTTAGGATAAGGGGTCATTAACCTTGCAATCCTAAGTCATTTTCACGTGTCTCCATGATCCTTGGAATATGTTCTTGGATGCCTAGAGACATGAGAGATAAAATATTTATTATTTATTTGTCTATGACTAATTGTAGTTGCATTTATAAAGGTGGGACCCACATGGATTTGCATGAATCTTGCTTGAGTCCATTGTGGGCATCCACTTTGAAGGTGGGGCCCATTTGGATCTGCATGAATTGCATGTTGTTGCATACACCTTGCATGAGTCTTTTGTGGGACTTCACTTTTGAGATGGGGTCCATATGGACTTGCATGTACATGCAATTGCATGTGTCTTGCATGTCATCCAAATTGGGGTGCCAAAGCTTGCATGTGTTTTTCATGTCATTGGTAAGTAATTGAGCACTCATTGTTATCAGTATTTGGTTGGCTATGGGTTGGGCGCCCATGAGAAGGCTATGAGAAGACTTATGTAATTCACTGAGTTTATTGGTTTTCCACAAAGGGGGGCGTATAGTTTTTGCATGTGGTTTAGACACTTGTTTTGAGAATCCTGTTGTTATATGCAGCCTAATCAGACTCGAAAGTTAAATTTTCCCCCCTTTTATCAGCGCGGTTTCCCCCCAAATTCCTACGGGGTCAAGGGGCAGTGCCCCCAAGACGGAGTTATTTTTCATTGACCAACATAAGAAAACCCTATTTTGTAACCGATAAAAAGCTTGTTAAAAAGCGGCCAAGGGTTAGGTTTTGATATTGTATTGTAGTATTTTGTAGCGGTATTGAGTTGTAGGGATTGCTGATTGTAATCAGTTTGATTTACTGGATAATAATATTGGACTCTCTGTTTGGTGGATGTAGCCCAAGTTTGGGTGAACCACGTTAAAACTTGTCTCTCGCTGTTATTATTTCTGTGTATTTCCATTCCTCTGTTTAATCTTTATTTGCATTTAATTGATATCTTCTGCCGACTAACCCTAACAAAACCATAATGTTATTCTCACATCTAGCTCTTCTATATATTGGTTCCTTTGGCTGGAGGTATTATGAGATATTTTGTAGGTTGAAGGAGTAACGAAGTGCTGTTAGAATTCAGAGAGAAATGTTGTGTTGATGTAAACTTCTCTGAAAGATTAATACAATCATTGGATCTCTTTGGGTGTAGAGTTTTTTTCCGCAAGGGTTTCTCTACATAAACACTATGCTATGTGTTTGATATGTTTCTCCATTGTTACCTTGTGTTGTGATATCTTTCATTCTTATGTAGTTGATTTGAGCCTCTTTGTTGTTGCTATCTTATGGTGATGTTCCATTTATTGATATTTTAAGTTCATTTAAGGCGGTTATATCAAGCATGTTAAAGTGGCTAATTTTTAGCATCATAAAGAAGTTGAATCTCTTCATGGTATTTAAAGGATTAAGCAACTTAATTTCAGATTTGCATACAATTTTTAGATTTCTATTTTTTAGTAGTCAAAGCCTTGTATCTCACCAATTGATATCATATCAAGTGGTGATTTTATGATTAAGAATTGGATTAGAGTTTGTTCATTTATTCCAACACAAATATGTTTGAGTTGTGATGACTCTTTAGATTCCTTAGGCCATGAATAACTGAAAGAATGTTTAAAGCTCAAAAAATTGCAGTATTTGACAAAATGTTGCCTAAAGCACATGAGCCATTTGAAAAAGTGCTAAAAGAAATGAAGGAGTATGCATAAGGAATTGAAGAAAAGTAAAAGATGAAAACCAATTAGAGGCCTGCCCAATTTAAAACACTTGAACTATTGATAAAATACCCCAAATGCATAGAGTAAGTCACGACTATATGTAGAAAAGTTATGTGAATTGTTAGCAATAAATTGGAACACCATATTAAGTGAAAGATATCAAAGAAATTTCTATACATAAAGAATATTGTGGTTAGTATAGATGATGTGCCTTAGATTTTTGTGAGGGCATCTACTAGGTAAGGCACTAGTTGTTTGAAATAATTTATTAAGGAGAACATCATAGAAAAAGCTACCATAATAAAGTATTTGGGAACATGGATATGCATGTAGTCACCTTTCAATGGTCAAGCTTCAACACTACCCATTCAAAATTTAATAGTTTTGTAGGAAACTTTGGTATTTTACAAGGTAAGGTTCTTTGGTGAGAAAAATTAATAGTTTATTTATCTCATTCCCTAGAAAGGAATTCATATATCAAGTTCTTTGGCATCAATATTAGAGGATTAGGTCAAATCGAAGGAATGTGAAGCAAGGATAAAAGAAGCCAACTACAATTTAGATTTCTTTTGATAAGCCACTACAATTGAAATAAAGAAGAATTGTGTGAGAAAATAAAATTGTCTTTCCAGCAAACATAGAAGTTGTGATTGTAGGTCAGGGTAAATCATTCAAGCATATCAAAATCAAGCTACAACAACCCTAAATCCTCAATGGAGTGCAAATAACTTAGAAAATCAATCAAACAAAGAAAACTAACTAAACTAAATTCATAAGCTACTTGTGTCTTCCCTCCATTGTTTCCCTTTGACCTTGCTATATTTTGTTCTCAAATTTGTAGACCTGCAATATCAATGGGAAGCTCAAGAGTAAGTGAGTAGCAAAATCATAGAGATAGTGCTCAAGCTCAGCTAGTAGGAATTTTTTTGTCAAAATGAGGTTGGAGGAGTGGTTTTATAGAAATCTAGGGCTGAATGGAGGGTTGAGATTGAATGTTGACTTTGGAGGGAAATGAAGGTGATGCAGGGGCACCTTTGCCACCTAGTTGTCATTTTTGTAAACTTTTTTTTTGGTTTGATTTCACTTGTTTTGTGCTAATAAGGTCATTCTAGACCAGGAGGGACCATTTTGGGGTCATTTTTTATGTTTGGGTCAAAAGTTGCAAAAGATCTAAAAGTTGTCAAAAAGTGGTTGCAACTTGACAAATTGGTTCTAAGGAGTTAGAATTCAATTGAGAGGGATAGAAATGAGGTAATCTCATTGTAGAAGTCATTCTCACATGTGGGGGAAGAGAAAAATGGAAATGAATTAACTCTTTGCAATCTTTTCATGTGTTTTTTTGTGTATTCAGACTAAAAACCCTAGGTGTACAGCCCTGTACGGAATAGTACAGACCTGCAACCAGTTGGGGAAGATAGAAAAACATTTCCTCTTTCATATGCAATTGGTTTCAAAAAAATTTATGGAGTTTTGTTCATTTTAGAGCAACTTTTGTCTAGACAGTCCAAACCCTGCTTAGGGTTTCCATATGAGTAAAAAAATATTTTCTTTTGTTTTGACTGGTGGAGAATTCTGAAATCTTTATGAAAGGTATGTTTTAATGTTTTCTACAAGATTATCAAGGCTTGGGCCCAAGATCTTATGGCCATGAAAAGTTATGATTGACTATTCTTCTCAAAACTTTGCTAAAATAGGGGTAAAACCCTAGTGGCTTAGGGTTTGACAGAATAAGTGTATAAATTTGTCTATTTGATGTAAGGAGTTGTAAGGCATTGAATTGCATTATAGAATGTCTTGAAATGTTCAAGTTCACATAGTATCAAGTTGAATCCTTATTGAATGCCTCTTAGGCTATTAAAAAACAAGTGTCAGGGTGAATCAGGGTGTGATTGATCACTATTTGAGTTGCATCATTGCAAGAAGTGAGTGAGAATAGTCTTGTTAGCCTGGAATAGTCCTTCCTTTGCATCATTATCAGGGGTAAAACCCTAGTGGCTTAGGGTTTGATAGAATAAGTGTATAAATCCATTTGTCTGATGTAAGGAGTTGTAAGGCATTGAATTACATTATAGAATATCTTGAAATGTTCAAGTTCACATTGTATCAAGTTGAATCCTTATTGAATGCCTCTTAGGCTATTGAAAACCAAGCGTTAGGGTGAATCAGGGTGTGATTGATCAATGCTTGAGTTGCATCATTGCAAGAAGTGAGTGAGAATATTCTTGTTAGCCTGAAACAGTCCTTCCTCTACATCAGAAGGGTGAGGATTGATTAGGATTTCCCTCTCACAAAAGGACAAGAGGGAATTTTAAATTTGAAAGAATGATGAAGTGTGAGGGAATTTAAATTAAATAAATTTAGTCAATTTATTTAATTTATTTGAAGTGGGATAATGCATGTGAACCCCTTAATTAAATAAATGAGATTTATTTAATTAAGGTAAGGGCTATAATTTAAACAAATGTTTATTTATTTAAATTAATTGGGTAAAGGGGACATTGAGAATGAATAATTAAATAAATAAAATTTATTTATTTAATTATAGAAGAAAATAGAGGAAAATAGCCAAATAATTAAATAAATAAATTTATTTAATTATAGGTCAGAGATGAGAAAATGAATTAATTAAATAATTAAAAATTATTTAATTAACAACTAAATGTGGAATTTGGAAGAGATTGGTGTGAAAATGGCTTTTGCAAGTTGAGGACATTTTTAGGTGTCTACATTTTGCCCCTCTTTGATACAATGTCAATTCTGACGTTGTGTCAAAGAAAATTTTGAAAATATGCTCTAGAAATGCCCCAGCATATCCCAGATGAGGCCAGATAGCCTTATGCCCCCTCAGGAAATTTTTCAAAATTTCTAAAAAAAATTCAAAAAATTTGGGAAATTTCCCGAAAAGATAATGGAATGAACAGAAGGAATGGAGATGCAAGAGAGAGATGGTCGAGGAATGAAGACTAGCTAGAAGAATGGAGCGATATTTTGCTTTGATAGATTTTTGAGCTTCTTACTTGTAGTTTCTGCTTATCATCATAGAACTTATTATGTCAAGGGACTACAGACACAGTGGCAAGTCATAGGCCAAAGTGTAAAGTGTTGTTTGTTGTGAAATAGGCACATGACAAACAAGGAATGCCTGACTCAGACTAGTAACCATGGTACCTTGTCAGAACATGTGATGAGATTGTTTTGAGGTATATGAGTCTCTATGCAAGAAAGCATTTGTTCTTTCACATGCATATGATGTCTTTGATTCACACCCGATGGAATCCTGATCACACGTAAGGAACCTAGTTGCCCCAGTCATTTTGCCAAGACAAACCACAAATAGAAATCAAATAAAAAGGGTCTCTCTCTATCATCTCTTCTCTTAATCACTTAGGGATTGCCTTGAGAAGCATAAGAATGAGACTGAATACCAATCCGATGAAAGATAAGACAGACTGGACTTAACAGAGTCAACAGCCATTTGGATCTTTTGCCAAGTGTGTATGTTTTCTTTGTTTGATTGTGAATGGATGAGTAGGGTCTAGTTTCAGGATAAGAAGCATGTTGTATAAGACATTAAGTCTGGTTTCGGCAATATGAACACCTGTATAAGGAAGTGATAGGTTTGTGACATTTCGTATAAGACATGTGGTCTAGTTTCGAGGATGCCACAAGTTGTGAGATGATTGGTATGTGATGATTGCTAATATATGATTTAAGAAATGACGCATGTCATATAAGGCATAGAGTCCTAGTTTTGATGATGAGCCATTCTTTGTAAGCTATGTGATAGTTTATAGTGACGTACGATCCTCACTAGGCGATTGATTGGTTTGGCTGATTGGATAGCTTGTCTTGTTGATTTTGGGATTGGTTTCAAGTGCATGTTTCTTCCAAGATAAACTATGTTGGTCTGATTAAAGTATCCATTGTAGCAAAGGGACCACTTATTGTGAGGCTGACTCAACTGGCCCTAAGGGACTGACCTAATGTATTAGGGGCTCATCGAATATGGCCTTGCCTACGTGAAAGCACAGAGACAACGTAGTTTGACCATTTGGACCATGTGTGACCTAAGACCTAGGGGGTGGGAAGCCTCAGGGGCTCATCAAAAATGGCCTTGCCTACATGAAAGCTCAGAGGTGACGTAGTTCAACTTGGTGGGTTGACACTATTTATTGCTTGGGATTTTTGGTCAGTTATTTGATTTTTTCGTGGTTTTCTGACATGTTTTTGATGTTTTTGGATTTTTGGGAATATTTGGTGTTTTTGGATTTTTGAGAATATTCAATGTTTTAGGATTTTTGGGAATATTTGATGTTTTTGGATTTTGGGAATATTTGATGTTTTAGGATTTTTGAGTTTATATGGAAGGTGTCCTCCAATATCAATTTTTAGGATTAGGATTTACCCTGAATCAGGTATAGGACAAAGTTATTACCAAGACGGGATGGGATGATGATGAAGTGTTAGGAAAGTAGGGAAGATGCCAAATGTCAACTTATTTTCAGGCCATGAGAAGGAGGACTCAGTGTTTTTGTAGATCATGATGTGGATTTGGATATGATTTGTGTGGAAGGTAAGGTGGAAGACCAAATAGAATGATGGTAGACAATGCAGCGAAGACTAACTACACATGGTGCCTATTTTCTAGGTTTTCACCATGGTACTTATCCAAAGCGCCAATTAAGTGGTTTTCACTTTTGGACAAATTATTTCTCTTTACTATTTTTTTTGACTTTTTTTTATTTTTTTGTATTTTTTGTACTTTTTGAATTGTTTTTTAATTTTTTTTTGGTTTTTTAATTTTTTTGACTTTTTTCTGATTTTAGGTATAGTATCTATGAAGGTGCATGTTGTTGATTGTTTTTGGTAGTGGTTCACCTTTGGGAAAGTTGATATGCCCCAGATCCATATGCGGCAGTGATGACATAAGGACCTAACCAATTTGGCTCAAATTTCCCCAATTTCTCCTATTCCATTTGATTCTTAGGATTCTCTTTTAGGACTAAGTCTCCAATATTGAATTGTCAAAATTTTACCTTCTTATCATAACTATGTCGAAGATGATTCTGATATGCTTGTAAATGAGCTAGTGCTTTTTATCTCCTTTCATCCAACAACTCAAACTCATGTAACCTGGATACTCTGTACTCTTCATCATCGACAAATTGTTTCAGTGCTACTCTCAGAGAAGCTAACTCAACCTCGATGGGCAAGATGGCTTCAGAACCATACACAAGGGAGTATCTAGTGGCTCCTGTGGGTGTGCGGATGCTGGTACAGTAGGCCCACAAGGCGGGATTGAGATGGATATGTTAGTCATGACTAGCATCATTGACAGTCTTTTTGAGGATCTTGATGATGGTCTTATTAGATGCCTCAACTTGACCATTGCCTTGGGGATAGTAGGGAGTGGTGAAATGGTGTTGGATATGGAATCTTTCACATAGTTCATGGACATCTTAATTTTTGAAAGGGTGACCATTATCTATTACAATAGATTGAGGGACACCATACCGACATATGATGTAGTTGAGAATGAATTTAGTAATCTATTTACTGGTAATGTATGTCATAGGAATTGCCTCGATCCATTTTATAAAATACTCGGTGGCGGTGATGATGAATTTATGGCCATTGGTGGAGGTGGGATGGATTTTGCCCATGCGGTTGAGTCCCCATTGAGAGAATGGCCATGGAGATGTGAGTGGCTGAAGGTCCTAGGCGGGTGCATGCACTAGATCTCCATGTATTTGACATTGTTTGCATTTCTTGGTGAAGTGTTGTGTGGTTACACAACACGCCCCATTTTGACTTGGCAAAATAGGGACCCAACTTTTTGGCTTGGCTTGTGTTTCCTGTTTCCTAGCGGTCTGGTAAAAGTAAGTCATGCAGATCATCATGCATGAAGACACTGGGTAAGTCATCATCATGAGGTTAGATTGTCAAAGTTCATATTTCATTCTAGTAACCTCATATGTAGAAAGAACATCACATTTCATGCAGGTTTGCCTTTTACATCACCCTGATATTCGTTAATGCGTGAAAGTTATGAACGGTCAAAATCTTGGTCAAACCTGATATTCTTAGAGGAGGATCTTATTTCTCAATATCCGTCATATTTTAAAAGATCACCCCGATCCAATTTATCACCTGATAAATCATGCGGTCAAAATATTCAGATGTCAATTTTAGGTGATAATGACATTTACCCGTCAGCAGCCTTATATATTTTGCGAGGATCATATTTCTCAATGTAACCCGATATTTCCAAATATCCTCCTACCGCGAAATATCACCATAAGCCATTATCGTGATGACGTCATTTAATTTCGATAAGCAAAGAAATGAATATGACGATGACGTAATCATCATTTTTGCCCCTCGGGGGCATATTTCCTAAAAATGATCCTGCTCACATATCATGACGGTGATGTCATGATGCCTTAGCGATATACTGAGTCAATATCTGGATGACGTCACCCCGATATCCCGAGAGAGAGAGCATATTAGTTTACCTGATCATCATATTTTTTGTAACATCATTCGATATATTGGAATATCCTCCTGATGTGTTAAGTATGACCTAAGGATGTAATTCACTGCCTGATATCATTGAGATAGTTTTTGCCTCTTAAGGAGGATCATCATATTGCACCAAGACTAATATTTGGATATCACCCTGATATTCCAAATGATATCATGTAGTCGTATATCATGCTGTACGGATATCACCCCACTCTCATTGCCGCCACTAACATTTAATGAGTAGAGGTGGTAGGTAGTTCCTGCCAACCACAAAACCTGATGACACACCTGGCAAAATCCTAAGTTTCCGTAGAGAAAATCAACGAATAAAATCTAATGCGTCAGGGGTTGCCCTAATTTTGCCCTAATTGCAAGGTTAAAAGGTAAATTCATCTTTATTTTCACATTTACCTTGCGATAAAATCATTTTTACAGAGCCCCAGCTATCCATACCTTCATATAGGTGATAATCATACGAACAGAACTTACAGGCAGGAAGAAGCACGCGATTATCAATAGAACTAAGAGCATTTTCTGGAAAATCACTGGTATAAGGGGATCTGCATAACCAAGTAAGTAATTGAAACCCTCATCTTGTTGCTTCTGCATGTTTAGGTATGACGTTGCCAGTTTGGTTTATGCATCCCATGATAAGGAAAATGCTAAATAAATACAGTGTGCATGATGATTAATAGAGATAAATGATTATGTGCATGCTTGTGAGACCCATTGTAAGACAAATTGTGTTAATTGCAGATATCCATGGCTGACAAGAGGTTAGCTAAGTGTGAGGCTGAATTCAGCAAGCCTATGTTCGCATCTCCTAGAGGAATCCTATTCAAGTATGGGCCCATAACTGATACCCATCAAGGTAGTACTGATTTGGAAGCCTGGTCTGCCAGGATGAATGATGAAAAGAGTAAGAGTCTCCTGCTAGATGCAGTTTTCATATCAGGAATGTGGAATGCAGCTAGTTTTCCATACTCCATGGAGTCTCCAGAGCTGGTCATTGAATGTGCACGAAATTATAATCTAGAAACCAGATAGGTGGTGAAGCATGGGAGAGTATATGCAGACCTATCCATCAATGGTCTTTCCCAGACATTTGGACTGCCATTGGGCAAAAAGGTTAACAGTGTGGACCTGAAGAAATCTAAACGTGAATATGAAAACAATAAGAAGAAAGCAAGAAAAACCATGTATCAGTGGAGGGCTAAGAATAACACATACCTTGCAGCAGTAAAACTTCCTGTGCACCTGTATAAATATGATTTTGATGATGAATATCAGTATATGATTACATTGCTGAGCAGAGTGACAGGCCAGCCTGATGCTGGTAGTTTTAAAGATTGGATGTGCGGTGTCATCATGATGTGCATATATTCAGACATCAAGCCACTGTGGGGCCAATTGATAAGTGATGCACTGCATGATCAGCTGATGAACCTGGGAGGTTCAAGTTGTGCCTTTTATATGATGTCATACATTGTTTACTCCTGTGCTTACAAAGGCACATTTGATGCACTGGTTACAGATGGAAAGGTTACAGGCACAATCAATGCTGTGCATATCTGGGATCATCATCCCCAGTTACAGAGAGCTAACTACCCCCAAAACTACAAATTGGTAAATGATGCATTCTCTATGCATCTAGTAAGAACCATGGAGGAGGATAGGACAAAAAGATTGAGCATGGAGGCTCAAGAAATAATCTACAGGCATGGAGCCTGGTACATTCAATTTGCAACATTGTCATACATGAGAATTGAAGGCTTTGAGGGTCATCCCCTCATGCTGCCAAGATACTCCACGATGCAGTAATCCTAATGGAATTCATCAAGCAGAGCTCCGCAATGCTAAAAATATATAAGGATGCTCAGAAGTTACCACCAATCTTGTTTCCAGTCACCATTGGCTGGTATATGTGCCTAGATTCAGAAAAGATCAAGAAAGTCATAGGTACTTTGAATAAAATGTAGTTGCAGCCATTCCCACTGGTAAGGCAATATGATCCTTATGGAAGGATGCAGAAAATAATAGGGAAACCTATTCATCAGGTGCACCTGGAAGACTTCTGGGCAGATTGTGAAGATGAAGCAGAAGCTAGAAGAAGAAGATACCAAAGGTTGACGTTAAATCAAATCAAAACCTTTGACTACATCCCCATTCCTTCACAGTTGAAGAAAGATGATGGCAAGGTAATGGCAGATGAATATGAAGAAAAGAAAATATATAATGATACAATATCTGTACCTGATCTGGCTATTCAAGAAGATATATCTTTAGATCCTTTCATTGCTAGGACATTATAGCTAACCCAAGCTTGGGTTGATGAACAAATTGGGGCACTGAAGAAGAAAGGTGTTGCCATTACTGTGGATAAGAAAAAGAAAGGGTTGGATATTCCTGATGAGGAATATGATGATTTTACAAATGAAAAGAGAAAATCTAAAGGAGAAAGGCTGCCTCCACAAGAAAAACAAAGCAAAAGACCCCCAAGGGGTAAGAAAGTTGATAATGAACCCAAGGGGGTGATTATAGAAAGGGCAGTATTTCCAGCTAAGGATGCAGAGGCATCAGGATTAGGATCAGCATCACCTCCATGGGAAGGTAAACAAAAGCAGAAGAAAGGTAAGACAGTGGAGGTAGAAATTACTGAGACCCAAGAAGAGGTCAATCCTCACAAAAACTAATAGAAGAAGATATTCTTATGGAAGAGGATACTGAAGAAGAGGAGCCTCCTTTGTTATTTAAAAGGAAGAGAAAAGCCCCACAGGTGGTGGTAGCTACCACACCTAAGAAACCAAGGACCTCCATAAGGGGTGAAATAAAGCAATCCCCTATAGTGCTAAAAGGGGCAGGTAGTGAAGTTTTCCATAAGGAATTTCAACACAATGTTCCACTTCCTACCATTGTGAAGTTTAAGGTTGAACAAGCAGAAGAGCAAAGAAAAGAAACCTCACAAATGTTTCAGGGAGGTCATGTCTTACTGCATGAGATAGTAGACTTATCTGATGATGAGGTAGTGAAGGATGTAGCTTCACAAAAGATGGAGACTCTTGCTGCTGGTATACACATAACTCCTCATGGGACTCCATCAGGAAGAATAATATTGGAGGAGATAAAGCAGGTGGAACCTAAAAAAGAAAAAAATCCAGAGAAGATTGCTCAAGAAATCGGACTGGACACATTAGTCGCACAGGTGACAAGTCTTGCAGTAGTGGATCTAACATACAAACAGGATGTAAGTCCTGAACATCCAGCATGTACACCTGATGAAGAAGAACATATAGAAGAAGCGCAGATGGCAGAACTAGAGAGCCATACTTCAGAAATAAGCCAACAAAGCCAAGAAGATACATCAGTTGAGCCTGCTATAGTAGAGGTTCAGGAAAAGAAGGCTGACGAGAAGGATGCAGTAGAAGATCCTGCTGCTAAAATTCAAAAAGTAAGCAGTGCAGGTATGGAACAAATTGTAGTTGCAAAACAAGTAGAAGCACCTAAAGAAGATTCCACAGTATCCACTATTATGAATGTGCCTCATCAAAAGGAAAAGTCAAGAGTGGATGAGGTAATGGAAGAGGAGGATCATGATCATCAGGATCATAATGTAGACACATCACAGGATCCTCCACCATAGGATGATGCTCCTCCGGAAAAGGAAGCGCCTCAACAGGAGGAGGTACCATAGGATGACCCTCAAAGCGAGCATCATGAAGAAGAAACGAGAAAAACACCTTCTCCATCACATATGCTAATAGATACAGGAGATCAAGGTGAACACCATGATGATGCTCAGAAACATGATTAGGTACCTCAATGGTTGGAGCAGGAAGTCAACACAGAGGTAGATTTTGAAATTCAGGAATTCAATATATCTACTTTATTTTCTAAAAATATAATAAAACCAAAGAGGAAGGCTAGAATGACTTCAGCCATAAAGAGGGATCTGACAACTGGAAGGAGGACTGCACAAATTGCAATCCCCACTATAGAAAAGGAGAAAGGTAAAATTACCTTAGATGAATTTCAGATCAGCACAGTTGACCTAGGGTTTGCAAATGAAGACCAGGAGGGTCAAGAGGGAAAAGACATCATTGATTCTTTAATTCAGAAAGTGAAAAGAGAAAAGGATAAAAATAAGCAACACAAAGAGCACATTGCTCAGTTGCATGCCTATATAAGGAAGTTCACTAATACTGAAGATACTTCAACTGAACATGCAGTCCCATTGACTGCCATTTCCCAAGAAGAGGTAAATAAATTAGATCTCTTGAAACATGAGTCATCTGTATTAAGGAAATGGATGCTATTCACATTAGATGTAGCAGAAGAAGTAATAAAGGCCTCTCTCAAGAGATGGAACTCCCTCAGTATCTCCAGGAAAAAGGTAGATAAATTGCAAATGGAGACAGGTAAAAGGTCTTTCCAATTGGAGAAGATATTAGATGCCTTGGGAGAAATAAGGAGGATAAATCCTCAACTGCTCATCAAGAAGCAAGTACTGGATAATAACACTGCTTTATTAGTAGATATATGGTACAAGGACATCCAGTTTGAATGTGGAGTACTTAAAGGATGCAATAATAAACTGAGAGATCTCAGCATGAAGATGCATGATATGCTGGCTATTGAAGCATAAATTTTGGAGGCATTGGAAGGAAAAGTAGAAGGAAAGATAGAAAATCAGGATGAAGAGTTTGCAATCAAAGCTCTACACACCACCTTCCAATCAGCAGCTGATGATCCACTTGTTCACTTGACGGATGAAGTAATAGATAAAATGATGAGGATCAAAGTCAAGATAGAAAACTATAATGAGACGTTGTACAACAGAAAAGGTAAGCTAGATAGCATTAGAAACAAATACAAGGCACATAAGCATGCCATCATCAAAGCAAAGACCTAGGATGGTGGAGAAATAGACAGAATAGTGCAATTGTATGAAAATGTCAGGGTCCTCATGCAGCCTCATATGCAAGGTCATCATCATCAGGATGATGAAAGTTCAGGAAGTGATGCACATGATGATTGTGCACATGAGTCAGATAAAGTAGATGATGATGCATAATGAAGTAAATATCAACATCTGATACTTAGTGAAAATAAGTAATCCAGATAGTTGCCAACTGGCAACTTGTGCCTTCGTGATATGGTTGACTTAGTCAAGAAATAATGACTGTAAAGATTCATAGACAAATCAAGATTTTTTAGATCTTTTGTAACGGATTCCTTACCTTGCTCTATAAAAGGTGCTGGAATGCCTCATTTCTATTATTCAAAACTTAATTGAAATTCGTCTGTTGAAATATTCAGGGCTCATTTCAAAGCTTTTGTATACATTTATATCCTTGCATACTTAATGAATGAGAAGACTGTTTTGATTACAATTCATAGTAAATCTTGAGTAATCAGTGTGTGAATTCTGGATATATGTGGTGATTTGCTGCGTCCCTTGGAGTGCATGTCTACTTACATATGTTGTCTTCATACAATTCCTTTGAAGTTAGCTGTGGAATGTCCTGGTGAAAATATGGTTTGGTTTTCTTCTCTTCATGACTGTATCTGATGTACATGCGGTTCAAAAGCTAAAGGTTCAACATTAATTCAAAGCATTTCTCTCAATTTCTTTTAAATTTTAGAGCATTTCACTATCATAACTGCAAATAATTGATAATCTCAAGCAGATAATACAAATATGTGGATATCTCATAGATAATCACAAATATTTAGCATATTTGAAGATAAAGCATGTATAGTTGAAAATATCATGCAAAGATTTGAGTATTTCAATATCATTAGATCAAATAACAGCATAAAATGACCTCTCTGTAAAGAATCTTTGCAGAAATTGTGTCATGATGATGAGATGCACGTAAGGCCCCAAAATGGAAATAGCAATGCACATCAACCTCTGAGTAACGTCAGACGATTAAGACCTAATCAACGGAGACTTGGGATCATGAATTCCCTGAATTCATTGTATCTTTCAAGATGAATAAAGGTTAATGTGTACTTTTATTCTATGTTTGTTTGTGACTAACATCATAACCAACATAAATTGGCACTATAAGGAGGGCCTAAGACAAGGACCATCATCTGTGATTCAGGTGACGATAAATATCGTAAGGTAATGCTTAGCCATCACTAAATTTCCAAGCTAGACGTAAATATTTGTTGTTCTGAGTTGATATATGCTAATCCTGTTTAAAGTTTTTGAAATCAGTCATAAATATTGCAATCTTTAGAGTGGATCATCATGTATTTGCAAAGATCAGCCTTATTGTAGGTAAAATTGTCAAAGCTTTGAGGTATCTTGCTTTAGAAATCTGATATCAACCTGCAAGGTGTTGCCAGACCAAATATCACCCCATATTTACATGATCTTTGCAAATATTTCATAAATATCCAGTCAGATCAGTCATCTGATCATAAATATCACCTCAGCTGGTGAAATCTAGCCAATATTTATGATCATCCTGCTAATTTCCCACCAAATTTGAGAAATCCTGGCTCACAGGATAAATACCAGGTCAAGATGCACCGAACCTTTTGAAGAACTACCTATTAGAGGTTTCAGACCTAGGACTGTTGATATTCATCACACTCCTGATTCCAGTACATCAGGAACACCACCAAGACATCCTCCTGTAACTCCAATTGGTCTTAATATACCTACAAGATCTCCTCAGGGTGCACCTTTAGTCCAACCTCGGCCGGTTCTACCACAAACTCAACCTCCTCCAGTTGCAATGTCTTTCTTCACAGCAGAATCGCCTCTAACCTTTACTGCATATCATGAGTTACCAAGAATCCGGACAAGATTTGTCTGAAATATCATCCTTATTAAGATGTTGATGATCATATCAGGACCTTTAAAGAAGCCTGTTGCAGAGCTAGAATAGAGCATCAAGATGTGGTGTGCAGATTATTTCTTTTTTCCTTAGGGGAAGAAGCCTATAATTGGTTCATTAGTCTTGGTCAGGGTTCTGTTGATTCATGGGCTCTACTAGAGAAAGCTTTTACCAATAGGTTCAAGGTACCAATTGATCCCTCAATGAACTATCATCTATTTGCCACTATCAAGAGGTTTGAGAATGAACCTATTGCAAATTTCAATGCTAGGTTTCAGAAAATGTTGTCCAAGGTAGTCGCTCCTTATACTGCGTCTGATGAAGCCGCAAGGAGCATTTATTATTCAGCCTTAGATCCTTTGACCTCCATGTTCATAAGGAGAGCACACTCTCAAAATACAACTTTAGCATTAGTATTTCAAGAAGCCATATAGATCAGTCAACAGTTGATACCTGCTCCTACTCCAAATATAGCATTCCCTACATTGCCTGGCATGTATCCACAATATCCTACATCATATCCTACACCGTATCCTAATGGAGCAATGATACCTCCAGCGGTCATGCCTGCACCTTTGCAGGTACCTCCATTGAGTATTATGCCACCTCCTAATGGGAATGGCCAACCACCACAGTATCCTGTGCAAAATCAGGCACCTCAGGGTACAGATCCTAATAACAATAACACTGGATCCTCATTCTTCAAGCCTCAGACTAAAAATGTAGTGGCTAAAGCTCAAGAAGAGAAGGAAGAGATCAAGGAAATCTCTGCTCAACTAAGAAAACTCACTACAGAAGTGACTCATTTGAGGAACCAAAATTTCTATTCCCAGTCCAATCAGAATAGGAGTTATTCCAATGACAGGCCAAATTATCCTGACAGAGGATATAACAACAATAATTTCAACAATAGTGGTGGAAATAACAATAATCTTCAAAGGCAACCTGAAGTATGGAACTCTAGGCCAAATAATGGCTCATTACCACCGCCCTTGGACAATCAGTCTCCAGGTGAAGCCAAACAGACTACTAGAGTCAATCTTGTTGAGGCAGCCCTCACTAATTGGTGTAGGATCCACAATACAAATGCACATGCAGAGCTAGACTATCCATAATTTAGAATTGCTGCTAGCATCTTTCAGACTGAAGTGTCTAACACTTTTGGAAATCCACCTCAGGTAGAGGGAAATGAACTTGTTCCATGTGGATATGACTCAGCCTTTGTGTTGGAAACTTATACACATCAGCAGAATATGCCACCTCATCAGAGTTATAATCAGGCATGTGAAGAGTTTGCCTTAACTTTTTAGTCAAATTATGTATTCCCCTTTGAGGATGAAAATGAGCCTGCAAGAGATCCTGAAGAGGTGCATGCCTACCAACAGCAATATCCTGGTAAGCATAACTATAACCTAAGAAACAATGCCAACAAACCTACTTGTCCATTGACATCTTCTTTACTGCCAAATAATTTCAATACACCTCCTGATCCTAAAGCTAGCAATAACCCTGGGTTCCCCAAGGTAAATGCTCAATACCTGTCACCACCAAACATAGGATCAAAGGCTGTAAATGTGCCTCATGAATCTGACAAGTTAGTCAATTATCTGGCTGATGAAATGAAGAAAATCAAAATCAGCCTGTCCTTGTCTAAATTGCTAAAAACTCCTGCCATCAAGAAGGCATTTATGAAATCACTAGATGATCCTACTTCTAAAGAGGATAGCCATCCTTCAGGTTAGCCCAATAGCAAAGATCAGGTTGCCAGAGATAATACTACCAAACCTAAAGTGAAAGCTATCGTCCAAGCCGCAGAAACCTCAAACATGACCTTGTATAGAGACAAAACTGAGTCACCTCCGTTCCTCCTCACCATAAGAATGTTCAGCAAGAACCTGCAAAATTGTCTGGTAGATTCAGGGGCCTCCACAAATGTTATGCCCTTGTCTATATGCAATGCTTTAGGTCTGCATCCGCAGAAACCTCAAACATGACCCTATATAGAGACAAAACTGAGTCACCTCCGTTCCTCCTCACCATAAGAATGTTCAGCAAGAACCTGCAAAATTGTCTGGTAGATTCAGGGGCCTCCACAAATGTTATGCCCTTGTCTATATGCAATGCTTTAGGTCTGCATCCTACCAAATCCCTAAAGAAGGTCACTCAATTGGACAAAACAAAAGTAAGTGTAGTAGGGGAGTTAACTCATATCCACATGCAATTAGCATCTGATCCTAGGATCCAGTATTACATTGACATTCAAGTAGTTGACATACCTGATACTTATGGGATGTTGCTTAGCCGAGACTGGTCCAAAACGCTTAACAAATATATGTCCACAGATTTTAGTCACATGTGGTTACCATGGAAAAGTATACCAAACCAGATCAGGATTGATGCCGAGCCTAGAATGAAGCATATGATCACTGAGTACAACCGAACAAATGAGATCATATACGTAGACATAGAGCCTGGAGTTTACTCCATCAGGGCGCAGACTGTCAAAATAGAAGAGATCTTGATGCTTGACATTTATCATCATCATGATGATGATCCTCTAGATGATGAAGTAACTGTAGAACCTGACAGTAACCTTGATAATGAAAACGATGTAGATCACTTCAGAAATTTTGAGAGGCATTTGTCCAGGTAGATGGAATGATGTAGGATATTGAATATACCTGCTAATGATATATTGATTGATGGATGGTGCAGATTGCATAATGAGTCACATTCAGAAAAGACTTACGAAGCATGCATAGACATGATGATGCTGGAGCAGACATGCAGTGAGGCATCATCATCATATTCTGAGGTAAGTTCTACATCTGGTGATGATGATGACACTGATTCTTGTTTGTTTTCTGCAGGAAGCACAGAAAAGGTGACAAATCACGATGAAGATAATATACAGAAAATAGAAGAAATTCTAGTATATGACCAGATAAATGTTCAAGAGAAAGAAAGGATCACCCCTGGGAGTGATTGTTTTATGGAGCCAGACTATGAATTGTCTGATGAAGACAAAGGTAGTGACCTGACTAAGTTTGAAGAATTTTTAGCAAAAGAGATAGAGAAGATGACACAGCAGCATAGACTTCCCCAAGACGTCTTAATTAAAGGTTGGTGTAGGTTGCATGAGGCACCTCATTCGGAGACCACCTGTTCTCTATGTTTACACATTTTGAAAAGGCATACATTACCAAATTCAAAAGATCATCCTGTTGATGTTGAAAAGAAAGAAGAAAAGTCATCAGCTTCACAGAAAAAAGGAAAAGTAAAGTCTGAAAGGGTTTAAATCCCTAAGTTAAAATGGATATCACCTAGTGCAACTGCTAGAGCTGCAAAGAAGAGGGAAGGTTCAGCTAAACATCCTGTTGAAGATAAACCTTGGATCCTAAGGTTTGATGGATCTAAATCCAAGCAAGGTGCTGGGATAAGAATTGACTTCATTGATCCATCAGGAAAATCATATCTAGCAGCCTACAGATTACAATTTCCCTGTACCAACAATGTAACAGAGTATGAGGCTCTGATTCATGGGCTACTGTTTGCCCACAAGAAAAAAGTAAATATTCTGCATGTCTTCGGGGATTCAGAATTAGTTGTGAGGCAAGTGAGAGGAATCTACTCTTGTAAATATAAAAAATTGTCAAACTACAGACATCGAGTGTGGGACCTGATTGAGGACTTTGACGCCTTTAATATTACCCACGTTCCTAGAGAACAGAACCACAAGGTAGATGCACTTGCCCAGGTTGCCAGTACACTGGAGCCACTATCTATATTAGGTCTAAAGAGATTTTTAGTAGAACTAGTATTTGTACCATCAGTACTTGATAATGTGACCAACCTCCAGGTGTTTGATGATGATCAGCACATTTTGGATTTCATCTCAAACAAAGATATATTTGATGCTCAAATCATAGATGAGAATAGTGTGGAGGATCACATCTGGGAAGAAGATGAAATATTAGAGTTGCCTAGCAACAAGATTCCCAAAGGTATGATTGAATTAGAAAGAGCCTTTGACTTGGATAATATGCTGAAACAGAAGGATCTTCCCAAGGCTGATGGAGGTCAATATTCACAAGTGAATATTGGGCAAAATGAAGATAAGAGAAATGTACTGATTGGTAAGGTTTGCACACTAGAAGAGTTAGAAGGAATAACACAGGCCCTCAAAGATTACATACATGTAGTTGCATGGACTTATGATGAGCTGAAGACATATGACACATCAATCATAACTCTTACTATTCCCCTCAAGCCAGATGCTAAACCTTTCAGATAGAAGCAAAGGCCAGTCAATGCTTTGCTTGAACCAATAATTTTTGAAGAAGTCAAGAAGCTGTTAAATGCCAGGATAATCTTTCCTATAAGACACTCCACCTGGGTTGCAAATCTAGTCCCAGTTAGAAAGAAAAATGGAGACATTTGGTTATGTGTAGATTTTAGGAACCTGAACAGGGCTTCAAAGAAGGATAATTATCCCTTACCATCATTAGATGAAGTTCTGTAGATTGTAAATGGAGCCAAAATGATGTCATTCCTAGATGGCTTCTCATGATACAATCAGGTCATGGTTGACAGGATTGACAGACTAAAAACTACCTTCACCACCAAGTGGGGGATATTTGCATATAGACGTATGCCATTTGGACTTATAAATGCTAGATCTACATTCCAATGAGCAATGGACATAGCCTTTAGAGGCTTAATAGGAAAATATTTAGTCATTTGCATGGATGACTTAACAGTATTCTCCAAGGAGAGAAGCGACCATGTAGCTGATCTCAGAAATGTATTGAAAAAATGTGAAGAGTATGGAATATCACTAAACCCCAAGAAATGCATATTTGGGGTAATGACAGGAAAGTTGCTGGGCCACCTGATCATAGAAGATGGAATTATCATTGACCCTGACAGGGTGGAATCTATTATGAAAATACAACTCCTTGGAAGCAAGAAAGAGCTAAAGTCTTACTTCGGTAAGATTAACTTTGTAAGGAAGTTCATCACTGGCTTTGCTGAAATTGTCAGACCCCTAAATGCCATGTTGAAAAAAGATGCCAAGATTGAGTGGACAGCAGAAGCTAAAGTTGCTTTTGAGGGCATAAAGAAAGCTATTTCTGATGCTCCTGTCCTTATCAGCCCAAACTACACAAGGGACTTCTATATTTATTCATTTGCTTCAGAACACACCTCTGCAGCAGTGCTTACTCAGAGGAATGAAGAGAAAGAAGAAAAACCAATTGCTTTCATGAGCTGTCCTTTCAAGGATGCTGAATTGAGATATATAGATGTTGAGAAACAGGCACTTGCATTGGTCAAGGTAGTAAAGAAATTCAGGCACTACATACTGAGAAGCAAGGTGATTGCTATGGTACCAGATGCAGCAGTGAAGATGTTGTTGATGCAAAGTGAGCCTGGTGAAAAAAGAGCCAAGTGGATTACTGTTTTACAAGAATATGACATGGAAATTACACCAATGAAACTGGTGAGAGGACAGGCTCTAAGTCAAATGATATCAGAAATCGATCTGAACATCACAAGTCAGCAGTATGTGATCAATGAGAAAGACAATAAAGAGTGGTATTCAGATATCAGGCACATCCTAATAACTGGAAGGTGCCCTTCAAGAATGCAAGCTTCACAGAGAAGAGCCTTGAAAGTAAGGTCACAAAAATATATGATGAAGGGAGGAACCCTGTTCAAGAAAAATTACGAAGGAATATACCTGAGATGCTTAGAAAAGCCAGAAGCAAATAAGGTTTTATCAGAACTACATGACAAGTTTGGAACGACACATGGATCAGCCTTGGCCACAACACATGCAATCCTCAGAGAAGGATATTATTGGCCCACAGTTTTTAAAGATACAGCTAAACATGTTAAATGTTGTCATGTATGTCAGGTTGCTGCCAACAAAGAGAAATATGCTGCCCAACCGTTGCATCCAGTGATGGAAGAGTGCCCATTTGCACAATGGGGCATGGACTTCATAGGACCCATCAATCCTCCATCATCCTTTGGCCATAGGTATGTCTTAACAATTACTGACTATTGTACTAGATGGATTGAGGCTATCAACAGCAAAACTTGTACTGCAGATGATGTTATTAAATTTCTGGAAAGCAACATTGTTACCAGGTATGGAACTCCTTATGCTCTAGTAAGTGATAATGGTTCTGCCTTCACTTCAACCAAATTGTCAAGTTGGGCTTTTGATCATGGGATCATACTCAAGTTCTCATCCAACTATTATTCCCAAGGGAATGGATTAGCAGAATCCACCAATAAAAAATTGTTGAATATCATAAGAAAATTAATAGAGAAGAACCCTAGGGAGTGGAACTCATTTCTAAAATACGTCGTATGGATAGACAGAACTAGAATGAAGACTGCATTAGGAAACTCACCTTTCCAATTAGTATATGGGGTGGATCCTATCCTCCCTGTAAATTTGAAAATTCCTACTCTGCAGTTTGCTCAAGAGTACCTAGGCATAGACAATAAGCAAGAAGTCAGGTTGCTTCAACTGATGCACCTGGAAGAGAAAAGAAGTCAAGCAATTGACCAATTTGCGAAACATCAGGTTGTTGTCAAACACTAGTTTGACAAGAGAGCCAGAGTTAAAGCCTTCAGGATATTTGACTTAGTCCTGATGTGGGATAAAGCCCATGAGAGGAAAGGTGACCATGGCAAATTTGACAGGCTATGGATAGGTCCCTTTCAAATTTTTGAGATACTAGGAGACATCACTTATAGGCTCAAGAACCTGATAGGTGAGTGACAGGTTGTCATTGTACCTCATCATTTAATCTATTTTTAGATGTCAAAGAACCAGGGTTGTGTCCATGGCTGTCTGCAACTAGGGATTCTAAGTGACCAGTTTATAGCTAGTCCTAATGCTTAAAAGAATGATTAATCTATCTGCTTGTTGAATAAATGTAATGAATGCTGGAAAATAGAATAAAACAAGAAATGTACTCAAAGCAAAGAAACAATAACATGCATCTATCTATTAAAATAGGAAATACTTTTATAAGAGAAAACTGAAACAATAAAACAGAGATACTAGCCTCCTGCCTGAGTGGTGAGAGTAGGCCCTTGCTCCACACCCTTGAGGCTGAAGGCTATTGCAGAAAATCAGCACAAAAGATGATCTAAACTAAATTCAGTCCAAGTCATTCATTTCTGCATTAATGAAAATATGGCTATAACAGAACTGAGATCTCTAAAAATTAGAATAATTTTATCATTGTCCCCTTTCTACTATTTCTGAGAGTATATATATAAAAATAAGTGATGATATATCACTAAACTTATCTACCAATCTTTCTATGAGATGACACCATCTCTTATCTGTACTTTACTGTCTAACTTATGAAAAATCACCATGCGAGAAAGGTAGACTTGAGCGGAACAGAAGTCCACTCAGAAGTCTAAGTTTAAGTCTTAATACACTTGGGCATCAAAGCCCTGAAAATAAAGATATTAGATCAGTTCAATTTGTAACTCATGCAAAATCTTTGGAAAGATAAAACTTTAGTAGTTTAACTGATAGTCAACCCTTCATCACTTAGGTGATGCTTTGAGTGAAGTGAGGGGTATTTAAGATCACTGCTGAAAGTGTTTGGTCAGCAGCTCTGCTTGGAAACATGCCTTGCTTTCAGGAGGCACCAGAGATGGTTGTTCCCGTCTGCAGCTCCGGAGATATTGTTCCTGCTGCAGCTCCAGAGATACTCCAGACTTTCGTAGAGCTCTGGAGAGGCATTCCCCATATCTTCAAAACTCCAGGTGTCATGGTTCTTCGATATGGTCTTCGAAGATCATTGAAGACGATCTCTGGAGATGCACAAAATCGCTATTCTTGGTATCTATACCTGTGGATTCAAAAAGAGAGAAAAGTTCTGCATTTTTTTCCCATCAACCCCACGTACATTAGTCACATAATCAAAAATTCTAATCTTAAGTAATCTATCTTAATTAGTCACTAAATAGAACAATCTTGCTAAATTATTTGGGTGCAGACACTAGGAAGATGAACTGAGAGAGAGGAAAAAGAGAGGCAAAAGAGATGTATTTCATGAGTGCAATTTGGCACTCATCATCCCCCCCATACCTAAGGTTTGGCAGGTCCTCCTGCTTTTCATACTTTGGTTTTATTTTGGCGAAGCAACCTGCCAGTTAGACTATAATCTTGGAGGTAGGTGGTCCAATTGGTTCTATTAGTTTTAAAATTTCCTCTGTACTTGTTCACTTGCTTCAACCAGTCTTGCAATTTTTCATCTTCCAGCTGTTCTGTCCATACAGGGAGTGGTTCAATTATCAGAGGAGGCCTAAACTGTCCACCTATCCATTCCTGTTTGTGTGTATCCATCAGTTTGGATATCAACTTTGCCTTTCTCATGCATAACGTCAGGTTTGCAGGGGTAACCACCTCTCTAAGTTTCTGCTCTGGAGTCAAAATATTCCATCTCCTCTTTGCTACAGCAAGTACAAAATTTGCTAAATTAATCATAAAAAGGCCAAAGTCAATGGAGCATTCCTGCAAATTTTTTAGGTATAATGGCAACATTCTGGTTGCAGTTGCAGGATGATAGATAAGGGACCTGAATTGGGTCTGAAGAAGAAAAGGATTGGGACATTCTTTCCTGATGAAGAGATCTATTTTTAAATCCTTTTGAAGATGATCCTCCATCCTTTCATTCCAAATATGGTGGTTTCTCATTAGGGACATGAATGCCTTAAGCTGGCATTCTCCCACAAAGTGATTAATGATGAAGGATATATCATTAATACAAAACCCATGTAGATATAATTCACATAGGAAGTTTTTGTCTTCATCATTGCTCCTGGTGTAAGCTGCCATGAATCCTTCTGCTATTTCAGTATCCTCAGTTATGTCAGATAGGACTAAGGAGAGTTTCCTTTGCAGTACCCTCTCCTATAAGAACATTGAAT
Organism: Cunninghamia lanceolata; assembly: GCA_027924645.1. Lineage (NCBI taxonomy): Eukaryota > Viridiplantae > Streptophyta > Pinopsida > Cupressales > Cupressaceae > Cunninghamia > Cunninghamia lanceolata. Next base: position 1,629,846 of record BSBN01001349.1, read on the forward strand.
AGTTGGAACTTGGAGGCCTGCAGGATAGAATTTCTGAGGAAAGGGAGGCCATCTGAATGATTTTGCCTTGCAAAGTTACTATTCTTTCTGCTTTGGCAGTGACTGCCCTTTGTAGTTGCAACATTGGCTTGGAGGCCTCAAATTCTCTGCACCTTTTCTCCCAATGAAACAGGGCTTTGGGAATGTCAATGGGGATTGGACCCACATAGGCATCTATTTGAATTTCCTGCTCATTGGTGGCCCTTGGGCTAGACAATTCTTGAATATATTCTTCTTGATCATCCAGTCTGTTATTGGCCCAAGTTAATTGTTTATCCTGGCTTTGTACCTTTTCAATCAGTGCTTCCATTATTGTGAGACTGTTGTCTCTAGCCCTAGTGAGCTGAGAAACCTCCTGTGTTGTTTCTTTCTCTTTTTCTTCCATCAATTGTTTCTCTTTTTCTTTCTCTTTTTCTTCCAATTCTGCCTCTTTCTCTTGGATGATTTTATCCTTGTTTTGGAGGTCTGCTTGGATATTTGCAATAGTTTGTTTCAGCTCCATCTCCATCTCTACCCTGACCTTCTTGAGGTCAATAATAATCAAATTCTTTCCCCAGAGCATTCTTTTTAAATTTTCAACTTCTTCCATTAATTGTTGTTCTGTTGAAATTTCTATATCCTCTTGGTCAGAGGGATGAGATATTGTTTCTGCCTCTACTTCTGTGGCTGTTGGTTGATCATCAAGGTTATCCATGGCCATCTGCCCTATTCCTCCTTCTGTATCCATTTGTCCTGTTTCTCCTTCTTCAGTGTTCCTGTCCTGAGGTTCCTCTGCTGGTGCTAGCACTAATGAAGGTCCAGCTCTATCCTCACATGTTCTCAATTCTAGGAGTGCCTCAGCGAGCAGGGCAGTATCCTTCTCGGCTTGTGAGAGTTGCCTCTTCCTTTTGCTTCTCTGAAGCAAAGGTGAGACTGGTGCCTCCGGAGCAGGTCTCCCTTCCTCAGAGTCTGAGGAGATAGTAAAAGTTTGTAAGTTTCCTGTCTCCAGAGCACATGGTGGTATTGAAACTGGACTAGACTATTCATGAACAGATGGTGCTGGAGAATTTCCACTTTGCTTCCTCTTCTTGACCAGAGGGATCTCATCTGAATCATGGGATGGTTCCTCATCCCACCATTTCTCCTCAATTCCCTGTCCTGACTTTTCCCCTGTTAATTCTTTAGGCCCAGATTCCCCAGGTAGAGTCATCTTTCGCCTGATTGACCGAGTCATGTATAGGGGTCGTGTAGGAGCAGGTTTTGCAATCTGTTTGCCTTTCCTCTTCTTGTCAGGAATAGGGGCTGCAGAGGAAGTAGCCTCTTGTGAGGGTGATTTCCTTTTGTGAACAGCTGTGGAGGAGGCTGAAGGCTTAGTTTCCTCATTTTGGTGAAAGGGAGAACTTTCACCTTCTGGTTGTGCTATCTCAGGTTCTCTAACCTAGGGGTTGTGCTCAAGAAAGTTTTGCAATAGTTCTTTTCCATTGGCTTGAGATAGGAAGTGGTGTTTGACTACCAGAAAGATGAGGCCATGATGTTTTATGGGTCCCTTATCTTGTTGATATTTCTCTGCAGTTGCCCTGATGGCAGAATACAATTAATTAGGGATATTGATGCTATACTCAGGGTGCCTATTTCCATGTCTGAGAAAGATCAGCATTTTCATTATGGGCCCTAAATCTATGGAGAATTGGCCATCACAGGTAAAGTACTTTATTAACCAGGTAGCAACAGATGCCCAAGGGTTTGGGAGTGTGGACCTCAAAATTTCTTTGACCTCATTCTTATTCATATGCAATTGGATAGCAGGTTCACCACAAACAGAAAAATTTCTAATTAAATCAGTATATAGGGTTTTCAGGTGATAGAACCTCTCACCTTGTTCAGGAAGTCTAGAGATGTGGCTGATAATTGTTGAGGAGAGACTGATTTGATTTCCTCTCATAGTTATCTGGTTGTCTCTTAAATTCCTAAGGAATTCGTCCACAATATCCTCCTGAAACCCTTTGAATTTGTTTAGGAAATCTAACCATCTAGCAGCCCTTAAAATGTTTGTTGTAGCTACATCCTTTAGAAGACCCGTAGTACTTTCTGGCTCAGACTTTTTCTTGACTCCCATTGCTGAATTGATGCCACCTTCTGTATTTATTCTTTTACCTCCCCAATCTGCAGTCTATCTTTCCCTCTTATCTCTGTGGGCTCCAGAGTACTGTTCAATTTGCTCTGTAGACTCCGGAGAGTTGTTCAATTTGCTCTGTAGACTCTGGAGAGTTGTTCAATTTGCTCTATGTTTTAGTTTATTCCGGAGGTTTGAATGAGGGAGGCTAATTTTTTTAGGCTGGTCTTATGCAAATGGGTTAAGGGACCAAGGCAGTCATAAATGTAGCAGACTGACAAGGCATTCCTAAGGTAAGGTGGCTTTGAGGCACAGATGGCGGCATGCTTGGATGTGAAGAAGGTAATGATGGTGGACAAACGTGTCATCTTGGTAGTACCCAAAATAGAAAGACAGGATAGTTACTAATTAATGACTAATTAAAAATAGATTTACCTGGATTAGTTTTAATGATGATGCGATGTACGTGGAAGGAATGCTGCACCATTTTGGAAACTGCACGTGTCGTGGCAATTAAGTAGCGGCATGAGATGATGTCCACTTCCCTCTTGCACGTGACCTGCAATCATTGCGCTGAGTGGTTCAGAAATCCACACCTTTAGGTGATGTCAGCGTCAGCTCGTGGATACCCCTGTAAATTATTATTTTTTTCTAATTTAATTATTCTTTGTGATGAAGTAGAGGATGAGTCATGATGACCTCATCATATGATTTGTCTACTTCACCAACTGGAGAGGTGGGTCCCTCCCTTATTATGGAGATTGATGACGTTATTCATAGAGCGCCGGAGGTGCTCCTAGTTGGGAAGCGCCAGAGGTGCTCCTAGTTGGAAAGCGCCGGAGGTGCTCCTGCTTGAGAAGCGCCGGAGGTGCATTGGGCCAACTTTTGGCAACTGATCATATCCGGAGCTTAATTATTCAACTGTCCTGAAGAAGGGAACCACTATTTACTAGTTTTCAACTCCCTTGGTCGAGAAAGACAGCCATTTCTGGTTTTCCATCTTCCTCTTTTTTTTTATTATTATTAGAAGGCAGCCATTACTAGTTTTCAACCTTTTTTTCCTTTTTTTTAAAATTTTTTTAGAAGGCAGTCATTGCTGGTTTTCAACCTTCCCCCTTTTTTTAAAAAAAAAATTAGAATCAATCCAACACCGTGATAGAGGAGGTATCCCCTGTATTAAAACACAAATTATTCAGAAACTCTTCTTTAGTAGATGGTCCTTTGTAGAGCTTGATTCAGTGACCATTTACTAGAAATGTGTATGTGCTCCCATCAATTGGTTGCAATAATACAGTTCCATTTTCAAATACCTCCTTTATTTGATAAGGACCCAACCAGTGAGTCTAAAATTTTCCTTTGAATTCTTTGAATTTAGAATCATAAAAAAGAACCCAATCTCCTTGTTGAAATGTCCTCCTTTTAATGTGTTGGTCATGCCATTGCTTCCTCTGGTATTGTACCAGTTCTATTTGCTGAATGGCTTCTATCTGAATCTCATCCAACTCGTTGAGCTAAAGAATTCTACTCTGCTGAATTATAGACAATGGCAGACCAACATCCAATGCAGTTTTAAGTGTCTGGAGTTCAAATTCTATAGATAATATAGGCTTTTTCCCATAAACCAATTCATATGGTGAAAACTTTGTTGTGGACTTCCAAGTGGTGTTGTAAGCCCAAACTGCTTCAGGTAATCTACTAGCCCAATCTTTTCTGTTCATTGCCACTGTCCTTGTTAGGATATTCTCAAGTTCTCTATTAGTTACTTCTACCTGCCCATTTGCTTGAGGATGGTAAGGTGAAGATTTTCTGTGCTTGACTTGGTATAAATCTGTGAATGCCTTGATTACCTGTGAAGTAAACTGAGGTCCTCTGTCTGTAACTATTGATCTTGGGGCTCCAAATCTCAAGAAAATTTTATTGTAGAGGAAATCAACAACTTTTTCTTCTTTTGCAAACTGTAATACTTGAACTTCAACCCACTTAGTAACATAATCTATGCACACTAGAATATACTCCTTGCCTGATGATGGTGGTGAAATTGGTCCCACAAAGTCTAGACCCCATTGCTCAAACGGTTCCATCATGACTTGAGGATGTAGCAGCATTTCCTGGGTAAAGGTTGGCTGCCCCATCCTTTGGCACTGGTCACAGTGCTGCACATACTTCTTTGTGTCTTTATGAAGAGAAGGCCAGTAGTAACTAGCTCCAAGGATCTTGTGGACTGTCCTGTGGAAAGAGTAGTGGCCACCAGATGGTTCATCATGACATGCCCTCAACACATCAAAAGTCTCATCATCCTTTAAACACCTACGTAGAATGAAATCAGGACCACACTTAAATAGTAAACCATTCAACCATTTGTAGGATAAACTTTCTTTAAGTAAACGTTTTCTTTGTTTTGAAGTAAAATGGGATAGATACAAGCCTGTAGCTAAAAGATTAGCTATGTTAGCAAACCAAGGTGCAGTAGTGGATATGGAAAAAAGATGTTCATCTGGGAATTTGTCCTCCACTGGTTGGTCTCCTCCTCCTGTATGCAATCTTGACAGAAAATCAGCAACCAAATTAAACTTCCCTGGGTTATCAACTATGGTAATATCAAATTCCTGCAATAATAATAACCACCTGATAATCCTTGCACCTACTACTGGTTTATTCATTAGGTACTTGATAGCTGCATAATCAGTGTGCACAAATATTTTATATCTGGTGATATAATACCTGAATTTGTTTATAGCATAGATAACTGCTAAGAATTCTTTCTCAGTTGTTGTATAATTTCTTTCTGCAGGGGTAAGGTTTTTGCTGATGTAATAAATGGCATGCATACCTTCTCCTTCCTCCTTTTGTCCTAACACTGCCCCAATGGATTTATTTGAAGCATCAGTTTGTATGTGAAATGGTAAAGTCCAATTAGGTCCCCTTAAAACTGGTGTGACAGTAAGCTTCTCTTTCAAAGTTTCAAATGCTGATTGACAGTCTTCTGTCCACAGAAATTCTGTCTCCTTGTTAAGCAGGGTAAACAGGGGGCAGTTATTCTGCTAAAATTTTCTATGAACCTCCTATAGTAGCTTGCATGACCTAGAAAACTTCTGACATCAATCTGATTTTTGGGTGAAGGCAACTGTGTGATTACTTCTATCTTGTTTTGATCCACTCTGATCCCTTTTTCTAAAATATGGTGTCCCAAAACAATTCCTTCCTCCACCATCATAAAATATTTCTCATGGCTAAGGGATAGTCAATTTTTATCACAGCATTTTAGTACTTTTCCAAGGTTTGTGAGAGCTTCCTCAAAGTTATTCCCATACACAATAAAGTCATCCATGTAGACCTCCATGCATTCATTAGCCAGTTTAGCAAAAATAGCTAGAACCAATCTCTGAAATGTAGTTGGGGCATTGCATAGCCCAAAGGGAAGAACTTTGTAAGCAAAGGTTCCCCAAGAGCATGTGAAGGTGGTTTTGTCTTGGTCCTCAGGTGCTACTTGAATTTGATTATACCCACTAAATCCATCTAGAAAAGAAAATTACTTTCTCCCAGCAAGGTTGTCCAAAACTTGGTCAATAAATGGCAAGGGAAAGTAGTCCTTTTTTGTGGCCTTGTTGAGTTCTCTATAATCAATACACACTCTCCATTTCCCATTCTTTTTAGGCACAATGACAAGGGGTGAGACCTATTGACTGTCTGAGATTGGATATATGAACCCTGCATGGAGTAATTTTTCTATTTCAGTTTTGACAATGTCCTTTAAGACAGGATTCAATCTTCTTTGTGGTTGCCTGATAGGTTTAATATCCTTAGTGTAGATATGATGGGTACAGATCTCAGGAGGTATGCCTTTCATATCTTGGTATTCCCAGGCAAAAGATGCTGAGTGGGAGACCAAAAGCTGGATAAGTTTTTCTTCCTGACTTGTTGTTAACTGAGTATTTATATTAAGTGTTTTCCCTGGCAGAATCATGACCTGTTTTGTAATTTGATCCATATATGTGGTGGGTCCATACATTGGTGTCATGGTATTGATAGGACAAGAATGTGGGAGTAACATGTGGAAGGTGGCTAAGTCCCTGTAAAAGGTTTCCCCACAAGGAATAATGTTAGCAAGGGTACAATGAGAAGAAACAAGAAGTTCTCTCTGAGGATCTTGGGCAAGTTCCATCACATCTTTATTGATTAGGATGTGAGTGAAGTCTTCCATTGTATCATAGTATACTTCATTTTCTAATTCTCCCAGATGTTCCCTAATGGTTACCATAGCTAATGAGGCACTATTGTCCATGTTCTCTATTTCATCCACCCATATTCTTCTTGTGTAATGCACTAATGGTTTAGCTGGAGGATACAGAGATATTTTCTTTAGATCTATCCCATTAGAAATGACCATATCTCCAGTTCGACAATCAATAGATGCTGCTGCAGTAGCCAACCATAGTCTTCCTAAAATAAGTGGATAAGCATTTCTCTGGTTTCTAGGTTCTAGTATTAAGAAATCTACTGGAAATTCCCATGAATCTATCACAACAGGTACATCAGTGATTACTCCTTTTGGAACAGCTATTGACTGATCAGTAAGTTGAAGAATTGTAGTTGTGGATTGGATACCTGATAGAGCTAACCTGTCCATTGTATGAGCTATCATCACATTAATTGCTGCTCCTAAATCAACCAGAACATTTGAAATTTCTACTCTCGAGATGAAAATAGTTATGATAGGATTTCTAGGGTCTCCATATTTTTGGGAAGAGAATTTCTCCCATCAATAGATCCATTACCTTTCCTTCCACCTGTATCATGGAAGGAAAGCTTTTCTTTTTGCCTTGTGTTTTGATACAATACTGTTTAATGAACTGATTTAGTTTTGGTACATCTCTGATTGCCTGGAGAAGAGGAATTTCAATGTTTAGCTTCTTGATTTCTTGTAAAAGTTTCGATTCCTAATTGGGTTGGATTTGTTTTTGTAAAATCTTTTTCTGGGGAGCATTTTGTTTAAGTCATTCTGGGTATGGTGCTAGCTTTTCCATCTCCAGAGCATCTCCGGAGCTCTTATCAGAATTGTGTTCAAGACTGTTCTCCGGAGCCAGCTTTTTAGGAGTAACTCCGGAGTTGTCTGTGGGTGATTTTTCTAGCACTTTTTCGTTAGTAATCTCCTCTGGGGGTTGATTAGATGGATTTTCAGGTTCCTCATCATTGGTTATTTCAACTATAGTTGGAGGAGAAGGTCTTGGGAATGCTTTACCAGAATGCAGCTGGAGATTATTTGAAAATATAGCATTAATTCTAGCTAGATTTTCTTGCTCTGTCATGTAGACAGTTGCTCCCTATTTATTCCATGGGTTTGGTATAGGTTGAGCTGGTAAAGGTGGTTGACTAATTGGTTCATTTTGTGTTTGACCCTGTGTGTTGGAGGATCCAATTAGTAAAGCCTGCTGTTGAGGTTGGAAATGTCTAGGTTGTCCTTGATATTGTTGATGATATCCCTGTTGAGGACCCCATTGAGGTTGCATGTTTTGTGACCCAAACTGTGGTGGCCATTGTTGATTTCCAAAGCTGATTTTGCCTGTTTTGGTTTTGCCAGTTTTGGTTTTGCCAATTTTGGTTTTGCCAATTTTGACTTGGCCAATCCTGCTGTCCCCAAGGAGGATTATTTTGAGGGCCATGCCAAGTTAGATTCCACTGGTTATTTCCCCAATTAGAAGGACCCCTGTAAGAAGACTGGTTTGGATACTGATTATAAGGGAAATTTCTAGCTTATTTTTGTCCCACATAGTTCAACTCCTCTTCTATCACAGCATTCTTTTTGCTCAATCTTTTCAAGGTTGGAAGTTGACTACACTGACTGGTAGGATGTTCCCTATCACATATCTGACAAATCTCTGATTTGTCCAAGGGGCATTCTCTCAACATGTGTTTGTTTCTACACCTAGGACAATAAATGGAAAGCGGTTCAGTTGCTCTGCTTTGATCAGTTGTTCTGGTTTTTGCTTGAATCCCATCCAATGTGGTATTTAGTTGGCCCAGAATGTCTATTTTTAGATTTGCAATTTCCTCCATCAACTGTCCTATTTCATTTTTCCCTTTAAAAGTTTTGGATGACCTTACTCCATCTTGAGTTCTGAAATAGTTCCTGCAGAGTTCCTCTATATCAGGTATTTCTATTTTGTTAATGTTCCCTTTTCCCATTAGGTCTAGAGCCTGTTTTGATTCTTTATCCAATCCTTTTATAAACAGGGTTCTAGCCAAGGAGTGATCCACTGGATTACCATACCCTCTCAAGGCAAAATTAAACCTATCCACATAGTCTTCTAAAGATTCTTCCTCCCCCTGCCTAATTTTAAACAATTCTTCATTTTTATTACTGGATCTGCAATAATCTTGGTATTTTTCCAAAAACTCTATTTCTATTTGATCCCAAGAATGGATAGAACCCTGGGGTAAACCCATAAACCATCTCATCGCAGAATTTTTCAGGGTTGAAGGGAACAATTTGAGTTTCTGGTTATCTGATCCATAATCATAAGTTTGGCAGACTACTTTGAATTCAAACAAGAACTGATCTGGATCCTCAGAAGAAAGTCCTCTAAAATTTGGCAGATGTGCTGGTGAGATATTCTTCATGGGAGCATTGTCTCCAGCAGCCAAAACAATAGGATAAGAGAAGGTTCTTGGAGCTTGATTTTCCTCTTCCCCATGATTATCATTTTCCATGTTTAGTACTGGTTCTTCTTCTTGAGGTTCCAGGAAATTAGGTTCTACCAAAGGATCTGCCTCAACTTTTCATTGTGATTCTTGGATATAATTGGCAAGTGGAATGTCTGGAGGATCTAAGGGATTGCTATTTTGAAGTGCATGTCCCAAATTAAGATCTAGGTTTCCTTCCTCAACAAGATTTTGTACCACCTCACTGCTTTCCCCTATTGTGTGTTGTTGGGGTGTCTGCTTAATATATCTTCCTTTTAGATCTCTAGCTCTAACCATACAGATCTATTCTAAAAACTGTTTTAACTCAGTGTCCCTAATTAACACAAACTAATCCCCGGCAACGGCGCCAAAAATAACAGGTTGTCACTGTACCTCATCATTTAATCTATTTTCAGATGTCAAAGAACCAGGGCTGTGTCCATGGCTGTCTGTAACTAGGGATTCTAAGTGACCAGTTTATAGCTAGTCCTAATGCTTAAAAGAACGATTAATCTATCTGCTTGTTGAATAAATGTAATGAATGCTAGAAAATAGAATAAAACAGGAAATGTACTCAAAGCAAAGAAAAAATAACATGCATCTATCTATTAAAATAGGAAATACTATTATAAGAGAAAACTGAAATAATAAAACAGAGATACTAGCCTCCTGCCTGAGTGGTGAGAGTGGGCCCTTGCTCCACACCCTTGAGGCTGAAGGCTATTGCAGGAAATCAGCACAAAAGATGATCTAAACTAAATTCAGTCTAATTCATTTATTTCTGCATTCATGAAAATATGGCTATAATAGAACTGAGATCTCCGAAAATCAGAATAATTTTATCATTGTCCCCTTTCTACTATTTCTGAGAGTATATATATAAAAATGAGTGATGATAAATCACTAAACTTATCTACCAGTCTTTCTATGAGATGACACCATCTCTTATCTGTACTTAACTGTCTAACTTATGAAAAATCACCATGCGAGAAAGGTAGACTTGAGTGGAACAGAAGTCCACTCAGAAGTCTAAGTTTAAGTCTTAATACACTTGGGCATCAAAGCCCTGAAAATAAGCATATTAGATCAGTTCAATTTGTAACTCATGCAAAATCTTTGAAAAGATAAAACTTTAGCAGTTTAACTAATAGTCGACCCTTCATCACTTAGGTGATGCTTTGAGTGAAGTGAGGGGTATTTAAGATCGCTCTTGAGAGTGTTTGGTCAGCAGCTCTGCTTGGAAACATGCCCTGCTTTCAGGAGGCACCAGAGATGGCTGTTCCCATCTGTAGCTCCGGAGATACTGTTCCTGCTGTAGCTTCAGAGATACTCCAGACTTTCGCAGAGCTCTGGAGAGGCATTCCCCATATCTTCAAAACTCCAGGTGTCATGGTTCTTCGGTATAGTCTCCAGAGATCATTGAAGACGATCTTCGGAGATGCACAAAATCATTGTTCTTGGTATCTACACCTGTGGATTCAAAAAGAGAGAAAAGTTCTGCATTTTTTTCCCATCAACCCCACGTACATTAGTCACATAATCAAAAATTCTAATCTTAAGTAATCTATCTTAATTAATCACTAAATAGAACAATCTTGCTAACTTATTTGGGTGCAGACACTAGGAAGATGAACTGAGAGAGAGGAAAAAGAGAGGCAAAAGAGATGTATTTCATGAGTGCAATTTGGCACTCATCAGTGAGGATGTCCCATTGCCAGTCAATGGACAATTCCTCAAACATTTTTTTCAGGCATAAGTGACCTCATGATAGTCGTATATTATATTGTACATTTGTATAGTTGTTTGTACAGTTTTGTTTGTTTGTTTTGTTTTGTTCTTGTTGTGCTTGTTTGTTGAGCTTTTATTTTGATTAGTCAAGATGATGCACTTCATCACCACAGAAAATAACTAAATTGTTAGGATTCAAGTGATGAGATCAGATTTAGACATAGGTTATGATTCATTCTAAGAAGTATTCATGATCAGGTTTGTGATTTCTTTTCATCAGGGTGCCTTTTCTTGATCAAAGTGAATCAATCACAATGAAACACTTAAAAGCCTTGGGTTTGTTGAACTCACAAGTATAGGTGTTAAGTGAAAAATCTAAAGGGACTCCCTTGCTACCAATACAATCTCCAACCTAAAGCTGCAAGTGACTATACCTTGTACAAATGAGCTGACACGATGATATCAGATATAAATTTTAAAAATAAGATTAGAAAAGAAATAAAATTAGGCCATCTAAGTAACTCTACCAGGGCTATGAACGCCTGCTGGCAGTAGGGCTCTACTTAGGAAGATTGTATAGATAACCTTGCCGGGGCTATAGACGCCTACTGGTAGCCAGGTTGGCTATGAGGGATGATCTCCAACTATATAGTTTAACACCAGTTACTTATGTTTCAACTTGCTTTCAAGATGAGGATAATTAATCATTTGCACACACATGATCCTTTGTTAGCATTGTTACCATGATGAACTTTTATCATTCAGGAGATCATGATGCTTGTGCTTAGAAAGAATTAGAATACTATAGATGAATGTGATCACATCACTTGAATCATTGGAATTTATTTGTTTTCTTTGGTGGCAAGTTGTTGTGTGGTTACACAACATGCCCCATTTTGACTTGGCAAAATAGGGACCCAACTTTTTGGCTTGGCTTGTGTTTCCTGTTTCCTGGCGGTCTGGTAAAAGTAAGTCATGCAGATCATCATGCATGAAGACGCTGGGTAAGTCATCATCATGAGGTTAGATTGTCAAAGTTCATATTTCATTCTAGTAACCTCATATGTAGAAAGAACATCACATTTCATGCAGGTTTGCCTTTTACATCACCCTTATATTCGTTAATGCGTGAAAGTTATGAACGGTCAAAATCCTAGTCAAACCTGATATTCATAGAGGAGGATCTTATTTCTCAATATCCGTCATATTTTAAAAGATCACCCCGATCCAATTTATCACCCGAGAAATCATGCGGTCCAAATATCCAAATGTCAATTTTAGGTGATAGTGACATTTACCCGTCAGAGGCCTTATATATTTCATGAGGATCATATTTCTCAATGTAACCCGATATTTCCAAATATCCTCTAGCCGTGAAATATCACCCTAAGCCATTATCCTGATGACGTCATTTAATTCTGATAAGCAAAGAAATGAATATGACGATGACGTAATCATCATTTTTGCTCCTCGGGGGCATATTTCCTAAAAATGATCCTGCTCACATATCATGACGGTGACGTCATGATGCCTTAGCGATATACTGAGTCAATATCTAGATGACGTCACCCTGATATCCTGAGAGAGAGAGCATATTAGTTTACCCGGTCATCATATTTTTTGTAACATCACCAGTTATATTGGAATATCCTCCTGATGTGTTAAGTATGACCTAAGGATGCAATTCACCGCCCGATATCATCGAGATAGTTTTTGTCTCTTAAGGAGGATCATCATATTGCACCAAGACTGATATTTGGATATCACCACGATATTCCAAATGATATCATGTAGTCGTATATCATGCTGTACGGATATCACCCCGCTCTCATTGCCGCCACTAACATTTAATGCGCAGAGGTGGTAGGTAGTTCCCGCAGACCACAAAACCCGATGACACACCTGGCAAAATCCTAAGTTTCCATAGAGAAAATCAACGAATAAAATCTAATGCGTCAGGGGTTGTCCTAATTTCGCCCTAATTGTAAGGTTAAAAGGTAAATTCATCATCATTTTCACATTTACCTTGCGATAAAATCATTTTTATAGAGCCCCAGCTGTCCATACCTTCATACAGGCGATACTCATACGAACAGAACTTACAGGCGGGAAGAAGCACGCGATTATCAACAGAACTAAGAGCATTTTCTAGAAAATCACTGGTATAAGGGGATCTACATAACCAGGTAAGTAATTGAAACCCTCATCCTGTTGCTTCTGCATGTTCAGGTATGACGTTGCCAGTTTGGTTTATGCATCCCATGATAAGGAAAATGCTAAATAAATACAGTGTGCATGATGATTAATAGAGATAAATGATGATGTGCATGCTTGTGAGACCCATTGTAAGATAAATTGTGTTAATTGTAGATATCCATGGCTGACAAGAGGTTAGCTAAGTGTGAGGCTAAATTCAGCAAGCCTATGTTCGCATCTCCTAGAGGAATCTTGTTCAAGTATGGGGTCATAACCGATACCCATCAAGGTAGTACTGATTTGGAAGCCTGGTCCGCTAAGATGAACGATGAAAAGAGTAAGAGTCTCCTGTTGGATGCAGTTTTCATATCAGGAATGTGGAATGCAGCTGGTTTTCCATACTCCATGGAGTCTCCAGAGCTGGTCATTGAATGTGCACGAAATTATAATCCAGAACCCAGACAGGTGGTGAAGCATGGGAGAGTATATGCAGACCTATCCATCAAGGGTCTTTCCCAGACATTTGGACTGCCATTGGGAAAAAAGGTTAACAGTGTGGACCTGAAGAAATCTAAACGTGAATATGAAAACAATAAGAAGAAAGCAAGAAATACCATGTATCAGTGGAGGGCTAAGAATAGCACATACCCTGTAGCAGCAAAACTTCCTGTGCACCTGTATAAATATGATTTTGATGACGAATATCAGTATATGATTACATTACTGAGCAGAGTGACAGGCCAGCCTGATGCTGGTAGTTTTAAAGATTAGATGTGCGGTGTCATCATGATGTGCATATATTCAGACATCAAGCCACTGTGGGGCCAATTGATAAGTGATGCACTGCATGATCACCTGATGAACCTAGGAGGTTCAAGTTGTGCCTTTTATATGACGTCATACATTGTTTACTCCTGTGCTTACAAAGGCACATTTGATGCACTGGTTACAGATAGAAAGGTTACAGGCACAATCAATGCTGTGCATATCTGGGATCATCATCCCCAGTTACAGAGAGCTAACTACCTCCAAGACTACAAATTGGTAAATGATGCATTCTCTATGCATCTAGTAAGAACCATGGAGGAGGATAGGACAAAAAGATTAAGCATGGAGGCTCAAGAAATAATCTACAGGCATGGAGCCTAGTACATTCAATTTGCAACATTTTCATACATGAGGATTGAAGGCTTTGAGGGTCATCCCCTCATGCTGCCAAGATACCACATCGATGCAATAATCCTAATGGAATTCATCAGACAGAGCTCCACAATGCTGAAAACATATAAGGATGCTCAAAAGTTACTACCAATCTTGTTTCCAGTCACCATTGGCTGGTATATGTGTCCAGATTCAGAAAAGATCAAGAAAGTCATAGGTACTTTGAATATAATGCAGTTGCAGCCATTCCCACTGGTAAGGCAATATGATCCTTATGGAAGGATGCAGAAAATAATAGGGAAACCTATTCATCAGGCACACCTGGAAGACTTCTGGGTGGATTGTGAAGATGAAGCAGAAGCCAGAAGAAGATACCAAAGGTTGACGTTAAATTAAATCAAAACCTTTGATAGCATCCCCATTCCTTCACAGTTGAAGAAAGATGATGGCAAGGTAATGGCAAATGAATATGAAGAAAAGAAAATATATAATGATATAATATCTGCACCTAATCTGGCTATTCAAGAAGATATATCTTTAGATCCTTTCATTGCCAGGACATTATAGCTAACCCAAGCTTGGGTTGATGAACAAATTGGGGCACTGAAGAAGAAAGGTGTTGCCATTACTATGGATAAGAAAAAGAAAGGGCTGGATATTCCTGATGAGGAATATGATGATTTTACAAACGAAAAGAGAAAATCTAAAGGAGAAAGGCTGCCTCCACAACAAAAACAAAGCAAAAGACCCCCTAGGGGTAAGAAAGTTGATAATGAACCCAAGGGGGTGATTATAGAAAGGGCAGTATTTCCAGCTGAGGATGCAGAGGCATTAGGATTAGGATTAGCATCACCTCCATGAGAAGGTAAACAAAAGAAGAAGAAAGGTAAGACAGCGGAGGTAGAAATTACTGAGACCCAAGAAGAGGGTCAATCCTCACAAAAACCAATAGAAGAAGATATCCTCATGGAAGAGGATACTGAAGAAGAGGAGCCTCCTTTGTTATTTAAAAGGAAGAGAAAAGCCCCACAAGTGGTGGTAGCTACCACACCTAAGAAACCAAGGACCTCTATGAGGGGTGAAATAAAGCAATCCCCTATAGTGCTAAAAGGGGCAGGTAGTGAAGTTTTCCATAAGGAATTTCAACACAATGTTCCACTTCCTACCATTGTGAAGTTTAAGGTTGAACAAGCAGAAGAGCAAAGAAAAGAAACCTCATAAATGTTTCAAGCAGGTCATGTCTTACTGCATGAGACAGTAGACTTATCTGATGATGAGGTAGTGAAGGATGTAGCTTCACAAAAGATGGAGACTCTTGTTGCTGGTACACACATAACTCCTCATAGGACTCCATCAGGAAGAACAATATTGGAGGAGATAAAGTAGGTGGAACCTAAAAAGGAAAAAAGTCCAGAGAAGATAGCTCAAGAAATTGGGCTGGACACATTAGTCGCACAGGTGACAAGTCCTGTAGTAGTGGATCTGACATACAAACAGGATGTAAGTCCTGAACATCCAGCAGGTACACCTGATGAAGAAGAACATATAGAAGAAGCGCAGATGGCAGAACCAGAGAGCCATACTTCAGAAATAAGCCAACAAAGCCAAGAAGATACATCAGTTGAGCCTGCTATAGTAGAGGTTCAAGAAAAGAAGGCTGACGAGAAGGATACAGTAGAAAATCCTGCTGCTAAAATTCAAAAATTAAGTAGTGCAGGTATGGAACAAATTGCAGTTGCAAAACAAGTAGAAGCACCTAAAGAAGATTCCATAGTATCCACTATTATGAATGTGCCTCATCAAAAGGAAAAGTCAAGAGTGGATGAGGTAATGGAAGAGGAGGATCATGATCATCAGGATCATAATGTAGACACATCACAGGATCCTCCACCACAGGATGATGCTCCTCCGGAAAAGGAAGCACCTCAACAGGAGGAGGTACCACAGGATCACCCTCAAAGTGAGCATCATGAAGAAGAAATGAGAAAAACACCTTCTCCATCACGTATGCTAATAGATACAGGAGATCAAGGTGAACACCATGATGATGCTTAGAAACATGATCAGGTACCTCAATGGTTGGAGAAGGAAGTCAACACAGAGGTAGATTTTGAAATTCAGGAATTTGATATATCTACTTTATTTTTTGAAAATATAATAAAACCAAAGAGGAAGGCCAAAATGACTTCGGCCATAAAGAGGGATCCGACAACTGGAAGGAGGACTGCACAAATTGCAATCCCCACTATAGAAAAGGAGAAAGGTAAAATTACCTTAGATGAATTTCAGATCAGCACAGTTGACCTGGGGTTTGGAAACGAAGACCAGGAGGGTCAAGAGGGCAAAGACATCATTGATTCTTTAATTCAGAAAGTGAAAAGAGAAAAGGATAAAAATAAGCAACACAAAGAGCACATTGCTCAGTTGCATGCCTATATAAGGAAGTTGACTAATACTGAAGATACTTCAGCTGAACATGCAGTCCCATTGACTGCCATTTCCCAAGAAGAGGTAAATAAATTAGATCTCATGAAACATGAGTCATCTGTATTAAGGAAATGGATGCTATCCACATTGGATGTAGCAGAAGAAGTAATAAAGGCCTCTCTAAAGAGATGGAACTCCCTCAGTATCTCTAGGAAAAAGGTAGATAAATTGCAAATGGAGACAGGTAAAAGGTCTTTCCAATTGGAGAAGATATTAGATGCCTTGGGAGAAATAAGGAGGATAAATCCTCAACTGCTCATCAAGAAGCAAGTACTGGATAATAACATTGCTTTATTAGTAAATATATGGTACAAGGACATCCAGTTTGAATGTGGAGTACTTAAAGGATGCAATAATAAACTGAGAGATCTCAGCATGAAGATGCATGATATGCTGGCTATTGAAGCAGAAATTTGGAGGCATTGGAAGGAAAGGTAGAAGGAAAGATAGAAAATCAGGATGAAGAGTTTGCAATCAAAGCTCTACACACCAACTTCCAATCAGCATCTGATGATCCACTTGTTCACTTGACGGAGGAAGTAATAGATAAAATGATGAGGATCAAAGTCAAGATAGAAAACTATAATGAGACGCTGCACAACAGAAAAGGTAAGCTAGACAGCATCAGAAACAAATACGAGGCACATAAGCATGCCATCATCAAAGCAAAGACCCAGGATGGTGGAGAAATAGACAAAATAGTGCAATTGTATGAAAATGTCAGGGTCCTCATGCAGCCTCATATGTAAGGTCATCATCATCAGGATGATGAAAGTTCAGGAAGTGATGCACATGATGATGGTGCACATGAGTCGGATAAAGTAGATGATGATGCATAATGAAGTAAATATCAGCATCTGATACTTAGTGAAAATAAGTAATCCAGATAGTTGCCAGCTGGAAACTTGTGCCTTTGTGATATGGTTGACTTAGTCAAGAAATAATGACTATAAAGATTCATAGACAAATCAAGATTTTTTAGATCTTTTGTAGCGGATTCCTCACCTTGCTCTATAAAAGGTGTTGGAATGCCTCATTTCTATTATTCAAAACTTAATTGAAATCCGTCTGCTGAAATATTCAGGGCTCATTTCAAAGCTTTTGTATACATTTATATCCTTGCATACTTAATGAATGAGAAGACTGTTTTGATTACAATTCATAGTAAATCTTGAGTAATCAGTGTGTGAATTCTGGATATATGTGGTGATTTGCTGCATCCCTTGGAGTGCATGTCTACTTACATATGTTGTCTTCATACAATTCCTTTGAAGTTAGCATCAACTATATCTAGCTGTGGAATGTCCTGGTGAAAATATGGTTTGGTTTTCTTCTCTTCATGACTGTATCTGATGTACATGCGGTTCAAAAGCTAAAGGTTCAACATTAATTCAAAGCATTTCTCTCAATTTCTTTTAAATTTTAGAGCATTTCACTATCATAACTACAAATAATTGATAATCTCAAGCAGATAATACAAATATGTGGATATCTCGTAGATAATCACAAATATTTAGTATATTTGAAGATAAAGCATGTATAGTTGAAAATACCATGCAAAGATTTGAGTATTTCAATATCATTAGATCAAATAACAACATAAAATGACCTCTCTGTAAAGAATCTTTGCAGAAACTGTGTCGTGATGATGAGATCCACATAAGGGCCCAAAATGGAAATAGCAACTCACATCAACCTCTGAGTAATGTCAGATGATTAAGATCTAATCAACGGAGACTTGGGATCATGAATTCCCTGAATTCATTGTATCTTTCAAGATGAATAAAGGTTAATGTGTACTTTTATTCTATGTTTGTTTGTGACTAACATCATAACCAACACGAAGAGGTATGCATCTTGCTCCATTGTAGGCCAGTAGTATCTAGTTCTGATGATTTTCTTAGCTAGAGTAGGACCACTAGAGTGAACTAGTACCTCATGTACCTCACGTAAGGTCATTTGTGCTTCCTCAATATCAATACATTATAGGAGGGTGTTGTCAAAGCCACGACAGTAAAGGGTGTCACTGATGCTGACATATTTAGTAGCTGGACGGATGAAGGTTTTACGTTGGTTGGAAGATAGGTTAGGTGGAAGGGTTTGATCATGCAGGTATGTGTAGATGTCATTATACCATGGAGATGTGGGACCAACAATTTCACACACCATCTCAGATTCAGGGATGTCGAAGGCAGGGATCAGTAGTTGTTCGACCAACAACTCAAATTGAGGAGCATTTTCAGGATATCCAAGAGAGATCCTATTGTAGCCATTGCATCAGAAGCCTTGTTCTATACTCTGGGGATCTGATTAAAGACCACTATGTTAAAGTAAAGTTTGAATCTATCGACCATTCTCTTGTAGGGCATTAACTTCTCATCTTTTGTGTCATATTCATTATTGACTTGCTTGATTACAAGTTGGAATCCATCGAAGACTTGCAAAATCTTGATTTTCCAATTGATGGCCATGTGTAACCCAATGAGTAATGCCTCATATTCAACAATATTATTTGTACAAGAAAAGGCTATCTGAAATGCTTTAGGAATAGCATCTCCTTGAGGTGTGATGAATAGAATGTCAACCCTGAGCCATGATTTGTGCAGGAACCATCAAAGAATAATGTCCATGTTTTGGGAACTTCTACGATAAAGACTGATTCATTTGGGAAATTTGTAACCAATGGATAATCTATTGTTGTAGGTGCCTCTGCCAGTTGGTATGTGATTACTTGTCCCTTTATTTCTTTGCGGTCAACATACTCTATGTCGAATTCACTCAATATCATGACCCATTTAGCCAAACGGCCTGTCAATTTTGTCTTGTTGAGCAAATATTTGAGGGGGTCAATCTTTGCAACGAGCTTTATTTTGTGGTTCAACATGTAATGACACAATTTTTGAGTGGCGAAAACTACCACAAGGCATGCGCACTCTATAGAACTATAATTTATCTTGTACCCCACTAATGTTCTGCTTATGTAATAGATAGCTCTTTCTTTGCCTTCATTTTTTGCCAAAACTACCCCCCGTGCTGAAAATGTTGATGTGTATAATAGAAGGGGCTTTCCTGGTATTGGAGGCATGAGGACTGGTGGAGTTAGCAGATAATCTTTCATTTGTTGAAAGGCCTCTTGACACCATTTTGTCTGGAAAAAGGGCACTCCTTTATGAAGTAGATGTTGAAATGGATGGCATTTGTCTACCAGTTGTGTGATGAACTTGCAAATTGCTTGAAGTCTCCCTTGTAAGGTATGAATTTGTTTGAGATTCATTGGTGGAGGCATGTCCATGATAGCTTTGACTTTGGCAGGGTCGACCTCTATGCCTCAACAAGAAACAATATAGACCAACAACTTGCCTAATGTGACCCCAAAAACACATTTCTTAGGGTTTAACCCAACCTTGTATTCTTCTAGCCATGTAAAAACTTTATCCAATACATCCAAATGAGTGTCTCATGTCACTGATTTGGCCAATAATTCATCCACATAATCCTCCATAAATATATGCATGTAATCATGAAAGATTATCATCATTGCTCGTTGGTAATATAGACCAACAACTTGCCTGATGTGACCCCAAAAACACATTTCTTAGGGTTTAACCCAACCTTGTATTCTTCTAGCCATGTAAAAACTTTATCCAATACATCCAAATGAGTGTCTCGTGTCATTGATTTGGCCAATAAGTCATCCACATAATCTTTGATAAATATATGCATGTAATCATGAAAGATTATCATCATTGCTCGTTGGTACGTTGCTCCGGCATTTTTGAGGCCAAAGGGCATAACATTCCAACAGTATGTGCCCCATGGACATGTAAACGTAGTTTTCTGTTGATCTTTAGGAGCTATCCTTATCTGATTATAGCCTTAGAAACCATTCATAAACGAGAGCATCTCATATCCTGCCATGAGATCAACTATGATATCTATGTTTGGTAGTGGAAAATCATCTTTTGGACATGCTTTGTTCAAATCTTGAAAGTATTCACAAATTCTTATTTGGCCATTAGGCTTGATAATTGGTATTAGGTTAGAAACCCATTTTGGATAGTCGATCAGCCGGATGAAACCCACATCAAGTAGTTTTTTCAATTCTGCTTTGACCAACAACGCTATTTGTGGATGCATTTTTCTCAACTTTTGCTTTCCGGTTTGGCATTTGGTAACAATGGCAGGTGATGTAGGACTAGTTGTGGATCAAGCCTTAACATGTCAGTGTAGGACCAGGCAAAATTAACTTGTCTTGCTAATAAGAATGCTTTGAACTTGGGCTTCTCTTGTTCTATTAGTGATTTAGCGAAATGGACAATCCATGGATTCTCTTCTGTACCAATATTTGTCTCCATTAACTTTTCTACCAACAGTGGTCATCTCTCTTGCATGATTGGGAGCACTTCCAACCCTCCATCTTTGGGCACCTCGAAGAGGTTTCTCTCATATACGTCCTTTATTTTTACTTTTTATGGTCAAGAGGTGCCTTTCAATTTTCACCTAGAGACCTTTTTTCATTTTCTTTTTCATTTTTGCGACTGGAGGGTGGAGTAGACTCTCCAAGTATGTTGAATTGTCAAGGTCCATGATGTATCCAACTTTATGATCCCTGTTTGGTATGCCTTCATGGAGTCCCATGAACTCAGCAATAGCTTTGTCATTCTCGAATAAATCAAGGCTTGGCAGTGTTTGTTGGTCCCATTCAATGAATTAGGGATGGACTAATGGTAGGTCATCATCAATATCCATGTAGCTTAGGGATATGGGAGACAAGGTGCAAATGGAAGTATCATCGGGGTCTTAGAAGATACTAATCCAAGCTAAGCCCTCAAGAAGATTAGGTTGTGAAGATTTGGGTTCAGGTTTGGGAGGGTCCCTTAATGTCTCGATATCTTTGGAAGTACTCGCGTCCTTACTTAAAAGCAACTTAGTACTAGGAGCCTTCACTTGTCATGGTGTGTACCCTAGCCCTTTGTTTTTTGGTAACATGGTTGGCTGTATGGGCTCCATCCTTCCATTTTTGCTAGGCCCAAGTCTGTTGTGCCCATCGTATCCTTGTTGTTTTACAAACTTGTATCCTTTTCCATATTGTTCCACAGGTAGTTGTACATGTTTGACCTCATCTTCCTCTTTGTAGAGCCACTTAGATACATCATCATCCACATCTTCTTTGCTTAGTTCACTCCATTTGGTAAAGGTGGTAGGGGTAGCTTGAATAGTATCCTTAGGTTTGATTGGAGCTAGTTTGCCGTGGGATTTTGGTGACAATGGCAGCTTTCTAATGTAGTAAGAGATCTCAATCTTGTATTCTCCACACCCTTTGTCATGGATCCAGATCTTGAGTTTGACAGAGGGAATGAATGTGGTGGGGGACTTTGAAAGAGTGGCAGGGTCTATGTAGTGGGAGGAAATGGGAGGTAGTATTCCCCTATTCACAGGCACTTGGTGTTGAGGTACTTCTCTCAGATGGCTGCAATATTGGAAGGCATCGAGATCACCAGGTATAGTGATTTATGTGCCATTATAAGGGAATTTGATGCATTGATGATAAGTGGATGGTACGACTTTCATGGCATGGATCCAAGGTCTACTAAGGATGAGGTTGTAGGGAAGTTCTAGATCCAAGACGTGGAATACAATATTCAATGTAGCGAGCCCAACTCTCACAGGAAGAGAAATCACACCCTTTGAGGAGCATTATCCATCATCATAAGCCTTGATCACAATTATTTTGGTGGGATCTACACAAGCTTCAAAGTATCCCAATATCATGACAAGCTTCAAAGGACATGTTTAATCCGGCTCCACCATCTACCAAGACTCGTCTAATCTTATGCTTGTTGATGAAGACCTCAAGGTGTAATGGATTGATGTCATTAGGTTGATTTGAGGGTAAGTCAAATTCAGTGAAAGTGACATGATTGGTTGTAGCCAAATGTCTTACCATGGCCTGAAATTGGTTGGCATTTAGGTCGGTAGGGACGAATGAATCAAGGAGAGCTTTATCCAGGATGGCGCTTGCTTCGAGGATAGGCGAAGCAATTCAAAAATAGATATTTGTGTCGGAGTTTTCTTCAAATGGTCCAAAAGGTTATATTGGGATGCAAGTAGCAGGTCGAATGTAGGACCTCATAAGGTTAGCTTTATTCTTCTAGTGGTGACAACACATTCAAGTCAAGACTTGATGGTTATCATGGACACATTGCTTTCACATGCATGGATGTTGTTGACCGTGTACTCATAGGCAACATGATTATAGTTTGGTTGTTTATTTGTTTTAGTTCCTGAAGTGGAGGCTTTTCTTGATCCATAATCTTGTAAAGGATTTGTAAAGATAGTGTGGTTAGCACTAGAAGTCCCTTGTGGATTGTCTAAGGTTATATCTCCTTGCTCAATAAGGTCTTGTATAATGTTTTTCAATTTATAACAATTCAAGGTTTTGTGTCCTTTTATGCGATGATATTGACAAAATTCATTATCATTCCATGAAGGAGGTTTAAAGACAGGATCGTATTGTTTCACCTCCAATAGTTAAATCAAGTGGGCTTGTAGCAACTTTTTCAAGATAGACTCGATGGGTTTGGGCAAGGGTGTGTAAGTTCGTTGTGTAGGATTAGTCCTAGACAGAGCCCTTCTTTGATTGTTTTGGATAGCATTTGTCATTTGTTGAGGAATGGGTTGTGTATTAGGTGGTGGTGGTGCTTTGAGTGTAAGGATGGAGCCAGCTTTGTTTGCATCTTTGGCATATACAACCCCATCATTTGTGACATTTTTATTCCTAGACCAGAATTTATTTTTATTGTAGGAAGTATTAGTGTTGTTTCAATTTTTGTTAAAGATTTTAATTGTACCCTTGGCTATGAGGGCCTTTTCGATTGCTATTCCCTTTTCAACAACCTCTCCAAAGGTCGTGCAATAATGTATTTATAGTTGATGCATAAGTTCCATATTAACATTCTCCACAAAGATAGGGACTAGTTGATTTTCTGATATATGGCAAGGACATTTACTAGCTAAACCCCTTCATCTTTGGAAGAAAGAGAGAAATGTCTCTCCATCTTCTAATCTTGTATGGCATAGCATGGCTATGCTTATGTATGATTCAATATTGTAAGAGAAGTGGGCTATAAACTTATCAACTAGCTTTGTCCATGTCCTTATCCCTGTGGGGAGGTGTGCGAACCATTCAAGTGCTTGACCTGCAAGGCTCCATGGAAATAGTCTCATTAAGTATGTTTGGTCAAATATGAGCTTGAGACATGCAGTGTGGAACTCACGTACATGCTCAATAGGGCTCCTCTTTCCTCTATATTTGTTGAAATTCAGTACGGTGAAATTTTGGGGAAAGGGAGGCATGTAGATACTTATGTCGAAAGGATCTGGGTACAAGTCCTCCATAGAGTATGCTTTTTTGGTTCCTGATACTTACATATTGGAAAATTATCATTTCAAGGAATGCATTTCATGTGCTAGGACCTCTATGGGAGATAGCGATGTATCGGTAGCATTTGTGATCACATTTTGGTAGGGATTTTCTATGTTAGCAATTAGTGTGTTTTGGGTCCCTGTGTTGACAACAAGTGGAGTTGTGTTTGTGTTAAAAGGGGTGTGTAGTGGAATTGAGTTTAGGTTTTGTGTATTTGGTATGTAGGTAGTGTTGGGATTTATGTATTGGTAATGGGGTGGAACACTTGTGTTGTGTTGGTTTTGGAGGGGGTTTGTTTGGAGAAGGATGTTAGGGTCAACTTGTTGCGGTAAGGGGTTGCTATGGGTATTTTGATAGGTCACACCAATACCTTGGCTAGACACATTGTTGTTTAGTCCAAGAGGGTCCACATTAAGGTTGTTCAATTATTTGTTGGGTTGGGACCCTATATTTATGTTTGCATTAGGTGTAGCATTAACCCCTTGTGTTTTTGCTCGCAAGGTCACTATGTGTATTATTTGCGTCCTTTTGTTTTAATCTATGTTTGTCATCGAAGCAAATGGGTTCACAAAATTCAAAGGTTGTGACATGACATTTGCATTATTGGTGTCAAATGGGGGAGGCACATGGGAGATTGTGGAATCTTGTGACATTTCCCCAATGGGAATGTTGGCATGTTCTTATGTAGGATTTATGTGGCTAGTGGAATGTGTTGTTTGACCTTGACCTTGTGTGACATTATTTGGTGATGATTCTACAATCATATTGATGTCTACTCCTGGGGGAAGTTTAGTACCATTTTGCAAGAGACACATGAGGTAAGATTGAGGATTGGCGGCTATCATTTCATCTAAGATACTCAACAATCTAGGGTCTTGGGAAACTTCCTTGATTTCTTATTAGGTAACCCATTGGTTATTTTCTTGAAAAGTGAAGTTTTCAAGGGGGTTTGGCATGTTGGAGTGAGGTTCATGTTGCTCGTTAGAGGAGGCCCCAAATCTCATTGTGTTAGTGAGATAATCTAAGGATTCCTCTCCCTTTCTCTTATTTTTCAACCGTGTCTCTACCATATTGTTGTAAGTATGTGCTAACTGGTGTTTTCATTGATGTCAACATGTTTGTGTTGTCATTGGTGCCAATTGTATCTTCTGATATTGATGTTTGTTGATTGATTGAAGAACAACGTCTGAGCATTTTGCTCCGCATTTTCTCTATATTGAAGACTAGAGTATGAGCTTTGGATATGAATTAGAGAAGTGTTTGAAGATGCTAAATTCAGAATTTGGTGGTTTGGATCACTGTGTAGAAAAAGCTCTATTCACCAGTGTGAAGACTATGCCTAGCAAGGTTTGTAGAGTGACAGGGAGAAAGTGTTTTGCTCCGCATTTCTCTGCAGATTGGATTTTAGCTTTGCAGTTTTGGACTTAAGCTAATAAGGGCCTTAGTCATCTTCCTTCAAAAGGATTTGTCATTTGGTGCTCCGAAAGGTAAGTTAGTGACTAGCAGAGTTTGACAGTGTCTTAAAAGAAATGATATGTGATATGTTCTTCAAGTGATATATGTTGTGTTCAAGTGAGATCTATTGCGGTTGGATTTGCTGGCTACCAAGTGACTCTATGTTGTTTGTAGATGTGTCCAGAATGTGTTGAAGACATGTGATTGATCCACAAGCTACAATGAAGATCTTACAAGCATGTTTATATGTGTTCTTTATATGTGCATAAGTTCTAGCCGACCTGGTTTGTCACACTTGTTACGGAGGTGATTCGTGGATTGTGGAAGTGTGTCCAAGCGTGTGAGGATGTATTTGGGTTTGAGCTAAGTCATGACATGTTCATCCTTCATTCATTTACCTCACAAGTTTGTTTAGCTCTAGTCTTAGTTTGATCTATGTATGTATGCTGACCTTGGAGAAAGTTCCAATGGTTGTAGAATGTAATGCCAACCTTGATGTTCATTCCAAGGTTGATGATAGGTATAAATGTAGGTATTAAATTCATGTTTGAGGAGAGGCAGTGTGAAGATGCAAAGATAAGTGCAAAGTGTAAAAGCAGAGCAAAGAAGAAGAGATATATTGCGCTTCAATGGAACTGAACTCAGGCATGGTGTAGATGCTATTAAATCAGTTCACTCTTTAGTAGTGAGCCACCCTTGGTAGTGAGACATTCTTTTGGGCAGTGAACCACTTTTGATATTCAGTATTATTATATTATATTGTGAGCTAACACTCACTATGGTTTTTCCCTGTTTAGGGTTTTCTATGTAAAAATTTGTTGTTAATGTGTGTATGATGTTGATGTGTTCATGTTTTGATGTTTTTATTCATGTTTAATGTTTATAAAAGATTAAGGAGATAGGATAAGTGAATGTGAAAGTAGTTTTGGTTTAAAGAAGTTAAAGTTTTTGATACAACTGATTCACCCCCCCTCTCAGTTGTCTTGTGCCTTTCAACAATTGGTATCAGAGCAAGGTTCCTTTGAAGAAAGCCTAACAGCTTAAGGTAGATCTGGGATGGCACACAGGAAAGACATTCCTTAGTTCGATGGATCTGACTATGCCCACTAGAAGGTATGAATGCAAAGTTATCTTATTTCTATTGGTTATCATGTTTGGGTAATGGTTAAGAACAAGTACACAGTACCTAAAGATGGTTCAGAGACTGAAGAAGAGGTTAAAGATTTTGAGGCTAATCACAAAGCCAAAAATTCTCTATTAAATACCCTATCTAACACTGAAATGGCAAAAGTTATGAATCTGGAAACTGCCTATGAGGTTTGGGACAAATTAAAGCAAGTCTATGAAGGTTATGCATATGTCAAGAAGGCCAAGTTGTATAACTTGAAGGCCACATATGAAACCATGTGAGTGGCTGAAGATGAGAACATAACAAGTTACTTATAGAAGATTGATGAAGTTGTCAGCAACATCAGGGATCTTGGTGGAGAATTAAAAGGATGAGGATGTTATAGATAAGATACTCAAAACTCTTCCCAAATCTTATAGTCACAAGGTATCTGCCATTGAAGAGTTGCTTGATATGGGAAAGCTTTCAAAAGATCAATTTCTTGGTAAACTGACTAGTTTTGAGATAAGAGAGTTTGGTACTACTGACGGCCCTGTGAAAACTGAGACTGATTTCAAGGCAAAGGAAGAAACTAAGACTGCTAGATCAGAGAAATATGTTGTGGAGTCATATGATGGAGATTTGTAACACATAAAGCTTTTTAAAGCATATCCAATGGATGTGAAGAATGCTTTCTTGAATGACAGGTTGAAGAAGACATTGTTTTATCTAGACTAATGATGACTATCTCTCAAGGGGAGCTAGTAGTAGTGACTGATGATAGGAGGAGCTTGTAGAAGAAATGTTACAGACATATGAGTTTTGATCTAAAGAAATTATTGGCTATATGTGTTGTCATTGATTATCATAATATGCATGCATTATTTTCATAACTTGTCATGAAGGATGATAAAAGATGTGATGTTATGTTCCCAAAGAAGAAGGAAAGTTCAGTTGGTTGGATGTCATACCCTGATTTGTGTAGAGTCTAATCTAAAGTTTTGAGAAGACAAGATATGTTACTCTAGAAGTGTTAGTTTATCCTGAGGTCGTCTATAATGTAATTAAGAGTTGATATAGTTTGGTGTGCACTCCTAAGGGGGAGTATTCAAAGCAGTTAAGAACAAATGCAAGTATGTGTAGTGGAAAGAGATGTGTTTCCCTTTGCCATTGATGTCAAAGGGGAGAGAGTTCATGTGAAAAACTTAGAGACAAAGAGAGTTTAGATGTGTAAAGAGAAAGGGGGAGTTCTGATGTAGAGTTGTGTCTTGATAGTGAAACTTGTTCAGTTTTTCACATCATATGTTGTCATCAATGACAAAGGGGGAGATTGTTGCAAGTATGTGTTAATCAGTGTTGTCATTGATGTCAACATGTTTGTGTTGTCATTAGTGTTAATTGTGCTCTTGTTTTGGTACTTGATTGTGACAAGTTGTTGCTTTGTATTGTGTTGTATAAGTGTTGAAGATGATAAGAATACATTCCTGATATTGAGTATCCAAGTGCTTTTGAGAAAATTTGGTTCATACTAAAGACAAAGCTGTGAAGATTTATTATGGCTTACTGAATACTGTCTGAGTTTTTCTCCGTATTTCTTTTGTGTTGAAGACCATAGTGTGAGATTTGGATATGTTTTAGAGAAGTGTTTGAAGAGACTAAATCCAACATTTGGTGGTCTAGATTGCTATGTGACAGGGAGAAAGTATTTTTCTCCACATTTCTCTGTAATTTAGTTTTTGCTCTTGTGGTTTTGGACTTATGTTTATAAGGTTCTTAGCTATCTTCATTCCAAAAGATTTGTGATTTGGTGCTCTGGAAAGGAAGTTATTGATTAGCAAAGTTTGACAATGTTTGTTGTGAGCAGTCTGTGATCTGTCTTCAAGTGATATTTGTTGTCTTCCAGTGGGATCTGTTGTGGATAGATTTTTCAGCTCCCATGTGATTTTATGTTGTTCGTGGATGTCTCCACATCATGGTAAGGCTTGTGCTTGATCCACAAGTAATGATTGAGGTCATGGAAGCGTGTGTTTGAGCATTCTTGGTGTTTGCACAAGTTTGGCCAACTTGGATGCTAACACTCCTTGCAAATGCGGTTCGTGGATTGTAGAAGTGTGTTGAAGCATGTGAAGATGTATTTGGGTCTAAGATAAGCTATGAAGTGTTCTTCTTTCATTCATTTTCTCTGCAAGTTTGTTTAGGTCTAGACCTAATTTGAATTATGTATGTTTGTCGACCTTGGAGATTGTTCCAATGGTTGTAGATTGTGATGCCAACCTTGATGTATGTTCCAAGGTTGATGATTGGTATAAATATTTGTAATGAATTCATGTATTGATGTGGGGGATGTGAAGATGCGCAAATAAGAGTGTGTGTATTATAAGGGCAGCAAAGGTGATTTGTATTGTGCTTCAATGGAACTGAACTCAGGCATGTTGTAGATGCTATTATATTAGTTTATGGAAATGAGACACCCCTCAGTAGTGAGCTACCCAATGGCAGTGAGCCCTATTTGCAGTGAGCATTTCTCTGGATAGTGAGTCCTTGGGCAGTGAGGCTCATTTGTTTTTTGGTATTGTTACTACATTATATTGTGAGATAACACTCACCATGGTTTTTCCCTTTTAGGGTTTTCCATGTAAAAATATGGTGTTCATGTGTGTATGGTGTTGATGTGTTTAAGTTTTGTTTCTTCACTTCATGTTTAATCTTCATAACAGATTAAGGAATTAAAGTAAGTAAATGTGGATGTGATCTTGTTTAAGAGGAGTTAAAGTTTTTGATACAACTGATTCACCCCCCCTCTCAGTTGTCCTATGCCTTCAACACCCTATAGTTTAGCTCTCCTTCTTGGGTAGAAGCCAAGCTTAGTTTGTGCCCCAATATTTTGTAAAAGAGGGTTTTGACCTAGTTTAACTCCTTAGGCTAGATCACTCTTTTCCACCTGTCATTGTGGTGAACCCGCCATTGCTTGCACTCTTGCATCCTTATTCTTTCATATCTGAGTTGATTTTTACTCTACATCTGATTGGGAGTGTGTCCATTAATCATTTTGCATTCATACATACTTGAATTTTGTATAGTTTCAAAACTAGGGTTTGTAAAAACCATGTATTTATGGAAAATCTTGCTAGTTTTGAACCTAGAGTTAGAGACTTGTGAGTTGTTTTAGATCCTATTACATTGATTAATTTGATTAGAACATTTGCATTGGATGTACCTTTTCATTATTTCTATTCAAAACATTTTTGCACCTTTGCAGTTGAAATTGAAAAAGAAAAAATTACATCTTAGATTTGAAAAAAGTATAGTCATCACTTTGTTTTTATTTGAAAAAGATGGATCATCATAACATAATATCATTTTCTGATTTTTGAATCAGATCTGATTGGAATTACAGTATTTTATCATTTCATATTATTGCATGGTGCATTTGAATCATTTTATTGCTAAAAAAATGTCAAAAAGTGCATTTTTGTAAAACCTAGTTAATGTTGCATTCTAGGGTTTATGAAAGATAGGTTAATTTGAAATTTTGCTGCTATCATTTGCATTCCAAATCTGATTTTTCATTGTTCTACAACATTTCATTTGTCATATTCCATTGAAAATTGAAGATAGGAACAATTTTGAATTGTTGCATTTTGGAAAAAAGCATTGAAATTTGGATTGATTTTAGCATTAGCATTGTTGATATCCAAGTAGATTTGAGTAGAATTGGATTTGATCAAGGGATGTTAATGCTTTGTTGAATGTACAAGACAAATGAGATGGGGGTGAATTAGTTGTATCAACAACTTTAAGCCTTCACAAACATAATCACATCCACATCAATTCACTTAAGCCCTAATTCTGTTATGAAGATTAAGCATGAAAAATAGATAACAAAAACTTAATCACACCAATGCCATGCACAAGAGAACACCAAATTTTTACATGGAAAACCCTAAAAGGGAAAAACCACGGTGAGGATTAGCTCACAATATATAGTAGTATCAATATTGAATTACAAAGAGGCTCACTATCCAAAGAAATGCTCACTGCAAAAAGGGCTCGCTGCCAAAATGGGTGGCTCACTACCATTAATTGATATAATAGCATCTACCACATGCCTGAGTTCAGTTCCATTGAAGCACAATACTTATCTCCTTTGCAGCCTCACAACACACACATCTTCATCTTCACATCTTCTGTACATTCACATGAATTCTTTACACTTATTTATATCAATCATCAACCTTGGAACATACATCAAGGTCGGCAACACATTCTACAAACTTTGGAACAGTCTCCAAGGTCAGCAAACATACATAATTCAAATTAGGTTTGGACCTAAACAGTCTTGTGTAGCAAAGAGATAGAAGAAGAACATTTCATAGCTTAGTTCAAACCTAAATACATCTTCACACACTTCAACATGCTTCTACAATCCACGAGACACATCCATAAAGAGTGTTAGCACCCAAGTCAACCAAACTTGTGCAAACACCAAGAATACTTAGACACACGCTTCCAAGAACTCAATCATAGCTTGTGGACCAAGCACAAGCCTTCAACACAATCTGGAGACATCCATGAACTACAAGAAACCACTTGGGAGCCAACAAATCCAACTACAACAAGTTTCACTAGAAGACAACAAATCTCACTTGAAGATAGATCACATATCGCTCACAACATACATTGCCGAACTCTGTTACACAAGAACTTGCTTTCTGGAGCATCAAATCACAAATCCTTTGGAATGAAGATAGCTAAGGACCTTATAAACATATGTCTAGAACCGTATAACCTAAAACCACTTTGCGGAGAAATACGAAAAAAAAATACTTTCTCCTAGACACCTCTACACAACCTAGAAACTGTCAAATACAGTCTTCAAACTAGTGAACATAACTTTGACTGCACAATGATTTGGAACATCAAATTATGGATTTAGCATCTTCAAACACTTCTCTAAAACATATCTAAATCTCACACTCTGGTCTTCAACATAGAAGAAATACGAAGCAAAAACTCAGACAGTATCCTACAAGCTAGAATACTCCTCAACACTATCTTCAGTTTTTATCAATTTTTTTCAAAAGCACTTGGAAACTTAGCAACAAGAACAATATATCAATGTCATCAAAACTTCTATAAGGTATTCAAATCACTTTACCATGACAACTCAATCAAGAAAAATCAGCAATATCAGAAGACATGATTGACACTAATGACAACACGAGCATGTTGACATCAATGACAACACCGGTTAGCACATACTTGCAACAATCTCCCCCTTTGTCATTGATGGAAACATATGATGTGAAAAACCATCATGACACAATTATGCACTAATCTCATTCTCCCCCTTTCTTTTATACATCTTACTCTCTCTTTGTTTTTCATATGAACTTTCTCCCCCTTTGACATCAATGGCAAAGGGTGATTCACCTTTCTCAAGATTTCTGCCCCTAAATATGATACTTCACATACTTGAACTTGTTCTTAACTACTCTGAATAAAGTCCTCTAACTGTAACACTCTTCAATGTCACTACCTACTCCCCCTGAGGGGTAGCCTCCATAATCAATCTAGAAAAGAATGACTCTTGAATCACACTGGATTGATGCACTTCCTTATGCATCTAGTTCAATGAAGGAGGGGTAATAACCCCTAATTTTTCCCAAAGATACTCAAATGTATCCTTAGGAAGAGCCTTGGTGAATAAGTCAATAATCTGATCTTTTATAGGCACATACTCAAGCTTCACTCCTTTCTCTACAACCTTCTCTCTCATAAAGTGATACCTGTTAGAAATATGCTTAAATGTCCTTGAATGCATCATTTGGTTCTTTGAAATGTTAATGTCACTGGTATTATCACAGAAAATAGGAATTGGGTCCTCATACTCAACTTTGATATCTTTCAGATTTTGTCTCATCCATAGCACTTGTGTGCAACATGATGCTGCTACAATGTACTCTGCATCTACAGTAGATAAGGATATTAAATCTTGCTTCTTGCTTTGCCATGACACAACCCTTTCTCCAGGAAAGAACACACCACCACTTGTACTTTTCCTATCATCTACACATCCGGCCCAATCTACATCTATGTAGGCACTTAGGTTGAAGTCATTATTCTTAGGATACCATAAACCATGATCTGGAGTGCCCTTCAAATACCTAAATATTCTCTTTACTGCCATGACATGTGACTGTAGGATCTGCTTGAAATCTTACCACAAGATAAATTGCATGTGTGATATCTGATATGGTAGCAGTTAGGTATAACAGTCTTCCAATCATTGATCTATATTTTCTCTGATCAGCCTTAGGAGATTCATCATTTTTGCTCAACTTGCAACCAGTTGTCATGGGAGTACAAACTGGTTTAGATTCCTCCATTCCAAACTTCTTCAACAATTCCTTGACATACTTTGATTGTGAAATGAAAATGCCCTTATCTATCTGATTAATTTGCAGTTCAAGGAAGAAGTTCATATCACCACACATTGACATCTCAAATTCTTTTTGCATCTCATCTGCAAAGTTCTCACACATACCTTCATTTCCACCAAAGATTATAAGACCTCAATAATCAGGATTTGATCTTTGCTTACTTTGATATACAAATTATTGTCTGCAGACCCTTTACTAAATCCCTGTTGCAACAAATACCTATCCAATCTAGAATACCAAGCTCGAGGAGCTTGCTTTGGTACATACAATGCCTTCTTCAATCTGCATACCATGTCTGGTTTGTCTGATAACTAAAATCCATCTAGTTTCTCTATATATACTTCTTCCAACTCACCATTTAGAAAAGTAGACTTTACATCCATTTGATATACCTTTAAATCTTTATGTGCTACATAAGCCAGAAACAACCTAATAGCTTCTAGTCTTGCCACCGAAGAAAATTTTTCTTCATAGTCTATTCCTTCCACTTGTGAGTATCCTTTGCATACAAGTATGGCTTTGTTTCTTACCACTTCTCCATTCTCATTCA
Organism: Cunninghamia lanceolata; assembly: GCA_027924645.1. Taxonomy (NCBI): domain Eukaryota; kingdom Viridiplantae; phylum Streptophyta; class Pinopsida; order Cupressales; family Cupressaceae; genus Cunninghamia; species Cunninghamia lanceolata. The sequence continues at coordinate 1,663,212 of BSBN01001349.1, forward strand.
ACTTATTCCTGAAAACCCACTTTGTTCCAATCACATTCTTATCTGCAGGCCTAGGGACAAGTTCCCAAGTCTTGTTCTTTTCAATTTGCATCAATTCTTCTTCCATTTCCTTGACCCAATGTTCATCTTTACATGCTTCAAAGATAGTCTTAGGTTCAATCTTTGAAATTAAATAGAGATTTACCTATTCTTCTGCAACTTGTCTTCTTGTCATAACTCTGTTTTTGTCACCAATGATTTGATCCTCTAAGTGATTCTGTTGGGTGAATATTTTGTCGTTAACTCACTAACGGCAAAATGGGTATATCAGCCACAACTATGATGAGACAAAGTCTCTCCTCTCAACAAGGGGAGGTTCCCTCTGGTTGCTTGATTTTTACAAACAAAATAACTAAAAACTATATTTGTGGTGGTTTCATTTCATCTCATTCTCTTTTTTCAGAATAGATGTTTATACTTCAAACTATTGGTAAAGGACTTATAAATTATCACAAAATCACAGAAACACAAAGTTTTCTGTTACCTCACTTACTAATTGCAAATAGAACTATTTGAAGTTGAATGCAGCCCAAAGTCTTCAGTCCTCTTCAAGATGATAAAAGTAAATTGAATATAACAACTTGCAATGCAAAGTCTCCAAACTATTGTATTCTCACAAACATAAACATAATCCTCACAAATGATTTGATAACACAAAGTCTATTAGAATCAAATTAAGAGCGCTCTTTAATCACTTGAAACAATCCCCACACTTCAATTATTCACCAATGAAAATTATGATAGTAAGATGTAAGAATAATGCTATCATAACACAAATAACCCCAAGACAAAGATTGGAATTGAACTTGCTTTCTTGTATTGATAAATATTTGATAATTGATTTTCACAAAGAAGCACAAAGTCTTGATTTGCTTTTCAATTCGCCAGAGTATTCTTGCAATAGACAAAAGATAATATTTACAAAAGAGGCCCTCTTTATTTATAGGGAGAGGCCTTGAGAGAATTTAGGAAATCTACAACTACTTTGACTTATTCAACAAAAGAGTCCTATTTGACTTAGGACTTCTCTTGTCTCACATGTAATTTCATTTTAGAAAATTACATATGAGAATGTCCAAAACAAAATTCAAATTACATATCATATATAGGAAAAATAAACCAAGGCACTAGTTTCCTCCGTCACTTTTAGTCAGAAAGTTCTGGTACATAGCTTGGACAGTCGCCATCTCGCATGCATCTGGTTTTGCTGTGTTCTCTGAGATGGTATGGGCTGGAAGAATTGCATCTTTCACCACTTTTATTGCCTTTTCATGCTTGTCTAGATTATCTTTTAGGTTCTCTAAAGTAGAATGTTGGTCATATAGGTTATCCATTGAAAGCACTGAGGGTGCCTCCTCTTCAAACTTCCTTTGGACCATTTGTTCAAAAGAACTTACCATTTCCTGTGCTGAGAGGAACTTGTGATCTTCCCCGGTTAGGGTGCATGGAAGTTCTTCTAGCCGGTGTAGAAGTGTGACATCACTATCTTTGCTGGCTTCTCGAGCTTGGCACAGATCTTCAAGTAGACTCTTTATTATGTATATACGATGAGCCAGAGTTTCTTTAGTCTTAAGATATGATTCCCTGTTGGTGATGACCCCAATGGTGATTAGATTCTTTATCTTGATCTTCTTCATATCTATCCACTCTTCTAGGCTCTCTTCTTGATCTTGCAGCTCTTGTGAGAGTAGATCTACCAGTTTGTCCAGTTCTGCCTTAGCTTTATCCATTTTCTCCTTTCTTTCCACAGTAGTTTTTAGTAGGATTCGCCCTTGAGCCAATAGGCGTTCCACTACATCTCCTACCACTCTTCCCCTAGCTTGCACTTTTTCAACCTTCTGAATCAGGGGATCTTCCACTGTCACTGCCATGGGTTCTACTATCTCTGATGATTTTACTATTTTTTGAAGGACAACAGCAAGTTGTTCTGCTTTTGCTTTATACTGTTCCTTCTCCTTCTTTACTTCATCATACTTTTCCAGTAAAGTGCTAGCAGTAGTTTGGAAGTCTGCCTTTATACCCCCATGAGTTACTTTACCCAACTCAACCCTTGAGATGACATAATCGTTCATGTAAAAAGTGTCAATGGTGGCATCTTCTGGTGGTTTGGCAATTTTAGCGTACCGGACTCCCTTCTCATTGATAAGCCTACAAAACAGTCTTAGGCTTCTTCTTCTGGTTCTTTGCTTTCATGGGCAACAACTTTTCAATGTCGATCTCATCAAGCAAAATGGCTTGCTTCTTCCTCTTTGGAGTATATGCAGATAACCACAGAGGAATAACAGAAGCACCAACAACGGGAGATGAATTTACTACTTGTTGGCCGGCTCCATATTCACACTTGTGATAGTCACAATAGGACTGGTGTTGGTAAAAACCACACCTATATCAGCGACATTCCCTGAAGCATCCAGAAGGTTCTCTAATATAGATTGTTCACCAATGTCGAAAGAGGGAGAGGAAAAACTTGGAATAGAACCAAAAGAATCAAAGACAGTTCCAAAACTAGTTTTTACAGAAGGAGGAGTATTATCAGAAGAGACAACAAAAATTGGTGAAAGAGGGGCATTTGAAACCACTGGTAAACTACCAGAAACCAGAAAATGAGGAGGTGTAGAAACTTGTGTTCCAGAGGGAAGATTTTTCACAGGAGTTTGAGGGGAACCATCAAGTTGTTCTACTTCTGCATCTTCTTCTTTGTCTTGTTCGACTTCCTCTTCCTTATCAGATTCATCAGATACTTTTGCTTGCTGATCTCCCTTAGGACTCTAAATATTTTGCTTTTCAGCCTCTACATCTTTGACCTCCATTTGATCAGCACTATTATCTTCAATATTTGATTCAGTGACATTGGAAGTTTCTCCAACTTCCTTCTTCTTTCCTCCTTTGGATACAAACTTGATCTTTGGTTTGTGTATCTTAGAAGAAGAAGGGGTGTCACTCTTATTTTTAGTTCTATTCTTAGCCTTCTTACCTGTCTATTCCAGTGTCTCAGCTTCTGACCTTGTGAGGAACTCTTTCAATTTAATTCCTTTGCTTTCTAACCATATATTGGTGTTAGCTAGTATTGGTTGGAACCTTTTCCTGATAGATGTCTCTTCTTTGATTGACCATTTCACCTCTGAAAGAGGTGAAGCCTCAACATTTTATGTGTTATATTTAGGATCTAGGACATCCCCATCATCCTCCATTCCATCTGGAATATCAGCGAGGCCTAGTTCTTCAATTTGACTCAGGTGGAGTCTACATAAATCTAGCTTTCTGATCTCATTCTAAGTTCTGAGATCTGCCCATATGTCTTCAACCATTGGTATATGAAAAGTTGACTTCCTCTTGATTTTATCCTAAACCCTTCTGAAGTCAAAATGATCTCTTTTCTTATAGGTCTTCATGGTGACCAGTTGTAACTTAGAATCAATTATTTTTGCCTTATTGGCTGATTGAACTGAGTACCTCCCAATTTCAATGGGGAACTTTATTCCCAATTTCTTCAGCTCCATCTCTTTGTTGTGTACCATAATCAGTTGTCTGCATAGCTCCATAAGAACAATGCGGTCACTGGGATACCATGGAAGCATATAAGGGTAACTAGGATAATACCCTACCTGAAGATATGTGAAAGTGGGAAATTGCAAGAATAAGCAACTAAATGAATTCACAACCTGCCAAGCTTCATTAGAAACCCTTTTTTGAACCAGTTCATTATCCCATAGGCACATGAAAACTGAAAAGAACACATCATTGACCCTTTGGAAATGATGGATCAATCCCTTCAAAGTGATTTGGGGATAATACTCATACACTGGGATCACTCTCCTGTCTCCTACCTGAGTTAAACCTGGAAAGTTCCTCATGCTTGCAGCAGCATAGACGAGATAAGAGGTCATATAAAATTTGAAGGTGGTATTGACCTTTACCAGTTGCTTGTGCAATGCATTGCTAATTTGCTCTCCCCAAAATATCCTTTGTGTTCCTCAGAGAATTACCTTGATGTAGGTGTACATCCAGTCTTGGAATTTAGAAGCAGAAGGGAGTCCTCTGATGCGACTCAAAAGAGTAATCAAATCACAAACCTCCTCTACGAAATCACTCCTATGAAGATCCTTTGGCCATTTGGTCAAATTACCTCTAGGAATCTTTAACCACTTGTTATTTATATACCTCCTGGCAGATTCCACATCATTATCATAATCTTGTTGACTCAAGGCAAAGTCAATTTATCTAATGTTTTCAATGGGTGGACACATGAAGACTTTGTCAAGGAATTCTGGATCCAATCTCATGATTACATTTCCTTAAGAATCTATCACAGCTCTGGTGTCTTTGTTGTAATGACTGGCCACTTGTAGAACAAATTCTGGATTGTGTGCAGAGACTGGAAATGATGCAACCAAATGAATATTGTTGTCAATGATTTTCTGCATAGGCTTAGAAGGATTTGTCTGTTTTGTTCTATCTACAAACTCTGCCATGTCTACATGCCCAATTTCTGTGTCTTTGATTTCATCAATGTTTGATTGCACTGCTGTCACCGGAAAGACACCTTGGTACTTATACTTCATGATTTTGGCCTTTGATGGAGACGGTTCTGACATGAGCTCCTGAAGAAAACTTTGAGTTTGAAATTCACCACAAATGCTGGTTGAGAACTGCAAAAGGCCATGATCTCGCAGTCAGGGGAAAAAATTGGATAAATTGGGATAACTGTGATTCGACGATCATGGACAGGAAAGCATGTGTTGAAGGGCTTGAGTGCGCGTAAATCAAGGAGAAGGTGAAAGCGGGCTAAAAGTCTTTGCAAAATGAATTTTTCTAGTGTTAGGAAAAAGTACAGGAAAACATGCATGAGCGGTGAAAATGACCGCTCCTGCATGAAGGGTTCTCATGTGTAAAGGCAGGTGTTTTCGCCACTCCTACATGTAATAAGGAGGTTTATTGGTTAACATGCATGGGCGGTGAAAAACACCACCATTACATGTTATCACCTGAATGATGTGTTAGAGCGGGGGATTTCACCGCCATTACAGGTGATAAGGAGGTTAACACTTTAGATGTCAAGGCGGTGAAAATGCCGACACTGCAGATAGAAAGGACATTTCAACTTCAACTGCTTGGGTGGGTGAAAACGTTGGCACTACAGGTAAGATATCTCAATCCTTGTGTGCAGGGGTGGCGGGAAACTCTGCCCATGCAGTCGGTGTTTGGATGAACCTTTGAAGGGTCTAAAAGTAGTTAAAAACATCAGCTTTGTATATCAACAACCTAGGCATGCTTCATACCAAGTGGAGACTTGGTAAGGCAGCAAAAAATGCCGACATCGCATGTTAGTGACCAGGGTTCACTAGAGATTTAAGTGTTTGGCGTGATTTAACTACCGCTCACACACAAATGAAAACACAAATGGGACGACACAAACCTTAGGTTTAGATGATAGACAACAGTAAGGGAACAAAAAAAAACCTTAATCCAAAACCTAGCAATATATACAGAAAGTAGAAACCTAGCTAGGGTTTAAAAAAGATTAAAACTTGACAATCAAAAATATAAAATGAAAGAAGAATCTCAAAACTACGAAAATGATAGCGAACCTACCAGTTGGAAGCAACACCAATGACAAATGCAAAACATGATGATTGCCTTAGGATTCGCCTCTGCGGTATCAACTCAAGCGCAAACGATAGAAGAAGAATAACAAACAAGAAAGGTTAAAAATGGCTTAAAACCCCCTCACATACAAAAACCTAAGTATGCATTTATTGCACACAAGTTAACTAACGTGAGTTAAAGGATGTACAGGTGGGTGTTTTCGCCGCCCCTACATGCGGGGTAGCATGCACGGGCAGGTGTTTTAGTCACCTTGACACTAGGCTTCGAACACCACAAACATGTATGAGTGGCTGAAAACACCACTCCTACATGTCAAAACAACAAGACCTCAAACATGTAATAGCAACAAAAAACACTGCTCTCACATGTCGAAACTCAAAAGTTTTCTAACACCTAAAAATGACTAAAAATTGACAATCTTTATCAGTTTACAACTTAACCGATCCACACAAATAATGAGGAGTTGATTTGAGGATGAATTGCAAATGGATTTAGGGCATCAAACGACTTCACGCGGGACTAAGATAATCTTGTCTCGATCTGTGAACTTAGAGTGTAGGTCACGAAATGGACAAGTTTCATGGGGGGTTGTCTACAAAAATGAGAGTAGCTAATTTTGAGAACAACAGATTCTTTTGCACATGCTTGGTGGTTTTAGGAATTCTTTTTGGAGCGAGCATAGCTAATTTTGAGAACAACAGATTCTTTTGCACATGCTTGGGGGTTTTAGGAATTCTTTTTGGAGCTTCTTCTTCATCAAACTAAACTTACTTGTCTTTGACTTCTTCAACTGCTTCTGTATCAGCAGACTCATCTGACTCATATCCATTAGGCTCTGAGGTTTTTCTAAATATCTTCATCTACTTTCACATTTGCACTTTCAATAATCTTCCTCAACCTTTTGTTGTAGCACCGGTAGGCTTTAAGTACTCTTAGTAGAGTACCCAAGGAATATGCCTTCATCACATCTAGCATCAAACTTCCCCAACTCTTCATCTCTTCTGATATAGCATTTACTTCCAAAAACCTTGAAATATTTGACAATAGGAGTTCTTCCATACCACAACTCATAATGTGTCTTTGTTCCATTTTCTTTGACTTGCACTCTATTTTGAATGTAGAAATAGTATAAATAGCTTATTTCCAATATACTTCTGGAAGGTCAGCTTCTTTGATAATTGTTCTAGCAGCTTCCTAAATTGTTCTATTCTTCCTTTCAACTACTCCATTTTGTTGAGGAGTTCTGGGGGAAGATAATTGTCTCTTTATCTCATGTTCTTCACAAAAAGCATTGAATTCATTTGAAGTAAACTCACCACCTCTGTTAGACCTCATACAATTCATTCTCAAATCCATTTCATTTTCAACCATTGATTTAAATGCCTTGAACTTGTCTAGGGCTTCTAATTTTTCTCTAAGAAAAGTAACCCAAGTCATTCTTGAATAATCATCAATAACTAGCATGAAGTACCTATCACCTTGTAGACTTCTTATTCTTGTAGAATCACATAAGTCTATATGCACCAACTCCAACAGTTCGGTAGATGTTTGTTCTTTGCTTTTGAAACTTGTCTTTGTTTGCTTCCCAAATTGACATTCTTTGTAAATGCCATTAACAGGATTCACAATCCTAGGCATGTCTCTTACAACTTGGACTAAGCTTATCCTCACTAGATTATCAAATTTAATATGACACAATCTCTTATGCCATAACCAACTTTCATTTGTCTAAGCCAACAAACAACAATTGTCAATACCTTTCAAATGATAAGCATTACCATGAGTCTTCTTACTAGCAACAATTATTATTTCGGAGCTTTTCCTTATCTCACATCCATTGTCCTTAAACATCAGATTATATCATTTGTTACACATCTGTCCAACACTTAGAAGATTATTCTTTAATCCTTTGAAATAAAGAACATCATATGTATTATGCTTGCCATCAAAAGTAATTGAACCTTTTCCACAAATCTTACTAGGTGCATCATCACCAAATCTCACTAGTCCTCCATCATACTTTTCCAATTTGACAAACTTACTCTTATCTCCTATCATGTGATTTGAACATCTGATGTCAATGACCCATTCATCCTTTTCCCTTTTAGCATGAAATGCATCCATCTCTTTCTCTTCTTCTGGACTTCCTTCACACAGCTTGCAAGGTTAGCAGAAATAGGTTCTTCTTTTATAGCAATAAACAAGCATTCACTAGCATTACCATCTTCAAAATTAGATTCATCATCAGTTACACCTTCAGCATCTTTGACATTGTAACTTTACCTTACCATCTTACCTCTACCTTCTTTGTTCTTGATCTTCAAGGTTCTATCAAGACATCTTGAAGCATAATGGCCAATCTTACTACAACTGAAACATTTGAAAGGTAACTTACCTCTAAACTTTCCAATTCCCTTTTTCATTATGTTTACAAAGTTTGCCTCAATCTCATCAAATTCTTCCTCATCTGATTCCACAGCATACTTATCTGATCTAACAGACTTTTTTGATTTGGCTTTAAAAATAGTCTCAACTTTCATAGGACCCTCAGTAGTGCCAAATTCTCTTATCTCAAAAGCAATTAGTTTTCCAAGCAATTGATCTTTAGAAAGCTTGCCAGTATCTATAAATTCTTCAAGACAGACACTTTATGACTATAAGATTTAGGAAGTGTTCTGGGTTTTTTATTCACAACTTCTTCATCAGTCAAAGTTCCACCAAGATCTTTGATGTTGTTGATAAATTCATCAACCTTCTATGTATAGCTTGTTATGATATCATCTTCAGACATTCCCATAGTTTCATATCTGGACTTCAAGTTTTGCATCTTGGCTTTCTTAACAGATTTATTACCTTCATAGATACTCTTTAATTTTTCCCAGATCTCATGAGTAATTTCCAAATCCAACACTTTCATCATTTAAGTATTAGATAGAGCATTCAATAGGGCGTTTCTAGATTTTCCATTTGTCTCATAATGCCTTATCTCACTTGCAGTCCCCAGATCATCTTTAGGTATAGTGTATTTCTGTTCAACCATATTCCACACATTATAACCAAGAGAAACAAGATAACTTTACATTTGTACCTTCTAGAAGGCATAGTTGATTCCATTAAACTAAGGAATGTCTTTCTTGTGCGCCATCCCAGATCTACATTAAGTTGTTAGGCTTTCTTCCAAGGAACCCTCACTCTGATACCAATTGTTGAATGCACAAGACAACTAAGATGGGGGGGGTGAATCAGTTGTATCAAAAACTTTAAGCCTTCACAAACATAATCACATCCACATCAATTCACTTAATCCCTAATTATGTTATGAAGATTAAGCATGAAAAACAAATAATAGAAACTTAATCACATCAATACCATGCACAAGAGAACACCAGATTTTTACTTGGAAAACCCTAAAATGGAAAAACCATGGTGAGGATTAGCTCACAATATATAGTTGTATCAATACCAAATTACAAAGATGCTCACTGCCCAAGGACTCACTGTCCAAAGAAATGCTCACTACAAAAAGGGCTCACTGCCATAAGGGCTCACTGCCAAAATGGGTGGCTCACTACCAAGAGGGCTCACTGCCATGAACTGATATAATAGCATATACCACATGCTTGAGTTTAGTTCCTTTGAAGCACAATACGTATCTCCTTCATAGCCTCACAACACACACATCTTCGTCTTCACATCTTCCACACATTCACATGAATTCTTTACACTTATTTATATCAATCATCAACCTTGGAACATACATCAAGGTTGGCAACACATTCTACACCCTTTGGAATAGTCTCCAAGGTTGGCAAACATACATAATTCAAATTAAGCTTGGACCTAAACAGTCTTGCAAAATAAAGAGATAGAAGAAGAACATTTCATAGCTTAGTTTAGACCTAAATACATCTTCACATGCTTCAACATGATTCTACAATCCATGAGACACATCCACAAAGAGTGTTAGCACCCAAGTTGGCCAAACTTGTGCAAACACCAAGAATACTTAGACACACGCTTCCAAGAACTCAATCATATCTTGCAGACCAAGCACAAGCCTTCAACACAATCTAGAGACATCCACAAACAACATGAAATCACCTAGGAGCCAACAAATCTAGCTACAACAAGTTTCACTTGAAGATAACAAATCTCACTTAAAAAAAGATCACAGACTGCTCACAACAAACACTGTCAAACTCTGCTACACAAGGACTTGATTTCTAGAGCATCAAATAATAAATCCTTTGGAATGAAGATAGATAAGGACCTTATAAACATATGTCTAGAACTGCATAACCTGAAACCACTCTACGGAGAAATGTGAAACAAAATACTTTCTTGCAGATACCTTTGCACAACCCAGAAACTTTGTCAAATTCAGTCTTCAAACTGGTGAACATATCTTTGACGGCATAGTGATCTGGACCATCAAATTTTGGATTTAGCATCTTCAAACACTTCTCTAAAACATATCCAAATCTCACACTCTGGTCTTCAACACAAGAGAAATGCGGAGCAAAAACTTAGATAGTATCTTGCGAGCTAGAATACTCCTCAACACTGTCCTCAATATTTATCAAATTTTCTCAATAGCACTTGGAAACTCAACAATAGGAACAATATACCAACATCATCAGCACTTCTATAAGGCATTCAAATCACTTTAACATGACAACTCAATCAAGCAACAATCAAAAAGATCAGAAGACACAGTTGACACCAATGACAACACAAGCATGTTGACATCAATGACAACACCGGTTAGCGCATACTTGCAACATGCTTCACTTAAACAAAAGCTCAAATCTTCATTTTACTTCATCATTAATTTCTTCTATTGGTGCATCTTGTGTGTTACTAAAGCTTGTAGATGCTTTATGAGCTTTGTGACCTGGTGTCCCGATTCTAACCTTCTTGTGTGAAGAAGTCAAAACATCATGGGTTCGAATGCTATGCATAACGATGATACCAATACATTAGAACCCCAGATTCCTAGTCTTATCACACAAGAAGATCCATCAATTCTTCCTAGCATCCCTACTTTGCACGTTCGTGAAACATAAAAATTACATGAATCCACTAATATTGATGACCTTGTGGCTCATGTTCCTGAAGCTCAAAGCCAGAAATTAGACAGAAAGTTTGCTAATTTCTATCAATTTGTAAGTGTGGAACATATAGCTGAGGAGGCCATCCCTATTGTTGAGATTCTACGAAGTATTTTTCTCAAAGGTCAAGAAGGATTGGAAGTCTTGCGTGGAGTTGTACATATAGTGCATAATAACATTCTCTCTGCATCTAGTTGCTCTAAAATCATAACCAATGTCACTTCTTCTAATCAAATAGGGACTCAAGTGTCGACACTCATACCTACACTCCCTATTCCTACTTATACTTCTACGATTCTCACCACTACTACACAACCGAGTAATTATGCTACCACATGTGTTGGGTTGTCCACTGGGAATCCTATTCGCCATTATAATATCATTCCATTTAGATACACAAATTCCACACCTAATGTTACCCCACCTACATCTAAACCACCTATCACATTCCAAAAGGCTACTCATACACCATCATCTAGTCCTTCATTCCAATCTCTACCTGATTCAGCTTCTGATCCTATAAAAAATCAATTGTTGAAGAATATGACCTCCATCCAAGAACAATTGGCTAGCATGAGTAATAGCCCACCTAAGCCTAGTATGACAACATGTTATATCTGTAGCCCTTTGTCTTATTCCATTCTAAGAACTCCTATGCCTAAGAATTTTGAGACCCCTCGCTTTGAGAAATATAATGGGAAGGGAGACCCTAACAACCATGTGGGAGCTTTTACCGTTATGTGTAGTGATTTCTTCTTTGAGGATGTGATCTTGGAAAAAATATTTTCTAGGTCACTCAAGGACACAACCTTGGATTGGTTTTGCACATTACCTCCTAATTCTATACCTTCTTTTTCACAATTAATTAACAAGTTCCTCAAGAATGTTCAAGTGAACATTTGACCTCAAGTCTCTTTGATGGACTTGGTTCATTGTAAACAAGGAACGAAAGAGAAAATAACAGATTTTATGGGCTGTTATGAATGCCTCTTCTCACAAATCCAATATTTTATTCCAGATGCTGATGTGCAAAGAATATTTATAGGAAACTTACAAGCTCACATCTGTGATAAGATATTGTTGATGCGATACAATTCATTCACTCATCTTTGCACAGCTCTTCGTGATTATCAGCTTTCAATTAGTCAATATGAGCATAATCACTCATCAGCTTTAGTTGGTCAATCTGAGGCCTCTCATAATCATTCTTTCAAAAGACAACAAAAACTTCATCAAGATAAATGAAATTTTAGAAAATAACATTAGAAAACATGTGGTGGAAGCATCATCTCCTACTTCCACCTTTTACAAGTTGAAACCAAAATCAAGAAACTTTACTCCGTTATCAAAATATCTTTATGCTATCATGACCCAACTTTTGCAAAATAATCTCATCAAGCTTCCACTCGTGAGACCTCTCGATCCAAGCAAAATGCAATCATCTTCCTTTGATGTGAAGGTCTTTTGTCAATTTCACCACTCTGTTGGCCATGACACTGAAAGATGTATGCATCTTAAACATGAAGTTCAAGACCTCATCAACTCAAATTTCATCCAAGTTGTCGGTGTGAATGATAAAGGGAATAAATCGATGACAGATCCTAATCAAAATCTTCAAATATATACTGATCCTTTACCTCATCACGAGTCTAATGTTGTTAATATTTGCATGGTGGATGCTCGCCCTCACAAAGAGTGAGTGGATTTAGAACCTGCTATATCTTTTACTCCACATGATGCTACTATCAAAGCTCTTGATGGGCCTCTTTATATTACTATTTGAATCAATGATAAACCTATCTGGGATGCTATGATAGATCATATATGCATGGTGAATGTAGTAACTAAAGCGTTTCTCTACATGCATGGTTTACATTGAGATACATACGATGTATCAAAGATGGCTATTAAAGCATACGATGGGTCTATCCTTCCAACTCTTGGTGCTTTAACTCTTGAAGTTAAGGTTGGGCCAAGAGCTTTGGATGTTCATTTTTTTATCATTCCTACATAAAACTTATTTTATGTGAAGTTGGGCTACCAATAGCTCTGCTCCATGAAGGCGGTCCCCTCTATGTTTTACAAGTGCTTAAGGTTTCCATTTGAGGGACGTGTGCATGTTGTACATCACAGTTGGCACCGACCCATTGCTCTCAATGGACAATTTTTACTCAGTTGCTTCTAGCCACAACTAGTTGCAATTGCTAAACCTAGAGAGGATATATTTTTCTTATCATACTAGAAATTTAAAGCAAAGAAAATAGCAGAATTATCACTTAGTAATATTCCTCCTTGTGATGTTCCCAAACCTCCTCGATCTTCTGAGTCTATGACTGTAATTCTTCTTGTACCACAGGTAGTGAATGAAGCTAAGCCTGAATCAAAGGTTCATTCCCTATCCCTAAGCATCTAGTAGATATGCCAAGGTTCCCCCTCTACCATCCCTTCAAGGAAAATGAGGCAACCTTTATGCACAAAACAAACCTCCCTGAAACCGCAATATTACTTTTTGTACCACTTGCCTCCGTGGAGACTAGTGGAAATCAATCAGTTGCGCTGTTTTATTTCTTGAGGTTTTTCAACCACATGAGGATGCTCCTGTACTTCCACCTATTTCACAAGTAGAGAAGTAAGAGAAACCGACATTGAGGAACCCTTCCCCCATAGTCTCCTAGCCTTCAGTGGTTCCTCCTGTTTCTTCTAATGTTCCTAAAGGAAAGGAAGAAAAGGAACCCATGTTGGAAGATACTACGGTTCCCCTTAAAAACATAACGAATAAAGCTAAGCACAATAAGATCATGAGAGAAATAAATAAGTGTCTTCATGTTATGGCTTTCCTTCCCGGAGGAGAGGAGAATCTCCCTCCTTGTAGAAACATAAACAACACCTTAGCCTCTACCTACTCTCCATGGAGGCATCTTCAATTTTGATATGTGATCTATATTTCCTCAAATTCAGTGGTCTATCTACAACCAAATTTCTTGTATACCTTCTACACAATACATAGTAGTGGAAAATATATTTAATCTTCTTCAAGACTCAAAAACAAGTTTTGATATCACTTTATGCAGTCATGGATGAAGGGTTCAATTAAGAACTATCCAAATATACATCCTTAGACACTCACAAGATTTACGCAACATAATGTAAACACATAAGAGATAAGGGCATTAATGATTTTATTGATTCATGGTTTTAAATACATCAAGATTTTATTGCAAGGGCTTACAATCTGAAAAAGACAGCAATGAATTACAATGGAATATTAGCACAGTGTGTGGATTCTCAAAACAATGTATTCTAACCTGATATACAATATATTACACTCTTTTATATTTTGAACTATTGATCTACTACAAACTATTATGTCTTTTAATGATAGATAACTCCTAACTCCTCTTGCAATGTGTAAAGACTTATCTTTTATAGCAAGCAAGGATGAAATGTCTTCATACCAACTAGAAAGGTGGTACATTGCCCTATTCACATATGATAAGGATCATGGGTCCAATATTAAATTAATTCATCTTTGATCTACTTAAGGAAATGTATAGATGATCCCTCTTATGATAAGTGTGGCAAGATATGCCCATTATAACTCAATGCAACCTTAACTATGAACATGCTTGGGACCAATAATCATATGTATGATGTGATCAATTAACATGAGATTCAAATATAAGGAACACAAATGAATTAATCCTATATTAAGTAAACTTGACAAGTCACATCACTTTAGCTGTTATGTCAAAAAAAGTAACCTTGGGGGCTTTTTCCTATTAAGGTTTAGCTCCCAGGTCCTGTAATTGTATTTAGAGCATCTTGCATGTTATTTCTGACTCCCGATGAGAAAACCCTTGGGTCTTGTGACAAATAGGACCTAGGAGGCTGCACTTTAATGAATCTCGAGCAAAAATGGTAGGGTGGACTTGGGTGCTAGCGCCCTAGTCCAACCCTATTTTGGGTCTGCCCTAATTTCAAATGTCAATTTAGTGACTATTATTTGGGTCCTATGCCGACATCTAAAGTTTGAATTATGAAATTCTTAGCGAGAATCTTTGTATTTGCATATATAAGCACGATTAGGTTTCATTTGCAAACTAGATGGAAATTAGAAGAGCATTGTGAATTTGTGAAAGTGATTCAAGGCATTCATTGTGTTACAAAGCAGTACTTTGTTGTTATTGTGTTTGTATTTGTAGATTTGGTATCCATCTCCTCATGGCATAAGAGCATCTTCCTTCCATGAGATTTTCACTACAAGGTGATATCAATTGTGCTTTCAATCATTTATCATTTAGATTTTTGCCTCTATCCCGTCGGGATACACACTCTCATCTAACAACGGTGTTTGGAAGACTTGAATGCCTCTCTGAGGCTTGACCGAGACAAGCCTCTAAACACCACAACCCCCTCCCACACTCCTTGTGATTGTAGGTTATAGGTGTCAAGTCCCGTGGAGTGGAGTTGTAGGAAGGAGTAGCAGGCACAGAGGATTTAGGATTTGAAAAGAAGCAAGACACTAGTGCTTTTCCTGGACTAGGGCGCTAGTCCTTGTGTCCTCTGCATTGGAATTTTCAAAAACTAAAGTTGCAGTACTGATTAGTGTCGGAAGGAGATCAGGATCCCGCAAAAAAAATAGGTACCTTGGACTTGGGTGCAAATCCCTGTGTCCCCGACTTCTCCGCCTTTCGAACTTCAAAAAATAGTAAGTTAAATATCTCTGTCCCTTATCTCAGTCTGGAAGGATTTGTTGTAATTTGATAATTTGCATAATTAGGGTTTCTAAGCATAATTGAGCATTAGATAGAGACATTGTTTGATATATCCAAGAGTCCACAGCTTCCCAAGCGGTAACTCAACCTGATAGGTGATTACTCTCACTTAGTGGAGATCCAACTCGGTTGATAATCCCTTGGAATGTTTGTTGGGAAAGGAGGATTACACATAAACCATTAAAACAACAACTAACAACCATCACCCTCATTTTCCCTTACAAAACATTATCTAATGAGAAATAATTTGGTAATGATGTGGAATTATAGAATACATCTGTTGGTCATGATGTTAACCATAAGCAAGCATAGAATAAAAGTACACATTAACCTTTATTCATCTTGAAAGATACGATGAATTCAGAGAATTCATGATCCCAAGTCTCCGGTGATTAGGTCTTAATCGTCTGACGTTACTCAGAGGTTAATGTGAGTTGATGTTTCCATTTTGGGACCTTACGTGAACTTCATCATCATGACAATACTCCTGCAAAGATTCTTTATAGAGAAGTCATTTTATACAGTTATTTGATGAAATGATGCAGAAATACTTCAATTTTTGCATGATATTTTCAATTATGCATGCTTTGTATTCAAATATGCTAAATATTTGCAATTATCTACGAGATGTCCACATATTTGTGTTATTTGCTTAAGATCATCAATTATTTGCAATTATGAGGGTGAAATGTTCTGAATTTTAAAAGAAATTGAAAGAAATGCTTCTAATTAAAGTAAAACCTTTAGCTTTTGAACCACATGTATATCAGATACTATCATGAAGAGAAGAAAACCAAGCCATATTTTCACCAGGACATTCCACAGCTAGATATAGTTGATGCTAACTTCAAAGGAATTTGTATGAAGACAACACATGTAAGTAGACATGCACTCCAAGGGACGCAGTAAATCACCACATATATCCAGAATTCATACACTGATTACTCAAGATTTACTATGAATTGTAATCGACACAGTTTTCTCATTCATTAAGCATGCAAAAATATAAATGTATACAAAAACTTTGAAATGAGCTCTGAATGTTTCAGCAGATGGATTTCAATTAAGTTTCAAATGATTACAATGAGGCATTCCATCACCTTTTATAGAACAAGGTGAGGAATCCGTTACAAAAGATCCACGATCTTGATTTATCAATGCATATCTACGATCAACATTCTCTTTGACTTTGGCAATCCTATCAAAAGTGGCACAAGTTGCCAGCTGGCAACTATCTGTAGTACTTACTTTCATAAGTAACTGATGCTTATATCTCCCTTTATGATGTATCCTCATCATGCTCTTTGTCTGATTCATGAGCTCCATCGTCAGGAGCATCACTTCCTGAACTTTCATCATCCTGATGATGATGACCTCGTATGTGAGGCTGCATGCTACTCCGGATCTGCTCATATAACTGCACAATTTTATCTATTTCTCTGCCATCCTGAGTCTTTACTTTGATGATGGTGTGCTTGTGTGCCTCGTATTTGTGTCTACTGTTGTCCAATTTGTCTTTCCTATTTTGTAGCGTCTCATTGTAATTTTCCATCTTGACTTTGATTCTCATTATTTTATCTATGACTTCTTCTGTCAAGTGGACAAGTGGATCATCAGCTACTGATTGGAAGTTGCCATGTAAAGCTTTGATGGCAAACTCTTCATCTTGATTTTCTACTTTCCCTTCCACTTTTCCTTCCAGTGTTTCCAACATTTCTGCCTCAACGGACATTAAATCATGCAACTTCATGCTGATATCTCTCAGTTTATTATTACATCTTTTAAGTACTCCACATTCAAATTGAATGTCTTTATACCATATATCAACCAACAAGGCAGTATTACTATTCAGTACCTATTTGTTGATAACCAACTGAGGAATTATCCTCCTTATTTCTCCCAGCTTGTCCAATATCTTCTCTAATTTGTAAGACTTTTTGCCTGTCTACATCTGCAATTTATCTACTCTTGACCTGGAGTCACTAAGAGTATTCCACCTCTTCAAAGAGGCCTTTACCACTTCCTCAGCATTATCCAATGTGGATAACATCCATTTCCTTAGTATAGATGCCTCATGTTTCATGAGATCTAATTTATTCACCTCCTCTTGAGAAATGGCAGTCAATGGGACTACATGTTCAGTTGAAGTATCTTCAGTATTAGTCAGCCTTCCTATGTAGGCATGCAACTGAGCAATGTGCTCTTTGTGTTTCTTATTTTTCTCCTTCTCTCTTTTCACCTTCTGAATTAAAGAATCAATAATATCTTTACCTTCTTGACCCTCTTGGTCTTCATTGGCAAATCCTAAGTCCACTGTGCTAATCTGAAATTTGCCTAAGGTAATTTTACCTTTTTCTTTCTCTACAGTAGGTACTACAATCTATGTAGTCCTTCTTCCTGTTGTTGGATCCCTGTTAATGGCTGAAGTCATTCTAGCCTTCCTCTTAGGTTTTATTATATTCTCAGAAAATAAGGTAGATACATCAAATTCTTGAATTTCAAACTCTACCTTTGCATTTACCTCTTTCTCCAACCATGGAGGTACCTGATCATATTTCTCTGCATCATCATGATGTTCACCTTTATCTCCTGTTTCTGTCAGTAGATGTGATGGAGAAGGTGATTTTCTTAGTTCTTCTTCATGATGCTCACTTTGATGTTGATCCTGTGGCACATTCCCCTGTTGAGGAACTTCTTTCTCCAGAGGAGCATCTTCCTGAGGTGGAGGATCTTGTGATGTATCTACATGTTGATCATGATGATCATGATCCTTTTCTGTTATCACCTCATCCATTTTCAACTCTTCCTCCTGTTGAGGTACATTTTCTTCAATGGACATTGTGGCATCCTCCTCAGGTGCTGATGTTGGTTCTGAAACCATTATTTGTTCCGCACCCGTGCTATCAACTTCCTGAGCTGTAGCAGCAGGATCCTCTATTATTTTCTCCCCATCAGCTTCCTTCTCTTGAACTTCTACTATGGTAGGATCAGTTGATGTATCTTCTTGACTTACCTCTGAAGTATGGCCCTTTGATTCTACCATCTTCACTTCTTCTGCAGGTTGCCCTTTATCAGGTGATCCTGCTAGATGTTCAGGATTCACATCCTGTTTCTCTGTCAAGTCTACCACTACAGGACTTGTCACTTGTGCAATTAATGTATCTAGCCCTATTTCTTGGGCTATCCTCTCTGGGATTTTTTCCTTTTCTATTTCCACTTGCTTTATCTCCTCCAGTATAGTTTGAACTGGTGGAGTCTTGTGAGGGGTCATGCTTGTACCTGCAGCAAGGGTTTCTATCTTTTATGAAGCCACTTCCTTCACAACTTCATCATCGGACAAATTTATTGTCTCCTCCAGTGAGATGTGACCTTCTACATGTGCCTAGGAGGTCTCTTTCATCTGGTCTTCTGCAAGCTCAGTTTTGAACTTCACAATGGTAGGAAGTGGGACATTGTGCTGAAATTCTTTATGCACAACTTCACTACCAGCTCCTTGTAACAATGTAGGGGATTGTCTTATTTCACCTCTCATGGAGGTTCTTGCTCTCTTCGGTGGGGTAGATACCACCACCTGTGGAGCTCTTCTCTTCCTTTTGAATAACAAAGGAGCCTCTTCTTCCTCAGGCTCTTCCTCCATGAGGATATCCTCTTCATCTGGTTTTCTTATGGATTGACCCTCTTCTTGGGTCTCAGTAATTCCAGCCTCTATTGTCTTTCCCTTCTTGAACTTTTGTTTTCTTGTCCATGGGGGTGATGCGGATCCTGATCCTGATCCTGATGTTGTTGCTTCTTCAACTATGAACACTGCCCGCTCAACAATAACACCTTTGGGTTCATTATCTATTTTCTTGCCCCTTGGGGATCTTTTGCTCTGATATTGTTGTGGAGGGAGTCTATCTCCTTTAGACTTTCTTTTCTCATTTATGAAGTCATCATACTCCCCATCAGGAATATCCTGCCCCTTCTTTTTGTTGTCCACAGTAATGGCAACACCTTTCTTCTTCAAAACCTCTATTTGTTCATCAACCCAGGCTTGGGTTAGCTGTAGGGTCCTGGCAATGAAGGGGTCCAAGGATGTGTCCTCTTGTATGGTGAGGTCAGGTGCAGAGATGGTATCATTATATATTTTCTTTTCCTCATACTCATCTGCAATTATCCTGCCATCATCCTTTTTCAATTGTTGAGGGATGGGGATGTAGTCAAAGGTTCTGATTTGATTCAGTGTTAGCCTTTGATATCTTCTTCTTCTCGCTTCTGCTTCATCTTCACAGTCAGCCCAAAAGTCTTCTAGGTGCCTCTGGTGAATAGGCTTTCCTATTATTTTCTGCATCCTGCCATAAGGATCGTATGGTCTTATCACTGGAAAAGGCTGCAACCTCATTTTATTCAAGGTGACCATCACTTTCTTGATTTTCTCTAAATCGGGACACATGTACCAGCCAATGGTGACTAGAAACAAAATTGGCAGTAGCTTCTGGGCATCCTTATATGTTTTCAACATTGTGGAGCTCTGCCTTATAAATTCCATCAGTATCACCGCATCAGTGGGATACCTTGGCAGCATGAGGGGATTTCCTTCAAAACCCTCAATCCTTATGTAGGAAAATGTGGCAAATTGTATATACCAGGCTCTATGCCTGTAGATTATCTCTTGAGCCTCCAAGCTCAATCATTTTGTTCTATCCTCCTCCATGGTTCTGACTAGATGCATAGAGAATGCATCATTTACCAGTTTGTAATCTTGGAGGTAATTGGCTCTTTGCAGCTGGGGATGATGATCCCAAACATGTACAGTGTTAACTGTGCATGTAAGTTGTCCATCTGTAACTAATGCATGAAATGTGCCTTTGTATGCACAGGAGTAGACAATATATGATGTCATATAGAAAGCACAATTTGAACCTCCTAGGTTCATCAGCTGCTCATGCAGAGCATCACTTATTAGTTGGCCCCATAATGGCTTGATCTCTAAATATATGCACATCATGATCACCCCATACATCCAATCTTTAAAACTACCAGCGTCAGGCTAGCCTGTGACTCTACTCAATAGTGCAATCATGTATTGGTACTCACCACTAAAATCATATTTGTACAAGTGCACAGGAAGTTTGGTGACTGCAGGATATGTGTTGTTCTCAACCCTCCAGTGGTACATGTTTTTCCTGGCTTGTTTCTTGTTATTTTCATATTCTTTCTCTGATTTCTTCAAGTCCACACTATTGACCTTCTTGCCCAATGGTAGTCCAAATGTCTGGGAGAGACCCTTGATGGATAGGTCTGCGTATACCCTTCCATGCTTCATCACCTATCGGGTCTCTAGGTTGTAGTTCTGGGCACACTCGATAACCAACTCCAGAGACTCCATGGAGTATGGCAAACTAGCGGCATTCCACATTCCGGACATGAATACGGCATCCAGCACAGGACTTCTGTTCTTCTCATCATTCAGCTTAGCTAACCAGGCTTCCAAATTAGTATTCCCCTGATGAGTATCTGTAATTGTGCCATATTTGAACAGGACGCCCCTCTGAGATGAAAACATGGGCTTACTGAATTCAGCCTCACACTTAGCCAACCTCTTGTCAGCCATGGATACCTGTAATTAACAAAATCGTGTCTTACAATGGATACCCACATGCATGTAGATAACAATTATCTCTACTAACCATCATGCTTACTATATTTATTCAACATCAACTTATCATGGGGGGTGTATAAATCAGGACTTCAGATTAACAACACCATACCTGACTATTACAGAAACAACATGATGAGGGTTTCATTTACTTACCTGGATATGCCAATTTCCTTTATACCAGTGGACTTCTAAAAGTGCTCTTAATTCTGCTAATGATCACGCACTTCCTACTGCCTGCAAACTCCATTCGTCTGACTATCGCCTGTATGAGGATACGGAAGCTGGTGCTCTGTAAAAGTAATTTCTTCGCAAGGTAAATGTAAAAATGGCGTTAGATTTACCTTTTAACCTTGCAATTAGGGTAAATTTAGGGCAAATCTTGACATATTAGATTTTACTCGTTGATCCTTAGCATGGAGACTTAGGATTTTGCCAGGTGTTTCATCGGGTTTAATGATCGGCGGGAAATACCAACCACCTCGGCATGCATTTAATGTTAATGGTGGCAACGGGAGCGGGTGATATCCAAATGACAGGATGATGTTTGAAAATATCAAGTGATGTTTGGATATCGGGCGACTTTCACCGCTAGGTCATGCTTTAGGCGTCAGGAGGATATTAGAAAATATCGAGTGATGTTTAGATGATGATGACCAAAGTCGTTCTTTTCTTATTCTCAAGATATCGGGATGACGTCATCCAGATATTCGTTTACTATATCGTTAAGGCATGATGACATCATCGTCATGTTATGCGAACAGGATCATGTTTAGAAAATATGCACCAGAAGAGTAAATGTGATGATTACGTCATCGTCATGTTCACTTCTTTGTTTATCGGACTTATATGACGTCATCAGGATAATGGCTTAGGGTGATATTTCGCGGCAGGAGGATATTGAGAAATATCGGGTTACATTTGGAAATATGATGCTCGCGAAATATAAGGCTATTTGAGGGGTAAGGGTCACTATCACCTAAAGTTGACGTCCGAATATTTGGACCGCATGATTTATCAGGTGATGGACTAGATCAAGATGATCTTCGGTAACATGACTGATGTTACGAAATATGATCCTCCTCTTGTGAATATCAGGTTTGACCAAAACTTTGACCGCTCATAACCTTCACATCCTGATGAATATCAGGGTGATGTAAAAGGCAAACCTGCATGGAATTTAATGCTCTTTCTAAATATGAGGTCACAGAAATGAAATATGAATTTTGATGAACTGACCTCATGATGATGACTTACCTCATCCTCATTCTGCATGATGATGCACATGACTTACTTTTACCAAACCGCCAGAAAGCAGACAACACAAGCCAAGCCAAAGAGTTGGGTCCCTGTTTTGCCAAGTCAAAATGGGGCGTGTTGTGTAACCACACAACAACATCTTCTTGTAGCTCTGATATTAGTTTCAAGTTTTTGTGATCAAGTTGCATTACCACATAGTTGGAATATTGATTGGAACTCTATGTGTTGAAAAATATCTATGTGCTAGAAATGATGACTACTAAAAGAATTAAACTCTATGGTAAGGATATAATGACTATGATACTCTTATGTACTTGCAAAACAAAATAAATGTGAAAATATTTTTGGTTGATGCAAGATTACTCTTACAAATTGGATGCTCTTGTATCAACAAGATTGTTCTAGGTTATTTAGATGAACACACTTTCATTATTATAACTATAGATTATTTTATAAAATGGGTTTAAGTCATTCCCCTTAAGTCCACTACAACTTATGACATATGTGATTTTTAATGGAAAATATCATTTCTATGTTTGGATTACCTTCACCTACTATTATGTATAATGGTACATCTTTTAAATAAAGAAGTGAAGTTCTTAAACAAGTTCTAAGTTCAATAATGATTCTCTTTCCTATATTACCCATACTTTAATTGTTAAGCAAAAGCTACTACCAAAACACTTGAACATGTTTTGAGAAAAATAGTGGATAAACATGATACTAATTGGCATACATAACTTGTACTTGCTTTATGGGCTTATTGCACTAGCATCTCTTAGTCATACTGGATACACTCCTTATTCATTAGTTTATGGTACCAAGGTCATTGTGCCTCTCAAGTTATATAAGTTTCTCTTCATGGCATTATGAATGATACTACATAAATAAAGAAAAGAATACAATCTATCTTGTAACACTTGATGAATATTGGGTTCATGCATAAGACAATCTTTGATCATATCAAAGAGATATAAAAAAGACATATAATAAAGGCATTATTCAAAAATGATTTTGAGAAAGGGGATTTGGTCCTTTGGGACCAACCTTAAAATCCAAATACAAAATAAGAGTTATGTGGTAAATTTAAACCCAATTGGTTGGGACCCTTCATTGTTACTTCTAGGTATAACACTAGAACATTTAGTTTGACCACCATTGATGGGAAACCTTTGAAAGATCTAGATAATATTATGCATTTATGACATTATTATTCTTGTTGGTTTCTAATTTAAGGGTTCCACCTAGAAGGGGCATATCATGTTCATATCCATTCTCATGTATACAATTTTCATATATTTGTTACTACGTCTTCCGATGCTTACACAAAATTTGAGAGTGTTTTACAAGTATAAATGATAAAAAATTATTTTTCCAAATGTGATTCTAAGAATCTATCTACATGTTTCTTCCTTAAGTGCCCTCTCCATTAGGGAAACATTTTGGGCATTTTATTTCTCTTTGTGAATTATACTTACTATAAGAAATCTATGGTGGTGGAAACAACTTCCTACAACTAAACCTTGAGAGGAGGATTATGCATAAACTTTAAATTGATCTTAACAACTATAGAAATTTGTAGAAACATATTTAAATAACATAGACAAAATAAAATAATCATCACATAACACCATTATATATGTGAGGAAAACCCTTTTAGGAGAAAAAGCCCACACTCTAAAATCTTGCTCAATGTATTAACAAATCAATATCAAATTACAATACACTTCTAGAGAACTCTCTCATAGGACTACCACCAACATAGAACAAGGAGAATTCTTGACTTCTTTCTTCATGTCAGCACCTGCAACTATTCTTCATAATACATGACTCTTAAACTCCTCCTTAAGCACTCAATTTATAGGTAACCTAACTAGCTATAAACCACTAACCATTTACAATAGCATGGGTCAAAATCATGGGTGAAACTACCTCAAAACCACCACACATGTGGGGCCCAAAATGGGGTGAAATACTAAACTCCAAAATAAGGTGGCAACCAACAAGATAAAGAAAAATAGGTTATAACATTCCTAACCACTTAATTGACCCATAATAGGTGGCTCTCATCTTATCTTATGCTAACATGTTTTATGATTATTACACTATCAATTCTTATCATGATGACGTCTTATACTTCTCTTTGTGTACATCTTTCCCATCTAGCATTCATGGTGATTATCATTGGTTCATGACCATAATTGGGGGACAAAATTAAGGCCACATTGCTTCCTATAACTATACATGGTTCTCACATGATGATATGCTTATATTTTTACATATTGGGATTTACATGATCACATCATTTTAAAGATCTTTTTCTACTTTCCTCCAAATTACTTGCATCTTCTATATGCAACCAATTGGAGGGGGGATATATTATCATTGACGCTCTTTGATGACTATGTGTGTAGTGATTAGTTCATAGTCATGGTGATTATGGTTTCTCTAAGTAGTACCATATTGTTTCCCCATGGTAGTATCCTATATGCTACCTCCAATTAGTATCCTACTTCTATAATAGTGAAATTTTATGGGGTGTCCTATTTGCTACTCCTAAGTAGTATCCTATTGCCATCTTGGATAGAGTTGTTACCTAACTTTTTATTTGTAGAAAATTTAGTAATTGTGTTTATGCTTATTTTAAAATTCTTAATAGATGCTCCATTGGGACTTTTTCATATATGCTTCTAAGTTTCTAGACGGGGCATTCATTGTAAGGAAAGTACATAGAATCAACATCCTTACCCATATCCTTTATTTAAGTATTTGAATATTAAATTTCATGTTTCTTGCTTGTTTTACTTTGAAATGCATATTCATAGTAGTTCACATGCATGTCAAAGTGGGGGCAAAATGTAATGGTAAAAACTACATACCTTGCACTTCTACCCTTTTGTTTTGGACTCACTTTGACTTGTTTTCCCTAATGCAATGACTAGTGTGCTAAACAATATATTCTGTATGGAAGTTAGAAAATAACATGATCTGAGCCTATTCTATCTCCACTCATTACTAGAGTCCAGACTTAACCCTTAGTTTATCCATCATCCACCTAGGTTTAAATCTATAGTCACAGAACCAAAACTTATAGAAATGACCTAGATACTATTTCAAAATTTAATTTTAAATTTTGGGCTCTAGATAATTCATTCCATTTAGGCATTATGAGCTAAATAAAGCATGAAAACATTTGAATTGTACATTGGGGTGTTTTATAAAAGGAAAACTCCTAATTCATTTTGAATGTTTAGCACACACACCTAGGACGTTGCATGAAAAACCATTGTACACTCTATTATCATAATAACATTGACACAACATTGGCATAAACATTTGACAACATATTGAATGATTGCATGTTATCTTTGATCATTGTTCCAAGCCATTAAATTGTTTTATAGGGCTTGTCCAAAGGAGAATAATCCTAGCCTAGTAAACTCATCAAAGGTGTTTGTTAGCATTGCTAGTTTATTATTATAGGTCTAACTAACCAAGTGAATCTTTGTTTCTAGGTGTAGAAAAATCATAATTACAGGTCTAGATATGTGATCAAGTTCAAATCCACATGCCAAGTTTAGATCTATAGTCACAAAGATTGTTTCATAATTACAAAAGTGAACTGCAATAATATATATAAAATTTTTTGGTTATGAGACAATCGTCTAGCAAGTCTTAATTATTTGGTGCAAGGACAAATCAATTAACATCCATCACAATAAATCAACATCAAACAAAGGGACAAATACCTTTATTTTATTATTTAAAACTTCATAATATTTATTTCAAATAGTTATATTCCCAACTCTTTATCCCAAGATATTTATTAATTATTGCTTTAATTATTTTATTTAGAAATTTATATAAAGATTGTAATCCATTTCTTTATAAAATATACAAATATATCTAACATCTAAGTGAAAAGTCGCCACATAAAAAGTCAAGGGATGTCATTAAACAATTAAGCCATTATACTCTTATAACAGTGATCCAAGTTCAAATCTCTACAGTGACATTTCAACGTTGAAGTGCTTGTTGTAATAGTATCTTGTAGTTGGAGTGGTATCATCACAAGTGATTGATTTGTACTAATTTCGTTGGACTTACAATTCTTTCAATTAAAC
The DNA here is from genome assembly GCA_027924645.1 of Cunninghamia lanceolata. Lineage (NCBI taxonomy): Eukaryota > Viridiplantae > Streptophyta > Pinopsida > Cupressales > Cupressaceae > Cunninghamia > Cunninghamia lanceolata. The sequence continues at coordinate 1,689,766 of BSBN01001349.1, forward strand.
ATATTAATTTCGAATAGATGATTATATAAATAATAAATCTTTAAAACCAAATTCTCACTAATTAATCTAAAAGTTCATCACATTAAAAAAAAATATTAAACTTATTAAAAAAAATCATAAAATTTGTGTATGGACTCCATCCAACTGGTATTTTCACTTGGCTTCTCCACTGTGCACTCGAAATACATTGCTTTCCCTAAATTTGGCATACTTCTAGTGGAAAGTGGAAACACAAGTGTTAGAAGGTTTCAAGTCAAATACGCTTTCCCTAACCATTCTTAAGCCAACTTTTGTTAGCGAATTATTTTCCACCGTTTTTTTAATGATGTGAGTTTGGAAGCACTTGACTTTGGGCAAAAAGAGTATGATTGAATCTCCATCCACCCCACTTAGTGTATAAACTATATTTTGTTCCACCCTTTTACCTTTTTGAAAAACGTTTATGGAACGCCTTTATACACTTTATACCTAACACTCTAGAAAGGTTGTGGAAAAATGATAACAAAAAATTGGTTGTCTATTTCCCCTAAGGCAAGCTAAGCTTACTATATTGCACATGTTTAAAGAACATAGTCGCCTACATGTGCTCATGTTGTACTATTTCCTAAAGTAATGAGAGAGAAAGTTTGGCTTCATGTGACAATCTTTTGTAGTCTTCAACAATCCCTGGACAATGTAAGCATTGCAAACATTCGTAGTAATCTCTTTTGGACAGGCATATGTAGACATTTATATTACTCATTTTAGGATTGACTTCTAAGGTGGTGTCATTGTTAACATGTGCAGTCTTTGAGGGGAACTTGACCACAATATGAGGTCTTTAAAGGTGATTTGTGTACTTGTGATGAACCAATGTTTTTCAGAGTGAGACTTTTAGAGTCTTTTAACATGGGGATAATCTAAAGCATAGAATACCAACGATATATAGTGCACATGACTTGTACGTCAAGTATTAATATCAAATTCTACATTGACAAAGTTTTCTTAAGAGATTAAGAGATCTATGGGATCAAGAGCTGTAACAAAAGTGGTTTATGTTAATATGTTCATGACATATAGGGTTGTTTAATTAGCTTTATGACATTTTCACACTTTTTTTGAAGTAGAATTTTTTTATTGTAGATCTTGATCAGAAGTTTGTTGTTTCGTTTAGTCTTGCCTCTTCAAAATAGATGGTTAAGTTGTCCACTCTCTGGTTGTCTTTTGTAGATGATATAAATGTCACTATGGGTTGTGCATTCTATGATATAGTTTCATTTGCTTTGAACCACCCCCTTGTTACAAGATTGGCATGTTCCTATTTCCCACTCCTCCTTAAACATTGTCCACCTACTGGTCTCACATCTAAGATGATGCGAGCTAGTCTTTAATTGGGCCATCAACTTTTTTGCCTTCTACTTGATTTCTACTCCTATGTGGGTTTTTCATCACGGTCCCATGTGGGGTTAAACTCTTTGATACAATATGCTTTCTTCCATCCCATTTGCTTTGTCTATATGGTTGTCCTAAATTTTTCACATACTTTTTTATTTCCTCATTAGTGTTTGCACACCCTTTCATGTTAATATCTCATTTAGTTATCCACTTGTTGTATTTCATCCATGTGTTCTTCATTTTTCTTAGCTCTTCCTCTATCATCGTATTGGGCCAATGATGGTTCTCCATACCTTGTGTCTTTTTTAACTACCTTAACATCCGAGGCATTGCCCATGATTCATGTAGGAAAGTACTTGTTTTAGCTAATAGAATCTTATACGAAACTAAAGTTTTGATTTTTAGTCTACTTGTGATTAAATGTTTTTGGATTCTCTCTATTTGCCTCCATTTTCTATTTGGCACTGTAATACTTCTCAATTTTGTGCTATAAATTAATTAGTTAAATCAAGCCAAATAATTAATTGATAGAACTATAATTGATTAATTTGGTCCAATAAAATATAGACACACTAGTTTGAAACATCAATTTGTTTATGGTGTAACATTTTGACGATATCTTAAGTTTCAATTTTATACTTTTTAACTTTTATAAAATATATAATTATTGTCTATAAATTCAGTAATAATATCAATATTACTAAATAATTATTTTGTTAGTTTAGAACTTGATAATAATAATAATGAGTAAAAAATTGTTTAATATTATTCAAAATTATGATATTTAAAATAAATAAATAATAAAACATTACTAATATAATATTTAAAATTATTAAAAAAACTAAATAATAAATTAATGTTTAATTTTTTTAATTAATATCATTTAATTCACTTAGTATTACATAATTTCATCTAATAAAATATTATGTAAAAAAAAGAGTAAAAGAAAAGATGGCAACTTCACACTTCAATGTTCTTTTAAAACGGACACGTTTAAAAAATAAAAACAACTCTCTAGTTTATGCAAGTTTACATTTATAAAATGGTGTGATATGAATAGAGGAGTCTAGGCTTTAGAAAAAAAGAAGAATACTTTCACTACATAAAGATATTAAGAAAAAAGAGGGAACCATTGTAACATATGGTTGGAAATATTTGTTATGAAATGAGTAGAGGATTTGGAAGAAGGATTATCCAGGAAGGAATTAAATGAGGGAGAAAAGAAGAATTGTGAAGAAAAGAAGAGTTGTGAAGGAAAAAAGATTAGGTGCGTCAATTTTATTTGTTACAGAATAATAGTGTTTTAGATTGTATAATTTATTTTCAATTATTAGAAAAATATTACTCAAATATTTATAAGAAATTGTCAAATTAAAACACTTAACAAATTCTTATAAAAATTTAGTAAATTTTTGAACAATTCTCTTTTGAAAAGTTTATTTTAAATTTAATTATATGAACATATTGCAAGAGAGTCACCTAAAAATTTGTTTGTGTTTTCTTTAAAAATTGTATTGTTTTTTATTAGATAAGTGGCAAAAAAGGGTGCCAATCCCATAACAAAACAGCCAACAGAGGCTCACCAAAACTCGAACAATTTAGAACAAACCATTAAAGTTTATGCATCATAACATAAAGACAACAGAACCAGTAAATAAGCAAAAGACTAAACATACTGAACGCCAAAGTAATAGCAGATCGACCACGGACCGACAGCAGACTAGCACCAAGCCACCAAAGGCTACTCGAACATCTTGTCCTAGTCATCAACTAGGAACTGGAGCACGTCCTCGTACTCCATCTTTTTGTCCGTCTTCTCTTGACCTTTGGGAACCATCTTCTAGAGAGCCAACAGAGTCGTGCCGGACCTGTGCATGACTCTGGCTGAGAATTTGGCCAGGGTATTAAACTTCTGCTCCAGATAAGTCATCCTAGCCTTCAGCGTATCTTTAGCCTTGCCCTTTTTGTTTTTAGCACCTTTCTTCTTCTTACCAGTCTCTTTTATCTTTTCCTCTGAGCTGTTAGTATCCGAATCCTGCGCATTAAAGTCTGGGAAATTGATGGGGCCTTCTTCACCAGCTTCCAGCACCTCAATCTTGATACCTTTGTTAACCGACATATCACTACCCATCTGTTCAGTCTCCTCCACCACTATGTCTGTCTTGATAATGGCCCCAGACCCTGACCCCTGAAGTTCAGCAGAACCCTTCCTATTATCATCCTTGGAGTCTTCTTCTCCCTGCATATTCACAACAACCTCAGTATTCTTCTCCTCCGATTGGTCCTCTTCCTGCATCTCCTCAACTTCATCCTTCTCAGTCATGGCAGCTTTCCCCTTGGGCATTGAGGTCGGTTTAGCAGCAAGTCTAGACAACCTCCTGGTAGTAGGGATACAAGACTTGCCTTTAGTGGGGGTGTAAACCTCATCCTCAGCACTGTCTAAATCCCCATTATCTTCATCAGTACTGACTTCCTCAACCACTGGGGTAGCTTTAGCGATCCTAATCTCACTAACAATGTCATAACCTTCTTCCAGGGTTCCCCTTTTCTTCTTACTAGATAGGAAAGGGCTTCCATGGAGGATTTATCTTTTGGCTAGGGTAGTAGTCGGAGAGGTGGGGGTGAGATCTTCGGTGGTGGGTTCAGGGCTAATGGACACCGAGGGTTTTTTCTTGCCAATTTTCAAGGACTTGGCATAGGAATCAGGAGTAACTTCAGTTATGATGATCGGGCCCTCCATCACCAGGGGAGGATTATGTGGCTCAATCCTGACAGGAGTGGGGGCTTTAGGAGGACAGAGAGCAAGGTGGAACTTATACAGTCTCATGATTAATCCTTGATGAAGCGAAAGCTCAAGTTTACTAGGGTCAAGGGCATGCTGCTCTTTAGCTACCACAATGGAGGTTTCCAAGGAAGAAAGCAGATAGAAGGGAAAACTGATATGCTTACTATGCCTAAAGTGATTAAGCAGAGTGAAATGGTAATGAAAGAACCTTCTAAACCTCCCCTCAAGGGTAAAATACTTCATAATCATGAAACATACCTCATCCCATGGCGGAGGTAAGAGTTGGCAGTCAAAACACCCTTGCAAGTTGTTCAGCAGCTCCCCTTTGTTGAGAAAAAGCTTCATGCCTTCAGGATCCGACACCTTGCTTTTCCTAGGATGCTTCATGCCACCCGTAGGCAACCCAGTAGCCATCCTAATCACTTCCTCAGAGATCTCAAACCCCACATTGCCAACTTTAACCTTTCTGCCATTATAAGACTGCATAAACTGAGCCGAGAGATTCTCATCGTAGCCTTGCAGGCATTCTAGGTATGAGGTGACACCACCCTCATGGTAGATGTGCCATAGAGTCTCATTCTTTTTAAATTCCTCACACGTCTCAGGTTCGGTGAGTGACCTATCTCCACCCATTATGCTATACTCTAACAGGTAGACAATGCAGTCAGTTAACAAAACAAACTCTATGCAGCAAAGAGTAGACGCAGTGTAATTCTCAGATATCTCCTTGTTAATGACTAATAACACTTTAGATTTTAGGTTGATAGTAATAATGTTTTCAGCCTTTCCCACGCCGAAGGTGGCGTACTTGCTATTCATCTACATGTGGGAATAATTAATCTCTTTCATATCATCATTCAGGAGCCTTATAAGATCATCATTAAATCTTATGTCGAGCATTCTTGAGATGTCAAGCCGGGAATTCATGTGGCTAGGCATGTGAGAGGCTCCCTCAAGACGCCATCTCATCATGTTAGAAACACAACCGCTTTTGAAAAGACAAGTCCAAGCATTATCTGGTTGGTACTTAACCTTCATGGCCTCCAATAACCTGTACCCATAGTCCAACTGGCTGAAGATACTAGAACTCCGGTGGCCCCTCACTCTCTCCCAAAGTTTAAGATAAGATCTCCTGAGGAACCAAGAGCTGGGCTTAACTCCTCTTTAATGAGGGTTTGAATCTGACGTGGGAGATTCTTATCAACTCTCCAGCACCGCCACGTGTCCAGACTTTGACCCAAATTAGCCATCGCATCTGCCACTTTATTGCCCTCCCAAAAAACATGACCGATAACCATCTGATTGAAGCTGAATAGTAAGCCGATGATGTCTTCGATTAAGCTTTTCATTCTCCAACCACTGTTAGACCTTCCCATGGCTGCATCTATAACTAACTTAGAATCCCCTTCCACTTGCAGGTTATCAATATCCAAGGCGTGGGCTATCTTTAGACCTTTTAGGAGTGCCAAGCCTTCAACCATATTGTTTGATTGTTAACCGATGCCCCCATCATTAACAGCAATGGGGGTGCCAAGATAGTCTCTGAAGATCCCTCCTCCACTAGCAAGACCAGAATTCTTTTTTTCTGCCCCATCAAAGTTAAGTTTGATCCAACCTCTGGGGGGCAGTTCCCAACAGGTATTAAGTTTGGGCATCTTTTTAGAGGTGTCCACCTTGTTCATATCCTCCTTCAGGTGCCAGTTCTTGGCAATTTGAATTTCAATCGGAGAGGGGGGATACTCAGCAACTTGTAGGGAATAGGTAGAGGTGTTTTTTGCAACCGCTCTGCAAAAGGATAAAAAAACCTCATTAGTATTACGAGCGATTTCCCTGAAAATGCAATTGTTTCTTTCTTTCCACACACTCCATCCCAGGTGCGGGGGAATCTGTCTCCAGAGTTCTCTTATCCTGGGGTGAGTGAAAGGGGAGGTTCAACTTTGGGCAAAGTCCTCCAAGTTTTCCTGTAAGACCCACTCTAGATTTAGCTTCTGCAAAGTTTTCTCCCAAATTTGTTTAGAGAACTCACAGTGAAGGAGCAAATGTTGAATGGACTCTTATTCTTTACAACATAGCACACATCTGTTAACCAATTGGGAACCCCTTTTATTAAGGTTATTAATGGAGAAAACTTTGTTGTGTGCCACTGCCCACCAGAAGAAGTTGACTTTGGGTAATAAATTATTGTTCCAGACTTTCTTCCAGAGCTGATTCGGCTGACCCATGTTAGTCAGCATATGGTAAGTTGATTTGACAGTGAACTTACCTTTTTGGTCTTGAACCCACAACATCTAATCTTCCCTTTGGAAAATTGGAATTTTGTACCTTTCTAACCCCTGTTGAAGAGACTGATAATCTTGTAACTCATTTTGATTGATACAACAGTCAAATAAGTTCTTCCACCTTCTTTGTCTATGGGGATGACTAGTAATAGAGTTGCTCACCTTGGTACCAAAAAAGCTCACCGCTCTTTCCATCATAGAATTCCTTTCTTTCCCCAATGGATCCTTCCTCAACCAATTATCCTCCCAGAACCTAATTTTATCTCCTCTTCCCAGATTCCATTTGATGCCTTGTGAGAGAGAGTTCCTAGTTTTGGTCATTTTGTTCCAAATGATAGAGCCTTTGGGAAGGGAGTCCCTAAACAAAATATCAAAATTGGAATCACTCTGTAGGTACTTGGCTTTCATGATTCGAACCCAATCCTTCTCTTCTTTAAGGAAGATCCAACCAATTTTAGTCAGCAAGACTTTGTTCATACTTTAGATTTTTCTAATCCCCAATCCCCCATTAGCCTTGGGCTGACAGACTCTATCCCATCCTACTAGCGAAAACCTCTTCTTTCCCTCCACTCCAGTGCAAAGGAAGGTTCTTTGGATCCTTTATAATTTTTCTGCCATATATCTGGGGATTTTAAACATAGAGAGGAAGTAGGTAGGAATGTCTTGTAGGGAGGCCTTCAGAAGTTGATGCTTACCTGCTTGGCTAAGGAGTTTTCCTTTCCAGCCCTCCATTTTCTTATTGATACGCTCAAGAACTATGTTCCAAAAAGTCTGGGTCACATCTTTGACCATGAGAGGTAGACCCAAGTAGGTGGCCAGGAGGGCTGCTTGATTGCATTGAAGGATGTTTCTAACCTTGGCTTGTAGATCTATTTTAGTGTTGAAGAAAAACACGTTACTCTTGTCATAGTTGATGCATTGACCCGAAACCTCTGTATACATGTTGAGCAGAATTTTCCATCTCTTGGCCTCCACAACAGAAGCTGCCTCGAACAACATGGTATCATCCATGAACTGTTGGACAGCCGACGGTCCAAGGGTGGACATCGCTTTAAGACTAGAAAGGGAACGTCTGTCTAGGTGAGCCAGAATATTTCTGCCCAAGACCTCAGCCAACATAATGAACAAGGGGACAGGGGGTCCCCCTGCCTTAAACCCCTTCCAGCCTCAAAAATCCCCTGTGGTGTGCCATTAACCAACACCGAGTACTTGACGGTAGTGACACACTCCTTTATCAGTTTGAGAATTTTGTCATTGAAGCCCAACTTCCTGAGAACCTTGAACAGGAAGTCCCAAGAGACTCTATCGTAAGATTTTGATATGTCTAGTTTTAGGGCCATACTCAGACTATTGTTTTTGTCCATAAAGTGAATGATCTCATGAGTCGAGATAGCCGCATCCAAAATCTGTCTCCCAAGGACAAACCCTTTCTGGTTGTTTGAGATAAGGCTATCTAGAAGTGGTTGGATCCTAAGGACCAGCATTTTAGTAATGATTTTATAAATGGTGTTGCACAGACTAATGGGGTGGAAGTCAGCCATGACTTCTGTGTTGGTTTTCTTAGGGATCAGCGTAATGAACGTGGCATTGATCTACTTGAGGAACCTACCCATCCTGAAGAAGTCTTTAACAGCATTCGTAACATCATAGCCCACTATATCCCAAAATTCCTAGAAAAAAGCAGGGGGGAACCCGTCCGGCCCGGGTGCTTTGAAAGCCCCCATCGAGAACACCACCGCCCTAACTTCTTCGTTTGTAATAGGCTTTAGCAGGCCTTCATTATTTTCCTCACAAAGGACTGGAGGAATACAATCCAAAAGGAAGTTTTCTTTAGCACTGTCAATTCTATTATTTTGCTCAGCCAGGAAGTTTCTGAAGTAATTGGAGGCCAATCTACCAAGATCCCCATCATCTTTCACCTCTATATTCTGCTCATTCAGGAGTTTGGTGATACTATTCCTCTTTCTGTGTTTCATGGCCAAATGATGAAAAAAGGTTGTGTTCCTATCCCCCTCTTTTAGCCATTGGACCCTAGACTTTTGCTTCTAGAAGATTTCTTCCTTGTTGATTATGTTCTTTAGTTTCTTGACTAACTCCTCCTTAGTTTTATACGTGCTCTCACTCCCATCTCCCTTGGCCATTTTTTCTTGAACCTCCAGGAGACTATCCAAGAGGTGTTTCTTCATGTTCATCACATTACCAAAGCAAAATTTATTCCAGCCCTTGACTTTGTTTTTGACATGTATCAGTTTTTGGGTGAGCCTGTACATAGGAGATTCATGAATCTGGACTTTCCACCAATCAGCAATGCAATTCTTAAAATTCGGGTGGGAGGCCCACATGATTTCATACCTGAATAGGAAGGGGCCCTTATTGTATTTCTCAGTCCAGTCTAGAAGAAGGGCATTGTGGTCGGATATGGTATGAGGAAGAGTAGACAAATTAGCATATTGAATCAGGTCCCAGTTGGAAGAAACCAACACTCTATCTAACTTAACCTGGATCAACTGTTCCCCCAATCTTCTATTAGTCCAGGAAAATCGTTGATTGATGACTTCCAAGTCCATTAGCCCAGTTTGGCCCAGGAAGTCAGTGAGGTCCACCATGCTATCAGAAAAGTCCATATTACCCCCAGATTTTTCCAAGGGGTACAAAGGGGTGTTGAAGTCTCCCCCGACAATCCACAGAGTTCTTCTATCTTCATTGATTTTGGAGCTCAGCCCGTCCCAAAGTTCCTTCCTGGCACTTTTAGTGTTGGGGGCATAAATGTTGAGCATCTTCCAAGTTTTTTATTCATCTTACAGATAATTTCCAAAGTATTCTTACTATGCGAGTAATAACTTCCCAAAGCATTGTGCTTATTCCACATGGTAACAAACCCCCCAGAAGCTCGAGTCGAGGGGCTGATGATGAAGTCCACCATAGGCCAGATATTATTAGCTATTTTTCTAAAGTTTTATTCAAACATTTTAACTTCTTGGAGGAGGATGAAATCAATCTTATTGTCATAGATGCAGCTCTTAATCATGAGTTGTTTTTGTGGGCTGTTGAGCCCTCTCACATTCCAAGAGATAATCTTCATTTGCATGATTTTCTAGAGAGGGTCTCTAGTGTACTTTGTCTCCCATAGGCAATCTCCTTGGTTGCTTCCCTAGATCTAGTTTCTCTCTGGGAAGGCCTCCCCACTCCTCCTTCAGTCCCCACATCGGCTACTTTCTTATTATGTCCTTTCCCTTTTCTCTTGGGGGTGATCCATCCTCCTTGGTTGTTGGTACTAGCCCCTAGGGAAAGAACTCTGTCAGGAGAAGTCATAGACTTCTCTGTGATTCCCTAGCCCCCAGTTAGCAGACCTGTCAACTTAGAGTTCTCCAGCACTCCCAGCTGGTCTCGTCTATCCCTTTGATCTCTAAATTCTAGAACATCAAACTTCTCTAGAATGGGGGAGCACACTACTGGAGTTAGGATTTCTCCTTCTTCCATTGCATCCGAATCAAGGGGGAAATCTATAGACTGCTCTTGACCACCACCAACCAGATCTAGCCTTAGCTCAACTAGGGACAGTGATGGGGAAGGAAGGAGGATCTCCTAAGATGGAAGATTCTGCACCTGGTCTCCAACCAAATCCTAGGTCTTGATAGGAGACTTTATTAGATCTAATAGATCTTATTTGAAAGGGTATTCATCTTCTATGTTTTCTTGTTCCGGGGCCTGCTTATCTTTAGGGTCCTCAACTTTTTTACACTCACTGATCAAGTGCCCCTTTTTTATAGTTTTGGCAATAGGCAGTGGAGTTTTCATACAATATTTGCTGCTCCCAGGTGCCATATTTGGACTTTAACTTAATTGTATTAGGGAGAGTCTTATGAATGTCTACGCTAACATAGAATCTAGTGAAAACCAACCTGGTTTTATTTTTGGTGGTGTTGTCCATGGCGATGAAGCATCCAAAGGAGTTGCCTATCCATGTGAATATCTCCTCATCCCAGTACTCAAGAGGGAGTCCAGGTAGTCTAACCCACATAGGAGCTAACCTACTGAGTTCCATTACTGCATCAAAGCCTAACTTCCAGCGCCCTAAGCTAAGATTATGCTTCCCATACATCCAAGGTCCTCCTGTCAAGACAGTAACTAAGTCTTTCCTAGCCGTGAACTTACACAGGAAAAGGCCACCTAACATCGCACTAGTCGACACACTACCTTTGAGGTGCCATCTAGTGGTTACCCAACATCTAACAATGTCGATGTTGGGTCTAAGGGCTTGGAACTTTCCAACTAGGGAGAGTTACAAGGAGGAGTTATTTTGTCCATCATTTTGTCCAGAATCTAGAAGTTCGTTCCATCCTGAACTTCTGGCTGCACCTGGGCATCAACATCTTCCACGGGCCTACTAGACTTCCCTAGCAGGGCCTATTTCCAAGCCTTGGGGTCTAAGCCCAAGGCATGGGGAGAGGTCTCTTCAGTACTAACTAAGGCAATATTGACATTAGTAGGGAGCTCCTGTGGGCTTAGAGGGGGGTAGGGGGCCCCTTGGGCTGATGACCTCCATGACCACAACAAGTTCAAACACCAGTCAGAGAGGGAAAGTTGCAGAGCGGGAAATCTCAAATTGTATTGTTATTCTTTGTGAAATTCTCTCTTTTATTTGCATCTTTGAATAATTTTCTTTTCTTTTTTAAACTCTGTGTGAAACATCATAACAAAATTTAGATATAAAATAAAATCTCAGTTTATAGTGCATTTAGGTGAAATTCTCTATTCTTGTGAAATTAAAAAATGTATACATATGTATGTGAGTGTTAAAGTATTTTTACATAGATATATCTAAGATAGGTATACTAGTTTATAACCTAATTGAATATTATTAAATTTTACAACCAATTAACAATTGATATAATTTAATTAAATAATTATCTAATTTTGTAGCCCTTAATAATTATAAAGTCATTCGACAAACCCAAATCAAATATGTATATATACATATTAATAAAATTGCAAGGTATATAATTTTTACCATTTCAAATAGTAACAAAGTTTAACTTAACAATGCTTTAACTTCAAGTTATTATGTGAAATGACTACGTTTTATGTTTAATCTTTTGATATAGATAAACCATCCATTAAACCCAAATATATTGTATATACTATGTATTGATGATACATTATTTATTCAATTCATTAAGATATTTTTTATTTAATTATTTTTAATAAGTACCTTCAAACTATTTTTGTTTAAAAAACACAAAAAACATTAATACTAATTAAATAAATAAAGTCTCATGTAACAATATTAACAAACTTTAACAATATGTATGTATCAGCATTATGCAATCACAGCAACATACACATATTAACATTATATATGAATAAGGCCAATTATGTAGCCCACATGGTTGAAGATAGTATAATAAACTCTAAAGTTGATCCTTGACCAAATTTAAAATCAAAACTTGAGCAACACTCAAAGATAGAGGTGACAAAATCAAACAGGTTTTAGAGTCATCATGTTTTAAAAATCTCCCATGGTAGAAATCATTCAACCATCATTTACATGATTATGTTCATGCCAACCTTAATTTCATTTTGAGTGAAGGCTATAGAAGAGGATAAAATAGAGGTATCAATAATCATGGGATTTTATGTCTTCACCTATATTGTAAGTTTATTTCTATTTTTTCACAGCCTTGAGTTCTTTGATGGACACCTTTGTATGTTTGGTGCATAGAAATAGGCAAATGGCTTTTCTCGATGGAATTTTTGAAATGAGAATGAAAAATATCTTCAAAATGAGAAGTGGTTTGATCCTTCATGCCATTCAATGGGCGTTGGGAGATGAACTCATGGGATCAGATCACCGATATAGGATTAATACAAACATTTTATCTATGTTTGTGGTTGTTCTTCTCGACATCAGGGAAGACAAGGAAATGGTGAAAACAATGGAGGAGAATTTGATAAGAGGACAGTTTCTAGGGTGTCTAAAGGATACCATTCTACTAGCAGTGTTGAAAGTTGGACCGCCCTCGTTAGATGGGAAACTACTAATCAATAATAGAGTAGTCTGTGGTCCTTGGAGACCTTGTATTACATCAAGCATATTACATAAGGAAGTAGTAAGGCACAAGAAGGTTGCTAAGGGAGTTGCATTCCTAAAGTAGGTGCTAGGTTTGGAGTCCTTCGAAGGAATCAATTGGTTACAGTCTCTCATTACTAAAGATGATAAGTAATGGTTTATAGTATTTATCATAGGCTAATAAATAGGAGATTGAGGGTATAGGATAGATGTAACCACAAAATTTTTGTTTTGATTGGTAAAGGTGTAGAACACCATAATATTATATTAATTGAAAAAAAATTACAAAAAAATCCCCCACAGGGGTCATAGGAATAGTGAAGAACATCGATGAGTTTTAGTTGGTTGAGATGGTGACTGTGGTAGCAATTATTTGCTACACGGGCTAGGGGAAACCCTAGCCGTGCTTTCTCTCGTCTTCTTGTCTCTGTTCTGGTGCAATTTGGGGGGGTTGTTGCTGTGGTTTCTACTAGGGGGCAGTTGTGATTTGTATAACATCATTTTGGTGGTTTGGTTCATATTTTCATGTTTGATTTCCCCTCTCTTTGTTGTGTGGAGGGGTTTCTTGGTGTGGTGGAAGATCCCTGATCTTCTCTGATCAGCAAAGCTTTAGTGCTCGGGGGCTTAGGGATTGTGGTTCCCTTTTCTTGTTTTGCTCTTCAGTTCGTTTGGCTGGGTTTTTGTTATGGAGAAAGGTGGTGTATCCCCAAATCTGGAGATCCCCAATGACATGGATATGGCAGATCCGTCTCCTTCTTTGCATGCAAGGACTTTGGAGCACCTAGGGAAATTACCAGCTAGCATGGGCACTGGGGCACTACTTCTATGAGTGGCTTGCCTAGAATCAAGAAAGTAAATGGTTGTCTAGAGAGAAGTCAAGAGCGTCATGTCTTGATGATCCAGTCGGATTCGGTCTCAGAGGATGTAGAGTACTTGAGCAATCATGCTTTAATTTGTAAGTTTGTGGGTCTCTGCCTTTCGTTGTCAACTCTAGAATCTTGGACTCGACAGGTTTGGAAACCCGAAGGGATATGGAGCTAATGATGGCTGCCAACAATTACTTTTTGGTTGTGTTTACGTGCATGGAAGACATAAATAGGGCTTTTGAAGGTGGTCCTTATTTCTTCAATCAGGTTGGGCTTTTCATGAAACCCTGGCATGTGGGGTTCAACTCGTCTGAGGAGCTCCCTACAAAGATCCCTATTTGGGACCATCTTCCTAGGCTTCCACTTGAGTTCTGGAGGAATGACATTCTACATATGATTGCTCTTTTGATTGGTAAGCCGGTTGGCTCGGCTTAGCAAACTATGGACCAAAAGGCAATTTCTTATGCCCATATTTGCGTGGAAATTGATTTAAATAACCCTTTACCAGATTCTATGGAAATTTGTCTTGGATTCTCTTCTTGGATCTAGCAGCTTGACTATGAAATTGTCATGAGTATGGGCATCTACAAAGGAAATGCCCTCGGTTCTCTCAAGCGTCAACTACAACTAATGCTTCTTCTGATTCTAGTCCTAAGAAGGATAAAGGAAAGGCTCCTTTGGCAGATGGAGTTGCAAATAAGGAGGGATTTGTTAGAAATGAAGGTGCAAACCACACAAGAGAAATCTGATTCAAACCTTATTTATATCCTCTAAACAATGTAGAATCAATGGAGATTGTAACAGAAATAAAACCCACTACACAGAAATAACATGCATTGAGAACTGAACACATAACACAATATGTAACATGGAGAAAACCCTTTCGGGTAAAAAACTCCACCAAGAAAAGAGACTCCAAGTTGTATTATCTTCAAATGTATGAGATTACAATACATGCACTTCCTATGTTTCTTCAATCTTCAATCCAGCGGCGCCTGTTACTCTCAACTTTGATAAAAATGTAGTACAAATATCCTTATAAAAGGGGGTTGCCTTCTAGGGCAAGGTAACTGACATAGTATTGATTGTTAGATATGTGACCTAATGACGAACGGTCTAGATTTACAATGATAAAATATAAATAAAATGTGGTTTCAGGGGTGCTGCCCCTGAACCCCCACCAGACGAATGAGCGTCGAGGACCAAATACAAACATGTAGCTGAAATAAGACCGTTGTGGGTGAAACCTTTCATCCCTTATGGGTGATTTACAAACAACATTAGGAGTAATTAATTACATAGGATTTACAAGGTTGATGGCACCTTAATCCTAACAGGATTTATTTCGGTTAAGCCCCATAATAGGGGGAGAGGTCTGAAGAGAACCCTCAAGGATAGACAATCTAATGGGGTCTTTAATCAGTTTGATGCTTTGGAGGACTTAGTTCAAGAGGAGGGAATTCTAGTGGAGTTGCCTTCTCGAGTTGGATCTGTGGGAGCAGCCTTGCCAGAAGACCGTGAAAATGATACTTAGAATTTGTCATTGGTGGTTGTGCAAGAGGGTTAGCTGGCTACATAATTATCCTCCCAACTACTGATTGGCCCTAAATTAGATGGGGCTTTAGTCATAAAAGATGTGAGTGATTTGGCAGAACTAGTTCCTTCATAGGTGAAGGAGGCTTTGGGCTTGGGTAAAGGTAGTGGATCCGTGCGTACCTTGGGTCTTTAGCCAAAGACCCTTAAAAAGGGGCCTTTAGAGAAACTGGCTAAGGTGGGTCACAAGATGGACCACGAGAAGGTTAAACTAATTGGGGAGACTCTTGTAGATACTGGATTAGTGAAGACCATTGACTCTCATTTCTCTCAGCCTCATAAATGATAGTTATTTCATGGAATCAAGTCTTTCATTGGAGAGACCATTCTTTAGAATAGACACACCTCTTAATATGTTGTCCTCTCCTAACAAATTGTTGTCCTCTCATCAAATTGTAGCATATTATTTATTAGTTGTTGTTTATGCACTTACCACATGATATGTTAATCACGGCCCTTCATTAACATAACAAGTTGCACCATTTTATATCTCACAAATAAGACTTTTGTCTTATTATATAGTGGCGCTCCATTTAAAAGGAGGTTGGCCACTTTATGTAAAACACACCTCTTATCATTACAATTTAATAAAGACTTTTTGTCTTATGTATGGAGTGATTCTTTATGGAGAGGGTTGGCCTCTTATATATTTGAATTTTAACTTTCAATTCAGCACCCATCTTAGCAACTCAGAAATTTAACCATTTCAATCTTAGTGCTCAAGGTAAGAAGTCAGTTCACTTGAAACATAGATGTTTAAATATTTAA
Organism: Cunninghamia lanceolata; assembly: GCA_027924645.1. Taxonomy (NCBI): domain Eukaryota; kingdom Viridiplantae; phylum Streptophyta; class Pinopsida; order Cupressales; family Cupressaceae; genus Cunninghamia; species Cunninghamia lanceolata. The sequence goes on from BSBN01001349.1 coordinate 1,705,501, forward strand.
TTTAAACATGAATGATTGCACCATGCTTAATTTTGTTCTACCAATCTCCAAGAAAGCTGAGTCAGCCTTATATAGTTGAATATATATTTAGTTTATGACTTCAAATATGGGTGATAATCGACCTTTTCAACAGTAATAAAACTTTGTTTTGATCCTCCACATTTCCATGCTTTCATATTGGCTATGACAATTTAATTTCACTTCTTCATAAGTTTATACTTGATTACTATCATAAATCTTTATTACTTGACATCGTTCCATGAATCTGCTCTCTTCATAGAAACATATGGATTTGTACTTCAGATGATAGTTAGCATGTTTCTTAGACCACGAAACCTCAAGTTTTATATCATTTCCAATTATACTTGATATGCCTTACAACCAACCTTGTCTTTCATTCTTTTGCCAACAATCTCTATCTTTGATATTAATGACAACAATCTTGTCCATGTACCTTTGATATTAATGACAACATGCAATCAACCTTTTCCAATTAGTCATTCTTCCTTTGACATTAATGACATTATTTACACCTTGCATTTATGATATTGCTACGTTGACATCAATGACAACCATTTCCTATACTCTCATCTATTCATTAATGACAATGATAGTGAATATCTTCTTGACATCAATGACAACATGTCCAACAATGGTCCCTACTAACACTAAGTTGATTGCTCTACCAAATTCTACAAAACCTTGCTCAAAGCACCAAACAGTACAATCATCAGGCCCCCTGGTGAATGGAGGCAAGAATTATGGGTGTGAGAGGAGGGACCAAAGGTCAAATAGGATGTGGTTGATTTGGTTCAAAGCATGCATTAGGTCTAGATTGTGGCATGTCGCTACCAACACCCTAGAATGACCTCATATCAAAACAATTGAGTTTCAAACCCATCTCAAACTATGCCCATAATTTTTTTAAAATAAAGAGACACCTCAAGTTTGTCATGTGGTTTGTGGTTGAAGACCATCCACCAACAGTCTCATAAATTAGCTAAAATTTCCTTGTGCTTGCACCATTTGATTGGGATTTTATGTTTTGTTGGAAGAATGGTTTTGTTGGTTGTAGGTTCAATAACATAAGATGCCAAGGCTTAGTTTGTTATATGTAGGTGATTTATTTCCTTATATGACAATCCATCCTTATAAAATTTCCTCTATTCATAAAATCCAACGATATCAAAATTTATGTTTTTCTTGGACTATATAACCACCTACATTGAATCAACAAACATACGCAAATATGGAGGAGTATGAGGATCACTATTAAATGTATCTATTTGAGTTTTTAAAGTGGTTACATTTCCTACAATCTCGTATCTCAATCTTTGTTCATCAGTTTGAGGCAAAGGTTGGTTTTCAAGTTCATTTTGAGGTTCATTTATAGGTTCATTTTGAAATTCTTGATTTTCAAATTGGTCAAACATGAATTCATATACATTATAATTCATTTGCATTGAAAATTTGGAGTATGATGATCACTATTAAATGTACCTATTTGAGTTTGTAAAGTGGTTACGTTCCTTGCAATCTAGATCTCAATCTTTGTTCATCAATTTGAGGTGGAGGATGGTTTTCAAGTTCTTTTTTAGGTTCATTTATGAGTTCATTTTGAATTTTTTTATTTTCAAATTGGTGAAACATGAATTCATATACATTATGGTCCATTGAACTACATTTACAATATAAATTAGAAAAGTTACTTGTTTAAAAAACTACCTATTTACCCTAAACCTTTCATTTTGAAAAAATAATTTAAAAATAATAAAAACAATGGAAATTTTTTTAAATACCTAGAGTATAAATTTTGGTCAGGTGTGGAAGGAGGAGGCAAAGTCAAAAATGAGTATTAGGTTGCTTTCCAAACTTAGATATTCATTCACAATCTGAAATGGCCACAACTATTGAAAAAACTAGTTGATATATTTTTTAGAAATAGATATCCATTTCATGAAGAGTTTTTCAGCTCACATTTTTGTCCTTTTTTACCCCCAACTTTTTACTTTCACTTAAAAGATGAAACTGCAACAGTATAGGACACTTCCACAATAGGACATTACCATAATCATACAAATATCACCATACCAAAGAGGACAATATTTCATACAAAGATATCCTCCCTAACAGAAAAACAAAGAGCAAATAAGATAGAGATAGGATGTAGGATTCTAGGTTCCTATGTAATCTAGAGTAAAAAAGTAAACAACCTCGACCTTAAGAGAACTACACTTTTTCTAACCTCTTCTCTTTCTGTAGTTTAAAATAATGAAAATATAACTCTCCTCTTCCTAATGATGGATCACTAAGTGTGATCCAAAACATCAATGCAAAAATACACACAGTTGATGTGAGGCCCACCCTTATTAAACCTCTTGATTTGACTTGATAGACTTATTATCTTTGAATTTATATGTTTGACATTGGATATTATTGTAGGCTTTTGATCCTATCATTAGAAATTTGATGGAAATTATGATGTAGTTAGGGTAGAAAGATGTTTGTTATATTGATGATGATTTATTTATACTTGCTTGGGTTATGTTCTACATTATCTATAAGGAATGAATGTCTTGATTTACGTGATTCAATTGGATTGATAATGGACTATAATGAGTTAAGTGGATTAGTTTATTGTATATATGATTGCATGGTCAAGACTATGTTGGTTTAAAAGTGAATGGAGTAGAAAGTGTATTGAATTATATTATGACTGATGGAATTGATTCTTTGAAATATAAGTACTTGAATTATTATGTGACTTCGTGTGTGTGTTAATTCAAGTTGCTTTGGCTATTGAATATATCGGACCTATTGATGTGTGTGTGGAAGTGTGTAGGTAAGAGAACTACACTTTCTCTAACCTCTTCTCTTTTTGTAGTTTAAAATATTGAAAATATAACTCTCCTCTTCCTGATGGTGGATCGCTGAGTGTGATCCAAAACATCAATGCAAAAATACACATAGTTGATGTGAGGCCCACCCTTATTAGACCTCTTTTTCGACTTGATAGACTTATTATCTTTGAATTTATACGTTTGACATTGGATATTATTGTAGGCTTTTGATCCTATTCATTAGAAATTTGATGGATATTATGATGTGGTTAGAGTAGAGAGATGTTTGTTATATTGATGATGATTTATTTATACTTGCGTAGGTTATATTATGCATTAGCTATAAGGAATGAATGTCTTGATTTACGTGATTCAATTGGATTGATAATGGACTATAATGAGTTAAGTGTATTAGTGTATTGTATCTATGATTGCATGGTCAAGACTATGTTGGTTTAAAAATGAATGGAGTAGAAAGTGTATTGAATTATATTATGACTGATGGAACTGATTCTTTGAAATATAAGTACTTGAATTATTATGTGACTTCATGTGTGCACTTAATTCAAGTTGCTTTGTCCATTGAATATATTGGACCTATTGATGTGTGTGTGGAAGTGTGTAGGTAATTCCATAACCAATGGAAATTTGGAGGTCTCACAGGTAACCCCTGTGATTAAACCCTATGATACTCACCTAGTCCCTAAGGTGAACTAAGGTTTTGTGTAGTTTCAGAATGAAAGTATTGTGTTTAATACTTTATTTTATTCTTTTGAGTCTCCTAAGGTTGTCTTGGGATGAGATGGATTATGAGTTGTCATCCACGTGCCCATTTTCGTGCATGGATTTTAGGGGCTATTTAAAAGTTGAATTTTGAGTTTTATTGTGTTTATTTTGTGTTTTAGGGTTCTAGCACAAGTAACTACGGGATAGGTATCTTTTGGACCACAAATCTTGCATTTTGACTCATATTTCACTCCAAATGGCCTAAATAGAAGAGTGACCAATTAGGGTTTTGGGAAGAGAGATTGGTGACTTATCACCATCCCATTCCCACTAACGTAGATTCATGAATGGGCTTGGGGGAATCCCAAAGGCCTCACATGTGTGATCACACAATGTAAGAGCCTTTGGTAAGAGAACCCCAAGTACTCCCCACTCTCCAATGCCTCACACATGTGTGAGAGCATTTCTCGCATTTGTGTGGAAGTGAACTTTTGAGAGTGAATGAGAAGGTGACAAATGTCACCTCCTCATTCAACGGGATGTTTTGTGAAACCCTATTTATCTCCCTCCTTGAGAGGTGAGAGGGGTTCTTATTTTTGTTTTTTATTTATTTATCTTTGGAGGGATTTTAGCTTGGAGAGGAGGTTTTCAGCAAAGGAGATCTTGGAGTGAGCTCTTATGTGGCTACTTCAACCATCTTCAACACTTGAAAGCTTAAGAGGTAAGCTCTCAAGGCTTCAAGGCTCTTTTTGATAGTCTTGTATTGCTTATTCCATGTATGTTTAAGTATGGACATGTTGAGTTATTATGTTTTTGTGTATTTGGGTATGGGTTGTTTGGGATAAGCTCTTCATGTGTGGGAGCTTGCCTTGTACAGGGTTTTGAGAGAGGAATAAACCTCCTCATGGAAAGGACACTCCTTGTTAGGAGTTGGAAGGCATCGGCCTTGTTCTTGGTACTTTTGGTGTAAGTTTTGGTAGGCAAGAGTGCCTTGTTACCTTGGTATTTTGATTATCATTTGGTAGGCAAGAGTGCCATGTATACATTAGAGTTATAAGTAGTTTGAAATAGCAAGAGGCTATGTAGTTCTTGAGTTGTGATATTGGGTATTATGATTTTATCATTGTGTCTTTCCCCTTTGTTAGTAATAATTTATGTTTGGGGTTTTGAGTAAGGTCTCCTCCCAAAAAATCCAAAAATTCCAACACTTTTGGCCCCTGCAATTATCAAAAATGCAAGAAATTAGTTGTGTGCAGGTTAAAATGGCAGTGGCAGGTCGAGAGATCCTATCGGCCCTTTAAAATTTGAGTTAGATGCATTTCTAGATGCATATCGAGCCACAGTTTCTAGCTTCTAAAATGTTTCTAAGTGTGGTAGTGAGGGTCAAAAATGTGCCTGTGCCGTGGGATCCACCAAGTGTCAAGACCCAATTTGGAGCCGCGCTTTTGCTTTTGAATGATAACCTTAACGCGGAGTATGCCACGTAGCAGAAGCTATTTCTCTTTTGTTTCTGAGTTACTTGCTGCGGAGGGTGTCATGTGTCAGCAGCAGAAGCGGCCCCTTAATGTTTCAACTTGAGCGCGGATGGCACCACGTGTCGACTTCCGCCAAAGTTTCAACGCAGTTTCAATACATGTTTCAAAGTGCCACGGAAGGCACCACGTGGAGGCACCTGAAAGACTAAATGTTTTGCAACCTCTGCCTGAGTTTCGAGAGCCCCTTTTATAATGTTTCTGTGAGCGCGGAACGCACCAAGTGTCGAACAGTGGGGGCAGTTTCTTTGTGTTTCAATAGGTGCGCGGAAAGCGCCGCGTGTCCCTCGTAGATAGCTGCAGAGTTTGGCAAGTGTCGGCCTCTGCATAAGTTTCAAAAGGGGGCCTTAAAGTTTCTATGCAGGGGCAGAAGGCGTCATGTGTCCCTTATGGTTGCTGCGGAAGCTGACACATGTCGGCCCCTGTGTTGTTTCTATTTGCTTCAAGGTTTGGCAAGCGGGAAGTTGTGGGCCCCGTTTCTTTTTGTGTCTTGTGTTTCAAATGCCGCAGGTTGCGACAAGTGTCACCTGCGGGGGCCACTTAAGTTTAAAGACACAGTATGTTTCTTAAGTGTTGCAGACGATGCCAAGTGTCGGCATCCGCGAGAATCTTAATTGTTTCAAATGTTTCTCAAATGTAGCGCAGAAAGTGCCAAGTGTCAGCACCCATAGGAGTTTCAAGAAGGGTCTTTGTGTTTCAAGGGAGCCTGTGGAAGCCGCCACGTATTCTGATGGTGGAGACTGCAGAGGTTGCCACCTATCCCGATAGCCGATGTTGCAGAGGCTGTTGCGTGTCCTTTTTGAGAAGCAAGTAATGAGTTGCGGAAAAGTCAGCGATTGAAACACGAAGTGCCTACGTGGCACGATTTGGTTGGTGGGTGACTTTTCTACAGTTTTTGGGGCCATAGATCTCCGCGACTGGGTTTTAGATCGACGGCCACGCTTTGAACCTGCAGCGTGGGTTTTCTCCTGAGCGTCTGCGACCGTTTTTGGGCGGGAGAAACTCCAAAGGTGCGCCATTGCTACTTTTCAGAGGCTGTGGGTAGGTGAAGCAGTAATGGCAGAGTTGCAGAGGTATGGGTCGATGATGGACAGGTCAACCACCCGATTGATGAGGAAAGTCCCTGAGCGGTGGCCCAGATCCCAATCTCACCTGCTCCTTCCTCTTTGTCCCTCTGCTGCATTGATGATTTTGAGCACCATTTTTCTGATGCATTGTATCTGGTAATTTTTTGATGTACCTTGTAATTAATTTGCTGAGTACACAGTTTTGCTATAAAAGGCAGACTGTGTCACTCATTTTAGGTTGTTGAAGCCTAGGGCATTTTTGTGTAAATAATGAAGAACAGGGCATGAACCTGGCTATTCTATCCCATTTTGGAGTTTATGTGTTGCAGCATGTATGTATTTTACACATATTTTCAGTTTCAGTGTTGATTTATGTGAAAAATGCTTATTGCATGTGTCTATCCGCTTGTCTCCATTTGCTACATGTCATCCTTCTTTTGAATCTAGTTGCTAAGGGTTTCTCAGGTTCTAGGATATGGTTTTCTGTATCACATGTTTGATCTCTACTTTCCATTCAAGGAGTGGATTAAATTGTTTTAGGTTGAGCATGTGGAAGGTTGCATGTCAACAGGGATATTTGTAAGTAGAGGCAGTTAGATACCCTTTCTTGGGTGATGTTTGTAAGGCAAGCATCAAGTCCAACCCCCTAAAACTTGAGTGAAAGTTGCAAAACATCTGCTGTATACGTCTAGTTGACTCCTTGCCTAATGGATAGGCACCAATCTATTTCTGGGTCAGTAGTTATGAGCCAAAACCCCTTGTCTTGCATCCAGGACATTATGTCCACCCATCTCATCACTTCCACCTATTAGTTGTAGGAGTAGGATTAGGAACCCCCTGCATACTTTCATACCCAACCAGATAAATATGTCCAAGAATGTTGCCAACCTTGTGATCTATCATGCAGATCTTGGTCCATACATGAGAGTATTCTGCCTGTTGTTGTCAAGTTAAATCTATCAGTCATTGAGCAAGTCAAGGTTACATCTTTAGTCATAGGGATACCCCCCTTGGTGCGGCAGAACCAAAAGTGAAGGGGAGGCAGCTCACACAACCTCCCGTAATCTGTTGGCCAAATCTTCCTGTGCATTGGAGTTGGCAAACCCTCTGCAGATTTGGTAACCAACAAATTTTGGCGACTCGACTGGGGAACGTCATAGTAAAAGAGTCAAGTAACCTAAAGGCTGGAAAATCTAGTTTCCAGTGAAGTTGCTGCAGCATAACCAAAGAAGGAACCATGTGGTGCTCTGCTGGTGGATGACCCAGAAAGAAAGAAATCAATTTTCAGCTTCAGCCTGTTTGAAGCTCATTCCTCTGCCAAGGAGGTGGTGACTCTGTTGAATGAACCTATCAATAGCTGCAACATATCCAAGTATTTGTACAAGTTTTTGAAAAATTCCCCATTTGGTGAAATAGCACTAGTTAAAAGGGAAATATTGGTGAAAGCAGAGCTTGCATGCTTTTGTTAGAACCTATTCTGTATTTTAAAAAGGCATGCAATGTTGTTCAAAAGACTCAGAAATAGCAGTTTGTATTTTAAGGGCCTAAGGTCATATTATGATTGAAAATCTGAGTAAAGAAGAGGGTTGAAAAAAAAAATAAAAGATGTATTGTCAACCCATGCACCCTTGTGAGGTGTCAAGTGCAAAAATGTATAGAAGTCAGCCCCAACCATGTAATAAAAGAGGCTTCAACATAGACAGATATAAGCCCATAAATTTCAGTGGCATTTGTGGCTACCCAAATGCTTTTCCACCTAAAATCAGAAAGTATTTGCCTAAATTCAATGGTATAAAGGATGAATCAACTGAGAGACACTTGCAGCAGTTCATAAATGTTATTGATGATTTTGAGATTGATCATGAAGATGTACTTATAAGGTTATTTGTTCAATCTCTAGATGAAGATGCAAGGGACTGGTTTTCCTACCTTCCAGCTCACTCTGTCAGCTCTTGGCATGGTTTTAAGTCTGTATTTCTAGTACAATATGGTGAAAGAATTTCTGAATATGCAGTTATTAGTGACTTCATATATATCCATATTGAAGAAGATGAGTTGATCCCAACCTTTAACCTCAGATTTATGAAGGCATTGAATAGGATACTAGAATGTCTGAGACCTAATGATGCATTGTGCCTAGTTGTCTATTTGGGAGCATTTTATAAAAAAAATGAGTTATAGATTGAGAGACAAGGAGCCCACCACATTGCACCAAGCGCATCAGTTTGCAATTGATATTGAAAACAATTGGCGGTATGGTATTCAAAAGGGTTATTTTTCTAAAAAAAATTTGTTGTCCTGCAGTCCCCAATGTAAATGAAAGATTTAATTCACATGTTGAAGATGAATGCCAAAGTGCTCACACCCCTGTTGTCCCAGTTTTTGTATCATCCCAAGTTGATGATGTTTCTACTGTAGAGGAGGATGTCCCATTTTGCCCAGAAAATGAAGTTGAAAATAATGATTTTTCAAGTAATATTTACATACCAGTCCTAAATAAAGAGCCTTCATGTTTAAATGATCCAGTTGTGCAAAGTTGTGATCATATGGATCAAGAATCAATATCAGTTTCATCAGGAAGCATTGGAGGGCTGGAAAATGATGCAAATTGTTCAACTTCAGAGTGCATTGAAACAACAAAAATTTTATATGTGGGCCAGTCAGATGATAGAAATGATATCCATGACCAGTGCATGGATCAGGTTTGTTTTTCTTATGACTCTGGATCTGATAGTAATGAAGAAAAATCGGATTGTCATGAAGAAGAAGCAGAGACCTTTGCAATGAGCATGAATCCCCTTTATGATGAGCCTGCTGATACATATGATGTTGTGAGTCATGACCCACATTGGTACAGGACTAACCCTCTGTTTGATGATGATGTTGATTTACAAACTGTGAATAATGAATGTTCATCATCACCTGATTCAGACATGTGCAACATTGGGTGTATGGATCAGGATTTGTTTTCAATATCATTAAATATTGGGGGTCTCATATTTTCTAAATGTCTTCAGTTTTTGGATCAGCTGGATGGATGCCTGATGGTGTGCAGCAGCCAGGTAAGTGATGAAGAGTGCCAAGAGCAATATGATGTACTGTCTGAGGAATATAACATACATATGTTACTTAATGCCGAAGAATATTATGATGTGTATGGTTATATGTCTAATTTTGAAATCCAGAGTGATAGAGGCAATACTACAAGTGGCAAGTTGTCAAAAATGGTGGAATATCTAATTAAGTAGATGACCTTGTGGGCAGATTATGCCAATCTTTTCAGTTGGGATTGGGATCTTTCAGATTGGAATCAGGCATTTGACAAGAAAAAGTTATGGTTCTTCCTTTTTGGCTGCCCTGGGCCGCCAAAATAATTTTTGAAATCAAGTGTGATTGGTGATGCAGGTCAGTGCATTATTTGACTCTGTGCCCAATGGATAAGGGACTGGTCTACATCCCAGAGATCTGAGGTTCTCGCTACAGTCTTACGCCTGCACGTCCCCAATCAGAGCCATTGTTAGTAATAATTTATGTTTGGGGTTTTGAGTCAGGTCTCCTCCCAAAAAATCCAAAAATTCCAACACTTTTGGCCCCTGCAATTATCAAAAATGCAAAAAATCAATTGTGTGCAGGTTAAAATGGTAGTGGCGGGTCAAGAGATCCTATCGGCCCTTTAAAATTTGAGTTAGATGCATTTTTGGATGCATATCGGGCCACAGTTTCCAGCTTCTAAAATGTTTCTAAGTGTGGCAGTGAGGGTCAAAAATGTGCCTGTGCCGCGGGATCCACCAAGTGTCAAGACCCAATTTGGAGCCGCGCTTTTGCTTTTGAATGATAACTTTAACGCGAAGTATGCCACGTAGCAGAAGTTGTTTCTCTTTTGTTTCTGAGTTACTTGCTGCGGAGGGTGCCACGTGTCAGCAACGGAAGCGGCCTCTTAATGTTTCAACTCGAGCACGGATGGCACCACGTGTCGGCTTTCACCAAAGTTTCAATGCAGTTTTAATACATGTTTCAAAGTGCTGCAGAAGGCATCACGTGGAGGCACCTGAAAGACTAAATGTTTCGCGACATCTGCCTGAGTTTTGAGAGCCCCTTTTATAATGTTTCTATGAGCGCGGAAGGCGCCAAGTGTCGAACAGCGAGGGCAGTTTCTTTGTGTTTCAACAGGTGCGCGGAAAGCGCCGCGTGTCCCTCGTAGATAGCTGCGGAGTTTGACAAGTGTTAGCCTCCGCATAAGTTTCAAAATGGGGCCTTAAAGTTTCTATGCAGGGGCAGAAGGCACCGTGTGTCCCTTATGGTTGTTGCGGAAGCCGACACGTGTCGGCCCCCGCGTTGTTTCTATTTGCTTCAAGGTTTGGCAAGTGGGAAGTTGTGGGCCTCGTTTCTTTTTGTGTCTCGTGTTTCAAATGCCGTGGGTTGGGACAAGTGTCATCTACAGGGGCCACTTAAGTTTAAAGACACAGTATGTTTCTTAAGTGTTGCAGACGGTGCCAAGTGTCGACATCTGCGAGAATCTCAATTGTTTCAAATGTTTCTCAAATGTAGCGCGGAAAGCGCCAAGTGTCGGCACCCGTAGGAGTTTCAAGAAGGGTCTTTGTGTTTCAAGGGAGCCTGTGGAAGCCGCCACGTATTCTGATGGTGGAGACTGCAAAGGTTGCCACCTGTCCCGATAGTAGATGTTGCAGAGGTTGCCGTGTGTCCTTTTTGAGAAGCAAGTAATGAGTTGCGGAAAAGTCAATGATTGAAACACGAAGTGCCTACGTGGCACAATTTGGTTGGTGGGTGACTTTTCTATAGTTTTTGGGGCCGTAGATCTTCGCGACTGGGTTTTAGATCAACGGCCACGTTTTGAACCTGCGGCGTGGGTTTTCTCCTGAGCGTCTGCGACCATTTTTGGGCGGGAGAAACTCCAGAGGCGCACCATTGCTACTTTTTAGAGGCTACGGGTAGGTGAAGCAGTAATGGCGGAGTTGTAGAGGTATGGGTCGATGATGGACAGGTCAACCACCTGATTAATGAGGAAAGTCCCTGAGCGACGACCCAGATCCCAATCTCACCTGCTCCTTCCTCTTTGTCCCTCTGCTGCATTGATGATTTTGAGCGCCATTTTTTTTATGCATTGTATCTGGCGATTTTTTGATGTACCTTGTAATTAATTTGTTGAGTACACAGTTTTGCTATAAAAGGCAGACTGTGTCACTCATTTTAGGTTGTTGAAGCCTGGGGCATTTTTGTGTAAATAATGAAGAACAAGGCATGAACCTGGCTATTCTATCCCATTTTGGAGTTTATGTGTTGCAGCATGTATGTATTTTGCACATATTTTCAGTTTCAGTGTTGATTTATATGAAAAATGCTTATTGCATGTGTCTATCCGCTTGTCTCCATTTGCTGCATCTCATCCTTCTTTTGAATCTGGTTGCTAAGGGTTTCTCAGGTTCTAGGATATGGTTTTCTGTATCACATGTTTGATCTCTAACTTCCATTCAAGGAGTGGATTAAATTATTTTAGGTTGAGCATGGGGAAGGTTGCATGTCAGCAGGGATATCTGTAAGTAGAGGCAGTTAGATACCCTTTCTTGGGTGATGTTTGTAAGGCAATCATCAAGTCCAACCCCCTGAAACTTGAGTGAAAGTTGCAAACCATCTACTGTATACGTCTAGTTGACTCCTTGCCCAATGGATAGGCACCAATCTGTTTCTGGGTCAGTAGTTATGAGCCAAAACCCCTTGTCTTGCATCCAAGACATTATGTCTACCCATCTCATCACTTCCACCTGTTAGTTGTAGGAGTAGGATTAGGAACCCCCTGCATACTTTCATACCCAACCAGATAAATATGTCCAAGAATGTTGCTAACCTTGTGATCTATCATGCAGATCTTGGTCCATACATGAGAGTATTTTGCCTGTTGTTGTCAAGTTAAATCTATCAGTCATTGAGCAAGTCAAGGTTACATCTTTAGTCATAGGGATACCCCCCTTGGTGCGGCAAAACCAGAAGTGAAGGGGAGGCAGCTCACGCAACCTCCCGTAATCTGTTGGCCAAATCCGCCTGTGCATTGGAGCTGGCAAACCCTCTACAGATTTGGTAACCAACACCCTTGAGGAATGATGTCCACTCTCTCCCCCTTTTTGAATCCTAGATATGGATTCAGTTATGTTAAGTATCCTTAGGGTGGGAGTTGTTGTGCTTGATGTGTGTGCTATGTTTCTCTTTTGTGTTGAGAATGATTTCAGGTTACTTGTAGGCCTCCTAGCTCAGGGGTAGCTTGCAAGCAAGCCTAAGGTTGGGTGGTGAGTGTTCCTTTGGCCTTGGTAGAGTTTATTTGTATTTTGCAGGATTCATGGCATAAGGAAGGAAAGATAGGAGAATAGTCTCCTTGTGAAAGTTTATTGGTTTAGGATAAGTTGGAAAGTTTTGTAAGCCTATGTATATACCTAAGTTCAAAAATCTTTGTAAATGGGTGTTGTTATTGTTACTACTTTTTTGTTCACACTTAAAATTAGTTGGATCTAAGTGTAGTTGTTCAGAAGGAATAAAAGAAAACTTCAATGTTATGCATTCATCGAATGATTGATGCCTTGACAGAGTAGAAGGATATCCAGTTGTCAGGATAACCCATTAGTCCAATCAAGACTGATAAGTTATCATGACAACATAATTGATTGTCAAGAAATCAAACATTCAAGAAATACAGTTGTTCTACACAGTTTGATCTTTCAGGAGTTATAAGTTAAATTGATTATTCAGTTAATCAATTTTGAGTAAAAGAAAGAAAGATATTTTGTATTGCACTGTTATTTCATGTCATGTTTTGAACATACATTCAAGTATCTGTTACTTTATCTCATGCATCAATTGAAAAAGGAAATACATATACATCATATGCATAAGAGAAATTAATTGATCATGTTTAAAAGAAGTGTTCAAATATGTCCCACACAAGCCATGGGAGTAACTAGACTGAGCAATTGTAGACATGCAAGTTATGCATCTGTTTGATAAAAGAAAAAGAAATAAAAAAATGATAAGGTTAAACATCCATCATTTCCTGATGATAGAGATTGTTGTTGAGGCCAGTCTTCAATCTTCAGTCTTTAGTCTTCAGTCTTCACTCCAAGCAATCATCAGTTGAACCTACAAAATTTTAGGGACAGCCCTGCTAGTGCTCCGGATATTTAAAATTATCACATGCTTTTATCAAATAGAGGCATCTACTTATCACATCATGCATTCAGATGAGAAATTAGATCAGAAAATGACACAAATCAGGAAGAAACCATGAAGAAGATCAATCAATACTATCAGGTATATTTGTATGCTAACTTGTTTGTTCACTGTGCAGGTATAGGACAAATATTGTTGCTGATTCGAAGACAAATAAACATGTGGATTAAACGTGGCTCCCACAAGGGTTAGAGCCCAGCATGTTTCCTTATTATTCATTAAAGAGGGCCATTAGTTTTGCATAAATAGAGTAATAATGCATAGAAGCATCCATCACCGAAGTAGTCAAGAGGTCTTAATAGAAAGACAAAGGGGCATTTACTCCTATAAACTATGTCCCATCACAAGAGAAGTCTACTAGATCATTTTCCTATCACAGAATGAATCAAATGTATCCATGCAGAAGGATGAAGTGTAGAAACAGAGCTAACTAATCAAAAAAATGTCACATCAAGAAATGTCAAGTTCAACCTTCATTCAGTATCAAATACATTTACAAAGAGAGGAAAATCAACTGTGTAGAATCATGTCAGGAGTCATGTCAATATATTGTAGTGCCATTGAATTATAAAAGGTGTATGATTTGTCAAATGCTGAAGAAGATATCCAATCAAGTGCCATAATAGCAACCTCGTTTCCAACAAGCAGTCTAAACCTACCAAAGAGAGTACAGTACAAGCTTTAAAGGAACTCTGATATATTAAGATCTCCGTATCTTACCTTCACAAGGCAATACACAAGATCAAAAGCATATAAATTTAGAAGCGGTCAAAGCCTTATGAAGGGGCCCTGATTAGGAATGACTAAGTATTGATCTAACTTGGCAGTCTTCAAAAATCATGTCACAGATGGTCTTTGTTGTTGCCTTATTACCATCAGTTAAAGCTTGTATAGCACTTGCAACCTTCCCAATCAGATATGCATGGATAAGTAGTATAAGATTGTCATTTTTACCATCTCTAAATAAGAATATGGAAGAGGTACAATGACCCATGGAGTAGAACACAGCAATATATAAGGGAAGTGTCTTATTATCAGTCCAAACTGGATAAATCTTCTCAAAATGCTTATGATAAAGACCAAGTAACAGAAGATGTCATGACAACAGTCATCAAATGGGCAGAAATAACAATCTACACAGTGTTAAGAAGGAAAACCACCGCTATCAAAGACAGTCAAAGAAGTAAAAATGGAGCAAGTCGTAGCTGAAGAAAAACCTAGCTCTTTGAAAAGACAAAAAACCTTGTCAATTTTTGAAACCCTTCTTCTTTTATACAGTATGTAGAGGAGGAGATAGCAAAGAAACACCCAGTTCTTATGGTCATGGCTGCAAGGCCTTTTTTTTTCTTTAGAAAGCATCAAAGATCTATGTATATCTTTAAAAAGTCTTTGTCATTAAAGTGAGCTACAGTCAAGAGAAGCAACAAATGAGAAAAGAGAAGCATTACCTGGTGTTCTCACATGAGAAGGAGACTGTAGGAGCCGCAGCCTTATTTTTTTACCAAACCCTCATTATACAGGCTACCAAATTACAGGAAAGGAGTCATAGAACAAGAGAGAATTTGTTAGAAGTTGCAAGAGGTACTCAGGCACATGGCCATGGCCATTTGAAAAGGAGATGCTACAGAATCAAATGAAAAATACTAGTCAAAGTTTCAAAGCTAGACTCACCAAATTCAACCGTTCATTCTTTGCACAGGAAATACAAGTTTTCAAGCACCAAAAGCCATTGAAATGACAGAGAAAGATCAAACCCTTGAAACCATGGTGGCGGCACAAAGTGGAACAGCAGAGAACAAGTTAAAATGAGAAGTATTTTTAGGTTTTCTTGCCTTTTGATAAAATACCCTATTCGATCCATGAGGTTCCCTTCTTCTTTTTTGACTTTCAATTCTCAAAATAATCATTATTATCTTTTCTATCATGGTCAAGACTTTTGCTAGTCTTGAAACCTATTGATGTGAATCTCAGGTATCATGGGGGTCGTGAGGGAAATAAGTGAAGTTTAATTCAAAAGAGAATGATTCAAAGATAATGCATATAAGATACACAAAGAAGTCATAAGGGCCAAAAACTTGTAATGCAATATAAATGCATGGCATGCATGAGGACAGAGCAGACAAGGTGCAAGTATGATAGTGCAGATATAATGGAGTTTATGATGCATGTGGCCTTTTAAAGATGCAATGGAGATATAAGGTGGTTTGGAAAATGTAATATATGTGCACTAAGGCAGTAAAGGGGAGTCATAAGGATGTTTATGCATATTGTTTTGTGCATGGAGTGTCATGATGCATGGAGTGACTCAATTTTTTTTATCTTGCAGAGAGATAATGTTTCTTTTTATTGATCATGGAGTGATAAGGATAAAAAAAATTGCCTTAATGTATATTTAAATCATGCAAAATAGGGATATTTTCTCACAAGGAGTTATAAGGAGATTGTATTTGTCCCTAAATCCTATTTTTTGCTCATATCATGCAAAATAGGCAAATGTAATTGGAGTGATAAGGAGTGATATTTTTCTTCTAATCATGCACAATTTTACAAAGTTATTAATTATAAATAAATAATAAAGTAATATTTTCCAAATTACTTTATTATTTTCAACAAGTTGTAAAATCAAAAATAGAACAAATTGTAGCCAATAATAAAGTAATTTTCTATTACTTTATTATTTACTCACAATCAATTTTGCTCATGCAAAATCATGCAAATAGATTAGTTGAGTTGACTAGGCCACCTAGGAGGTTTTGCATGATTTTTAGGAGTATTTTTAGGGTCCTTGGTCAACTTTTTGGTCAAACATATGGAGAGGCCCAAATTGAAGCTATTTTTGCTCAATTTGTGGCAGTTTTAGGCCCTAATTTTACAGATTTTAGAGTTTTCTCAGGAATGATTATTTTTAGATGCAATTATCTGCAAGTCAATTATTTTTTGCATGCCTCTTGGAGAGAACAAACCTATATATTGTAAAGCAAACGTTTGTTTTTGCTAGTTCTTGATTCTCATTCTGATTCAGACATATTGGAGAATTCTTATAGCTCACTTTTACAGTTTTATTGAGAGATCGACAGGTTACAGGTTATACTTTTGTCTTCTTTGCAGAACTTTCCTTCGTTTATTTCAGATCAGTTGAATTACCTTTCCTTTTAGTGTTGATTATTGAAGTGATTTGATGAAATTTTTTTGTGTTTTATTATTAAACCTTTAAAATTATTGTCTCACTTCCTTGCTTGCAGCATTAAGCATATATTCATCATAGGTCTTAGGTTGTGTTAACCAGAAATAGTCTTTTTGTGTTGTGAAAAAACTATTTCCTTCATAAAAACCTATTTTCAAACCTTCCTTAGAATCACTTTTGTGATATTTATGTCAAGTCTGGATTGTGTAAAAGTCATTTTTCTGAGCAAACATTGTGGATCAGATTGCAATATTTTTATCCAAATCAGGTGCATCACCAATTTTATCTTTTATATTCAATTAGTTTCTTTCTTCCCTTTTCCCAAATAGTAAAAACATACATCTCAATAGAACATTTGAAGGGAACCAGCCCACAATCTGGAGGTCTAATTTCGTCATAGGGCACCCACAACCTGAAATTAGTCCCATGTTACATGGAATTGTAGTGCTTCACCAGCTTTGCATACGGGTGCAATTCCTAGTGATAATAGTTTTTGGCATGCCCAATGGGACATTGAACTAATTTTCAGTTCAATAGGACTTATCATTGCTATTGTTTTTGGTATGATCGGTAGTTATTTCAGTCTTTTTAGAGGTTTATTTACAAATACCTAGCGAATCTATCTTTCTGGTTTGATAGATCAGACCTTTTGAATGCATAAACATGTCTTTCTTTCATGGAAATATGTCATATCATCCATCATATTATGAAAATTTTGCTTATCAGCCATACTACTGATTTCATTCCTAATTCCTTTGATTTGCAAAGAAATCAGCATACTCAACATGTTTGCCTCCCACCCACCCCTGCTCATCCTTCATATCAACATTTACATACCCAAAATCAATCCCAAGAAGTTTGAGATATGAAGTATAGCATGAGTGACATCAGCGAGACATTGTTAGAAGTCACAAAGAACCAAGAAGGGTTTAGGAGGCAACAAGAGTATCCATAGCAACAGGAGGAGATGGATTATCAGACCTATCTCCATCAGCAGGAATTAGAGGCACAAAGGATACAATTTGAACAAGATCTTGCAAGATAGATTGTAGCAAAAGAGGCATGGATGATATTTTTGCTTGCACAAATACAAAAGCAGAACATTCAGATAGCTTCATTTATTCCAGATCAGCATTTTCAAACTGAGGTTAGTAGGAATCAAGTTTCAAGTTTCAAGAATTATGATTGTAATCAGGTACCTATTCATATTTAGGATTAGTCTATTAGTTCTCAGTATCTGTCATATCAAGTACCTGAATCAAATCATCAAGCTTATAAACATCCATGGGAGCCTTCTTGTACTGAATGTCCTAACTATAGAGTACTAAATCTTATCAAAGCTAACTCTTCCATACCAATCCAAGATCAGAAAAAGGAAGAATTATCAATAAAACTTGAACCAATTAGGATTCCAGGTTTCAATCAAGAAAAATCAGATATAATGCAAGAACAAGGATTTGAAGGGCAGAATCTTCAATTGCCAAAACAAATTGCCCAAGTGGCAGATGAGAATAGACTTAACAAAGAAAAGGATTCTATCTTTTTGTTTGATCAACTGCCTTCTTTTATTGATCAAGATGAAGATATTATACAAGAACCATCTGATTTAAGATAGCCAGTTGACATTGTAGAACATGAGGTATTGATGATCTTTAATGAAGTTGATGTTTCAGTTCAGCTAGAAGAGCAAAAGGACAGTTGCATTTCGGATGCCAACAAACTTATTTTTGAGATTAACCAATTGGAATCAAAAACTAGATCAGATGATATTCTCTAGAAGAATAATACATCTGATCTATTTTCAGAATAGCCAGATGAACTAATTAAGAAAGTTCAAAATTTTCAAAATGTTTTTGTTTCTGATTGTCAAGATCCTGATTGTTCAGCCTGTAGGGAGCTTGCCAATCTATTGGATTCTTGTAATGATCAAGAGTTTAATTCAGGAGATGATGAACATATAATTCTAGTACATGATTTTCAGTCATATGAAACCTTGTTTTCAGATATTATTGAGGATTTTTGTTCTAACATAGATGATAATCTAATATCAAGTGAATCAGCAGTTTCTGATCAACAGAATCAGGCCAGGGAGTGTAGATCATATGAGCTAACTATCGCAGATCATATTGAAAAGTACAAGTAATCATATGACAGCAGATCCAAATCTAAACATCAGAATCATCAGCCAAGAATACATCATTGCAAGAGGATGCCCAATCAGGGATATGGCTGCCAAAGAAATGAAGAAGCAAGTACAAAATATTGTTGTATCAATTAAACAGTTTTCAGCCTTAGAGCAGCAAAATTAGATCATCTTTTTACCCCATGACAAAGGTTTGCATGATCAGGTTCAGCTAGTGAGTGAAATTATCTATATTTTTCATGAAGTGTTGCAGCAATTTATTCAGTATTTTCTTGTACTTCATCAAATTTCAGCTGCTCATATGCATGTCAATCAGTGTCCCCTATTGAGAAAAGGAAGTTAGTTTAACCAAACAGTTAATGGATTTGTTTGACCAGCACAGTTGGCTGGTTAGAGTAGGGTAGGTAGAATTTTAGTTTTTTTTGTTTTGTTTCCAAGAAGGGCTTTTGCACATGTTGTTGGTTTTGTTTTAGGCAAATCAGTTTTAGTTTCAGTTTTCAATTAGTTGTTGCTGTTGTTTTTAGTTAGTGTGAGTTGCAAAATTTCTCATAATTCAAGCAAGAAGTGACTCTATACCCAATGGAAAGGCTAGGCTACTGGTTCTAAACTATTTAGCAGGCAAACACCCCTGAGAGGTCGCCAGAAATGTTACTAATTTTTTGTTCACACTTAAAATTAGTTGGAACTAAGTGTAGTTGTTCAGAAGGAATAAAAGAAAACTTCAAGGTTATGCATTCATCAAATGATTGATGCCTTAACAGAGTAGAAGGATATCTAGTTGTCAGGATAACCCATCAGTCCAATCAGGACTGATAAGTTATCATGGCAAGAGAATTGATTGTCAAGAAATCAAACATTCAAGAAATATAGTTGTTCTACATAGTTTGATCTTTCAGGAGTTATAAGTTAAATTGATTATTCAGTTAATTAGTTTGGAGTAAAAGAAAGAAAGATATTTTATATTGCACTATTATTTCATGTCATGTTTTGAACATACGTTCAAGTATCTGTTACTTTATCTCATGCATTGATTGAAAAAGGAAATACATATACATCATATGCATAAGAGAAATTAATTGATCATGTTTAAAAGAAGTGTTCAAATATGTCCCACACAAGCCATGGGAGTAACTAGACTAAGCAATTGCAGACATGCAAGCTATGCATCTATTTGATAAAAGAAAAAGAAATAAACACATGATAAGGTTAAACATCCATCATTGCCTGATGATGGAGATTGCTTTTGAGGCTAGTCTTCAATCTTTAGTCTTTAGTCTTCACTCCAAACCATCATCAGTTGAACCTGCAAAATTTTGGGGACAGCCTTATTAGTGCTCTGGATGTTTAAAATTATCACATGCTTTTATCAAACAGAGGCATCTACTTATCACATCATGCATTCAGATGAGAAATCAAATCAAAAAATGACACAAATCGGGAAGAAACCATGAAGAAGATCAATCAATACTCAGGTATATTTTTATGCTAACTTGTTTGTTCACTATGCAGGTATAGGACAAATATTGTTGCTGATTCGAAGACAAATAAACATGTGGACTAAATGTGGCTCCCACAAGAGTTAAAGCCCGGCATGTTTCCTTCTTATTCATTAAAGAGGGCCATTAGTTTTCCATAAACAGAGTAATCATGCATAGAAGCATCCATCACCGAAGCAGTCAAAAGGTCATAATAGAAAGACAAAGGGATAGTTGCTCCTATAAACTATGCCCCATCACAAGAGAAGTCTACTAGATCATTTTCGTATCACAGAATGAATCAAATGTATCCATGCAGAAGGATGAAGTGCAAATACAGAGCTAACTGATCAAAGAAATGTCACATCAAGAAATGTCAAGTTCAACTTTCATTCAGGATCAGATAATTTACAAAGAGAGGAAAATCAACTATGTAGAATCATGTCAATATATTGCAGTGCCATTGAATCATAAAAGGTGTATGATTTATCAAATGCTGAAGAAGATATCCAATCAAGTGCCATAACAGCAACCTTGTTTCCAACAAGCAGTCTAAACCTACCAAAGAGAGTACAGTACAAGCATTAAAGGAACTCTGATATATTGAGATCCCCATATCTTACCTTCACAAGGCAGTACACAAGATCAAAAGAATATAAATTTAGAAGTGGTCAAAGCCTTATGAAGGTGCCCTGATTAGGAATGACTGAGTATTGATCTAACCTGGAAGTCTTCAAAAATCATGTCATAGATGGTCTTTGTTGTTAACTAATTACCATCAGTTAAAGCTTATATAGCACTTGCAGCCTTCTCAATCAGATATGCATGGATAAGTAGTACAGGATTGTCATTTTTACCAACTCTAAATAAGAATATGGAAGAGGTGCAATGACCCATGGAGCATAACACAGCAATATATAAGGGAAGTGTCTTATTATCAGTTCAAACTGGATAAATCTTATCAAAATGCTTATGATAAAGACCAAGTAACAGAAGATGTCATTACAACAGCCATCAAATGGGTGGAAATAATAGTCTGCATAGTGTTAAGAAGGAAAACCACCACTATCAAAGACAATCAGAGAAGCAAAAATGGAGCAGGTCGTAGCTTAAGAAAAACCTAGCTCTTTGAAAAGAAAAAAAACCTTGTCAAGTTTTGAAACCCTTCTTCTTTTATACAGTATGCAGAGGAGGAGATAGCAAAGAAACACAGAGGAGGAGATGGCAAAGAAACACCCAGTTCTTATGGTCGTGGCCACAAGGCCTTTTTTTTTCTTTAGAAAGCATCAAAGATCTGTGTATATCTTTAAAAAGCCTTTATCATCAAAGTGAGCTACAATCAAGAGAAGCAACAAATGAGAAGAGACAAGCATTACCTGGTGTTCTCACATGAGAAGGAGACTGTAGGAGCCGCAACCTTATTTTTTTACCAAACCCTCATTATACAAGTTACCAAATTGCGGGAAAGGAGTCATAGAACAAGAGACAATTTGTTAGAAGTTGCAAGAGGTACTCAGGCACATGGCTGTGACCATTTGAAAAGGAGATACTATAGAATCAAATGAAAAATACCAGTCAAAGTTTCAAAGCTATAATCACCAAATTTGGCCATTCATTCTTTGCACAGGAAATACAAGTTTTCAAGCACCAAAAGCCATTGAAATGACAGAGAAAGATCAAACCCTTGAAACCATGGTGGTGGCACAAAGTGGAGCAACAGAGAACAAGTTAAAATGAGAAGTATTTTTAGGTTTTCTTGCCTTTTGATCAAATGCCCTATTCGAGCCATGAGGTTCCCTTCTTCTTTTTTGACTTTCAATTCTCAAAATAATCATTATTATCTTTTCTATCGTGGTCAAGACTTGTGCTAGTCTTGAAACCTAATGATGTGAATCTCACGTATCACAGGGGTCGTGAGGGAAATAAGTGAAGTTGAAGTCAAAAGAGAATGATTCGAAGATAATGCATACAAGATACACAAAGAAGTCATAAGGGTCAAAAACTTGTAATGCAATATAAATGCATGGCATGCATGAGGACAGAGCAGACAAGGTGCGAGTATGATGGTGCAAATATAGTGGAGTTTATGATGCATGTGGACTTTTAAAGATGCAATGGAGATATAAGGTGGTTTGGAAAATGTAATATATGTGTACTAAGGCAGCAAAGGGGAATCATGAGGATGTTTATGCATATTGTTTTGTGCATAGAGTGTCATGATGCATGGAGTGACTCAATTTTTTTTATCTTGCAGAGAGAGATAATGTTTCTTTTTATTGATCATGGAGTGATAAGGATAAAAAAATTTGCCTTAATGTATATTTAAATCATGCAAAATAGGGATATTTTCTCACAAGGAGTTATAAGGAGATTGTATTTGTCCCTAAATCCTATTTTTTGCTCATATCATGCAAAATAGGCAAATGTAATTGGAGTGATAAGGAGTGATATTTTTCTTCTAATCATGCATGATTTTACAAAGTTATTAATTGTAAATAAATAATAAAGTAATATTTTCCAAATTACTTTATTATTTTCCACAAGTTGTAAAATTGAAAATAGAACAAATTGTAACCAATAATAAAGTAATTTTCTATTACTTTATTATTTACTCACAATCAATTTTGCTCATGCAAAATCATGCAAATGGATTAGTTGAGTTGACTAGGCCACCTAGGAGGTTTTACATGATTTTTAGGAGTATTTTTAGGGTCTTTGGTCAACTTTTTTGGTCAAACATATAGAGAGGCCCAAATTGAAGCTATTTTTGCTCAATTTGTGGCAGTTTTAGGCCCTAATTTTGAGGATTTTAGAGGTTGCTCGGGAATGATTATTTTTAGATGCAGTTATCTGCAAGTCCATTGTTTTTTGCATGCCTCTTGGAGAGAGAAAACCTATATATTGGAAAGCAAAAGTTTGTTTTTGCTAGTTCTTGATTCTCATTCTAATTCAGACAGATTGGAGAATTCTTGTAGCTCACTTTTACAGTTTTATTGAGAGATCAACAGGTTACAGGTTATACTTTTGTCTTCTTTGCAGAACTTTCCTTTGTTTATTTCAGATCAGTTGAATTACCTTTCCTTTTAGTGTTGATTATTGAAGTGATTTGATGAAATTTTGTTGTGTTTTATTATTAAACCTTTAAAATTATTGTCTCACTTCCTTGCTTGCAGCATTAAGCAAATATTCATCACAGGTCTTAGGTTGTGTTAACCAGAAATAGTCTTTTTGTGTTGTGAAAAAACCATTTCCTTCATAAAAACATGTTTTCAAACCTTCCTTGGAATCACTTTTGTGATATTTATGCCAAGTCTAGATTGTGTAAAAGTCATTTTTCTGAGCAAACATTGTGGATCAGATTGCAATATTTTTATCCAAATCAAGTGCATCACCAATTTTATCTTTTATATTCAATTAGTTTCTTTCTTCCCTTTTCCCAAATAGTAAAAACATACATCTCAACAGAACATTTGAAGGGAACCAGCCCACAATCTAGAGGTCTAATTTCGTCATAGGGCACCCACAACCTGAAATTAGTCCCATGTTACATAAAATTGCAGTGCTTCACCAACTTTGCATATGGGTGCAATTCCCAATGATAACAGGTATATGAGAGGAAATCTCTCTTGGGAATCCCTATGAATGTTATTTTACTTTTGTGAAGGTTTCTAAATAGAAAAAATAAATACAAGAAAAGTTTATTCTATGTTATTTGGAATATTGCATATATTGGAAATGTGTGGGGAAATGAAAATAAATGACTATGTTTAAAGGAAAAATTTGTTTTAAATATAGCGCTCTCTCTCTCTCTCTCTCTCTCTCTCTCTCTCTCTCTCAGACAGTAGCCTAAGAGGAGAAAATGTCCTTGTTACTTTAAAATATGAGTGAATTAAATTGTGAGTATTAGTCTAATATAAAACAAGATTAAATATTCATTTGCATATTTTATAGCATGTTTGAAAGTCTATTTTTTTGTAAGAAAAATAAAAATAAAAAGATATCTATATACCTTTCTGTTTATGTCTCATATATATGTATGCAATTAATAAAATAAATATAGATTTGAATTTATTCCTGCCATATTTTAGTTCTTTTTTTTTCAAGAGAGTAAAAAAGAGGTTATAGTTCTATTTTTCAACAGAGAAAAAAAAAGAGGTTATATATAATGCATGTCTTAAAGTTAATGGGTGCATATATTTTAGGGTTTACATTTGTTAAAAAAGAAATGTGAGACTATTGGGCATCCCTGCCCAATGCTCTAAGGAGATGGCAGGAGGGAAGGGCCATGAGGGCTCCGGCCCTAGCCTCGAGTCACAGCCTGTGTAGGCCGTGACCCCTTAAAAAGGGGCCACGACCTGCACTGGTCTTTGGACCCCTATCGCCCCACATATAAATAAAAACAAAAAAAAAGCATTCCCTGTTTTGTTTTAAAAAACTTTATTTTTTATTGGGTTCTTAATATAAATAAAAATGTATATATATTTATATACATATACATGTTACTGTTATATACACATACTATGTATATACATAGTCTTGTGTATATATACAATTCTGTGTGTATACACAGTTTTGTGTGTATACACAGTAACCTATCTTTTTTAACCATAATCTAATTATTAAATATATATACATTGTTATGTATATATATATGTGTGTGTGTGTGTGTGCGCGCGCGCTTCTATATTTGTGTCTTCCATATATATATAAACATATATTCTAGGGAAAATCCAAACACTTATTTTCATATCTTTTTTTTTAACTATTGGAGGGAAAAGAAAGAATTTTGAACCTATAAACTAAATATTGTAAAAAAAAAATTGGAAAGCATTAGTAAAACCTTGTGAATAGAGAATAAAACATTTTAGAAAATCTAAAAAAAAAAAAAAAAATCATAGGAGTTCCCTATTTTAAGAAAAATGGCAAATAAGTTAAACCAATTAGTTGGAAATAATTTTCCCATGAGGAAGAGATTTCCTCTTGAGCTTCCTCCTTCAACTTGCAAAACCAAATATCATGAGAGAAACATAGACTTAGAGTTCCTTTCATAAACTTAGATTAGGGTTTCGGAGATTTTCCCTAATGTTTAGGGATCCTAAACTCATTTTCAACTATTAACCTCACTTAAGGTAAAAATTAAACCGTTTGGTAAGGTTCTATAGTATGAATTTAATTATTGAAAGGATAAATGTATTTGACCCTAGAGGGGCAAATTGTAAGGTTATAATGTAAAATTTTATTCAGATAATTTAATTAAAATGAAGTTTCATTTTAATGGCAGAGTAAATGTTATTTAATTTCTAATTTGATTCTTTATTGTATTTGTAACGTCAGAAAATGTCCCCTTGGGGGCTTTTCCCTCATAAGGTTTAACTCCCAGGCTGTTTGCATACATTTAGGACATCTTACTTCATAATTTCGCTTCCGAATGGAATGAGCCCTAGGTAACGTGACAAATGGGAGCTAGGAGGACCCCTTGAGCTTAACCTTGCCCAAAATAAGGGGGGAGGACTTGGGCACTCACGCCCTAGTCTTGCCCTATTTTGGGGCAGTCCCAATTTTTGGGTGTCAACTTGTGACCACTATTTGGGTCCTATGCTGACACAATAAGTTTAAATTTATGAAATCTTGGTGGGAGTGTCTGTAGTTGCATATAAAAGCATGTTTAGGCATTCATTTACAAACTAGATGGCGATTGTGATGTTCAAGTGTTCTAAAGGTGATTTAAGGATTTCATTATGTTGCAAGAGCAGAATTGTGCTCTCTATGTGTTTGTGTTTACAGATTTGAGCATCCATTTCATCATGGAGTGAAGGGCATCTTCCTCCCATGAGATCTTCACTACAAGGTGACATTATATTGTGTTTTCATCGTCATTTCCTTTAGTTTTTGCCTATGCCTCACAAGGGCACACACTCTCTATCTGACAATAGTGTTCGAAGACCTAAGTGTCCTCCAAGGCTTGACTGAGGCAAGCCTCTAAACACCACAACCCCCTCCCAAAGTTTTCATAATTGCAAGTTACACATTGAGGAGCTAGACAAAGTGAAGTTGTAGGAAGGCATCTTGAAGTGTCAGAACTGCAGAACAGGAAGAAAAATAGCACCCTGGACTTGGGCACCCGTTCATTAGTCCTCCAACTTCCATGACAAGAAAATCTTCAGAACAGCAAGGAAGGGTTAAAGATTGGGTTTCTAGATCTCGACAAAAACTAGGGCCATGGACTTGGGCACCCGCTCTTGTGTCCCTGAATTTTCTGCCTCGGAGCCCCAAAAATAAGTACTCTGTGATTTGATATTTTACTTCCCTCTACAAGAGCTCTTTCTATTATTCTTCGCTTTATAGTTGTATTTGGGAAATTAGGGTTGTAATGGTCAATTGGGCATAAGAGAAGGAAAATTGATAATTAAACATCCTAATCCAAGTTTCCCTACATCTCACAGTGACCTAGGGTATGATAGTGCATTGCCACTCGACCCTAGGTCCTTGAATGTTAAGGGTGAAAGGAGGATTCAAACATCTAAACATTAAATTAAACAATCCCAATTCTACCCTAAACATTTTGGTGAACCCGTGTTTTTGAACTTAAATTGCAACTTGTTGAGTGTGTGTCTTCAAATTTGGATTGATTTCATTCATTCATATAATCTTTCATCTTATTGCATTGAGAAAATTACAAAAAAAATTGAAAATTTTGCAAAAATTTGAAAACCCTAGCTTGCATTTTCATATAGATTACTAAATTGCATCAATTCTTTCCAAATTTCCCTAATTCATGATTTTGTATCAGATCTGATATAAACTACATAAAAACACAAATATTCAATAATTTGCATTGCATTTTCATCATTAATTTGCTAGGCTTTTGTAGAAATTTTGACAATTTTCATATAACCTAGTAATTCCAAAATCTAGGGTTAGTAGGAAAAAATCTTCTTTCATGTTTTTTCTACTAATTTTAGAGGCTCATTCAAATTAAAATTTAGCTGTAGTCTTGCATTTTAGTGTAAATTTGTATTTAGATTTTAAATATTTGCATTTTTACATAGAAAATTTCAACAAAAAACTAGTAATTTTCATGCATTTTCATTAGATTTGCATTGACATTTTGCATATTAAAGCTTGGAATTCATTTTCATATCTGATAAAATTTCATTTTCATCATAAATCAGACTTCAAAACATTCATATAGCATTTTGTGTCAAGATCTCAAACCTAGGGCTTCAAAAACACTGGTTTTCACTAAATTTGGCCTTATCGACTCTCTAAACTTGCACCATACGCATGTTGTGAAGGGTATTTTTAAATTAATTGGCTATTATCAATGTAATCATTTTCTTCTCCTCCTAAAAATCTTCACAACACCCTTTTAGTGGGCTCTTGTATTGAAAATTTGTCGAAAAACTACACATTTTGACTATTTTTGCCCTAGGGCTTGGCCTAGTTTGCACTCCAAGTGTATTGTGATCAATTTTATGGATTGATGTGACTGATATAATTGATTTTACTTGCTATACCTCCTTAAATTCATCACAACACCTCTTTTGCTAGGTCTTGGAGTTGAAAAACCGTGAAAAATAACCTATTTTTGCTATATTTCACTAGGGTTTTACCTTAAGTGGCACTAAAAGCGTGTTGTGTTGGGTATTTTGATATTAATTGGCTGTTATTTCTGATATATTTTTATTTCCATCATAATTTTCCTCACAACACCCTTTGTCATGCTCCTTTGTATTGAGATTTGGTGAAAAATTTGCATATTTTTACATATTTTCACTATATTTTGACTTATCGTCATCTTAGATTTGCATCAAGAGTGTGTTGTGAAGGATCTTATTGATGTTTTGGACTGATATCAGACATATAATTTTCTACCCCTAATCAAAATCCTTACAACACCCTTTGTTCCATTCATTCGCATTGAAAAAGTATAAAAAATCAAGCATTTTAGGCTATTTTTGCACTTGTCTTTTGCAACAATTTTGAAAAGTTTTCAAAATTTGATTTTGCATTGATTTTAAGACATATATCATGTCTACTTCTTTAGAAGAGTTGTTTACATACATCATAAACATTGAGCATTTCTCTAAATTCATTGATAAACATCCTAAAGTCCTGGAACAAATAGCATACATTCATGATGTTGATCTCTCTATGTGCTCCACATGAAATCCTCTGTTATATAGGTGACTTTGATAGCTTCACAACTCTCATGGGAACATACCCGTCGATATTGGATGATTTCACTCAATTCATGATCAATAATACATATACTAGTGATGATCTTAAAATGTTAGATGAAGCCTTGGATGATTTTATGGGAAATTCTATGGCACCTATTGATAAAAACATGTGATGATTACTCTGGTTTACCTTATGATCCCTCTCCAAAGGTTATTCCCCTTCATGAGGACACTTTGATGCAAGAGGATGATTTCATTGACACATCTATTAACATCACATCATCAAGTCTTCATCCTAATGCTCACTTTGGCCAAGATGAAGCATTAGCAAATGAAGAACCATCACCAATTTGCCATTCCAATGCTCTCTTGGCCAAGAGGAAGCATTAGTGAAGGAAGAACTCCCTTTAAAAAAGAGCATTCCATGGGTAGACGAGGAGCTTTCATCTAAGATCAATCAAAACTCTATGCATGAAACATCGATGGATCATCCTAGCAACCTTGTTCCTTTAGTGGATTGTTCACACACCTTGGACTTCACTAAGGAAGAGAAGACCTTTAATGTCCCTCCTTTTTTTGAATATTCAAGTCATTTGGACATCACTAAGGATGTAGTAGATGAGGACAAGTCTCATATTAAATCCATCAAGGATGGATGTTGAGATCACTCAAAATAATTTACTTCTCCCACCACCTACGAGGATAGTGAATATGTGTAATAATGAACTTCAACAAGAAAAAATTCCACCCAACATTGAGTCAAACCAAGAAGCATTTAAGAATGAACAAAAGAATAATTACAAAGACTTGGCAATGGTACCTTATGTTTGCAATTGGAAATAAAATGATTAAATTGTTGATGACTTCTAGTGCGAAGACCCTACAGGTAAGTATCTCTAACCCTTTATCTCTCTCATGATGTGCTTCCCCTGTGATGTGTTGTGTTGTTTAGTCCTCCTAGGATGACCTCAGATTCTCCTGTAAGGTTTGGGATACCAGGAGACCACCTCTATTGTGACCTTCTTCTATTTGTATCATCATTCTTCTATATTGCATCTCTCTGATTTCATTGTTGTGTGTTGTGTCATACGGACATAGCATTGCGGTTGGTGACTTGGGTGCACCCTCCTACGTGACTGTCCCTAAGACACTTGTTTCTCCTCTCTGATTTATTGTTTCCCTTCCTCTAGTGTTTCTATCCAGTGGGCGGATGACGAAAAATATTTATACTGATGCGGACCTAGTGTCCCTTTCAAGAGCAATCAAAAAATGGACTTAGTTCCTAATATGACGATGGGGTTGTATATTTTATATGACGCTTGGCTAGTGGAAGCACTCGTGCTTTCTGTGTAGTGAATTTGATGATGTTTTTATCTCATTTACAAACCTTAACAATACCGTTGCTCTGTGCACCTTTGTTTGTCTTTGAATCTGGCCTTGGTGGTACTCGATTCAGAGAGCTTTGTGATATAGCCCCATAGTTATCCTCGAACTCTGAATTCGTGGTATAACCTTGGCTCTTTGTGTGGTTAATCATATGCATTGATGTTGTTGTTTATCATGATTTTCTAGACACTAACATGTTTCTTGCAAGAATGTGTTTGTGGGAACATTTGGCAATCGTAAAATACATGTCACCTCTGGGGGGCATGGGCTTTGCAAGAGCTTGGGGTTCCCTTGTGTGTTTTCTTCCTACCTTAACGTGCTTGATATTGATACCTGATATCAACCACCTTAAGGTGGGGGCATATAAGGTAAGCTATCTATTATTGATGTTAGCAATGTGCTTGTCCTCAGATGTAGTTTAAAGACTAGCACGATAAGTGTTTCCTGCATCTTGAGTTTGTTTGCAATTAATCAATCAATCATGTAAGCCCTCTGCAGAGGTGGTATATCACGTATATCCTTTTTATCTTGAGCCCTCTGTGAAGGTGGGGATGGTGTATTTCTCAGAGCAGATTGCATCATCCTGTCATTTTCAAAAATCCTCTGTGGAGGCAAGGAGCAGTTCTATAACTAACTCAACCCTTAAGCGTGTCTTTGGTGATTGTTGTGGCAAAGCCCAATCATCAGTGCATGCCTGTAATGTGCCTGAGATAGTGTTGGACCTAGAAATAGGTACACTCCATCACTTGCTTGCCGTGTTTTCTCCGTGTCTTCATGTGTGTGTGTTTGGCGTGTTTGTTGCCTCGTATGCAGTCTAAAGACTAGCGTGATGAGTGTTTCCTGCATTTTGGGGGGTTTTGTGTGTCTTGCGTGTGTGTTGCCCCATATATGCAGTATAAAGACCAGCACGATGAGTGTTTCCTGCATTATGGGAGGTTTGTTTACTTTCTAGTACTTGCACTTGCATTTCATATATATGAGAAAAAGAAAAGAAAAGATATCATGTATGTCTTCCATGCATTAATGTGTCTTCTAAGCATTTACTGCCTTCTCTATGTTCTGCGTGACTGTGACTACCTTCTCTGTGTTTTGTGTGCCTATTACTATCTTCTATGTGATTGACGTGTCTTCTCCGTGCTTGGCATGTTTGGTGTGTTTGTGACCTTACTTTAATGCATGTATTGGCCTTGTGTTTATACATACATTAAAGTGGGGGCTAAATGTAATGTCAGAAAATGTCCCCTTGGGGACTTTTCCCTCATAAGGTTTAGCTCACAGGTCTTTTGCATACATTTAGGACATCTTACTTCATAATTTGGCTTCCCGATGGAATGAGCCCTAGGTAACATGACAAATGGGACCTAGGAGGACCCCTTGAGCTTAACCCTGCCTAAAATAAGGGGGAGGACTTGGGCGCCTGCGCCCTAGTCCTACCCTATTTTAGGGTAGTCCCATTTTTGGGTGTTGGCTTGTGACCGTTATTTGGATCCTATGCCGACACGGTAAGTTTGAATTTACGAAATCTTGGCAGGAGTGTTTGTAGTTTCATATAAAAGCATGTTTAGGCATTCATTTAGAAACTAGATGGCAATTGTAACTGATGGAATGAGCCCTAGGTAACATGACAAATGGGACCTAGGAGGACCCCTTAAGCTTAACCTTGCCCAAAATAAGGGGGGAGGCCTTGGGCGCCTGCACCCTAGTCCTGCCCTATTTTAGGGCAGTCCCAATTTTTGGGTGTCGGCTTGTGACCGTTATTTGGGTCCTATGCCGACACGGTAAGTTTGAATTTACGAAATCTTGGCGGGAGTGTTTGTAGTTGCATATAAAAACATGTTTAGGCATTCATTTAGAAACTAGATGGAAATTGTGATGTTTAAGTGTTATAAAGGTGATTCAAGGCTTTCATTGTGTTGCAAGAGTAGAATTGTGTTGTCTATATGTTTGTGTTTGCAAATTTGAGCATCCATTTCATCATGGAATGAAGGGCATCTTCCTCCCATGAGATCTTCACTACAAGGTGACATTATATTGTGTTTTCATCATCATTTCCTTTGGTTTTTGCCTCTGCCTCACAAGGGCACGCACTCTCTATATGAAAAAGGTGTTCAGAGACTTAAGTGTCCTCTGGAGCTTGACTGAGGCAAGCCTGTAAACACCACAACCCCCTCCCAAAGTTTTCATGGTTGTAGGTTACAGGTTGAGGAGATGGACAAAGTGAAGTTACAGGAAGGCATCTTGAAGTGTCAGAACTGTAGAATAGGAAGAAAAATAGCACCCTAGACTTGGGTGTCAACTCATTAGTTCTCCAACTTTCGTGACAGGAAAATCTCTAGAATAGCAGGGAAGGGTTGCAGACTAGGTTTCCAGATCTTGACAAAAACTGGGGCCTTAGACTTGGGTACCCGCTCCTGTGACCCTGACTTTTCTGCCTCGGAGCCCCAAAAATAGGTACTCTATGATTTGATATTTTACTTCCCTCTGCAAGAGCTCTTTTTATTATTCTTCTGTTTACAGTCGTATTTGCAAAAATAGGGTTTTAATGGTCAATTGGGCATAAGAGAAGGAAAATTGATAATAAAACATCCTAATCCAAGTTTCCCTATATCTCACGGCGACCTAGGGTATGATAGTGCATTGCCACTCCACCCTAGGTCCTTGAATGTTAAGGGTGAAAGGAGGATTCAAACATCTAAACATTAAATTAAACAATCCCAATTTTACCCTAAATAGTATTTAATTATGATTCTTTTAAATATCATTCTAAGGCCAATGTGATGGTCGTTTATTAAATTAGTTATGTTAGGTTTTTGCCTTTGCATTAAATTTGTTGCACGTTAATTTGATTATAGTTTTGGATTAATGTAACCTTAGATGATGTTAGATTAAATTAATATTTTTTGTTTCTACAATAGTTATTTAAAATGTTTATTTAAATTAATGGCTAGGTTTTAGGGTCTCGACCATACAACAAGATCGCCTTATCACTTCATCTAGAAACCCTAGGTAGTGTATCTTGAAAGAGACTTCCCCTCTTGGCAACACATGTCGCAATGCCTAAACCCTATTAGGTTAACCCCCGCATCTAAGGGGTGCAAAACATGTTTTGTACTTCCCTTCTCTCGTACTTATCTTCCTCGCTTAAATGCGGCGTGCTTAACGTTGGTTGCACATGCAACAACATTGAGTCTGCATGTCTTCAAGCACTTGTAGTACGTAAGGGGGTTTTAGTGTTAGGTCATAGAAAAATTTTGTTAGTTCGGTTTTCATGTCCACATTTAAAATGTGGGCATGACAGTTGAATCCAAAAGCACTCTTACACTGATGTCATGGACTCTAAAAAAGCTCATGCCTAAAAATGAAAATATATTTAAATGTTTTAATATCATGTTTTACATTCATATTAAATGCCAGACTAAGGATAATAAAATATGGATAAATCAAGCAACATACAAAATTATATTTTAGCCCTTTCAATACATTAGGCTTTGGGATTGATTTATTGTTTGGGTTTAATTGTGAAGATTCAATGTTTCCCCTTGAGATGCATTAGGCTTTGGGATTGATTTGTTTTTTATTAGAGGTAAAGCAGGTTTTGAAGGGGCCCTAAAACCCTTTACAATAGACTAAAAGATCATCTCAAAAACAACAAAACATTCACGACAATGAACCCCACTAGAAAAAGAGACCTAAGAGACAGCAGCAGAGCTACCAACCACAACAGGCCTAGGGAGACCAACTACACAACCCCAAGCTTCGGTCTTTCTTTTCGAACACCCATAACCCAGGTATGGGAAACACAAGCATGTTTTGGAGGACCTTTCTTCCTTCTTTGAACAATCTTCTATGAAAAATCTTCTATGGACTCGAAACAAGGAGAGAGGGGAAGACTATCCTCCACAGAAACTTGAACCCTCGTGGGGTCAAAAGAGGAACAGAGTGTGGAAGTGAAGCCTCCACCGAAGTAGGAACATCATATGCAACAACCAACGGCTCAAGATCCATATATGTGTTTGCTAGAATAGGTCCAAGAGATGATCCGTGATGCAAGAGCATCCCTGGTTCAAGAGCAATCTTGCATCAACCAAAAACATTTGCATTTCAATTTATTTGCAGTTCAGTTTGTTTCCTTTATTTTCCAATTTAGTTCAGGCAATTTAGTTAGTAGTAGTTTCTGTATTTTGGTCCGCATTCTACCGCAATTACATTTCAAATCTTGTAGAGCAGGACTTAGCATTTTGATTCACTCATCTACATCATATCCAGAATTCAAAGCATTTGGATCAGTTACCGGAAAGTTATTGCTATCAGAAGATCAACTATTTTCTCAGAACAAAGCATCCTAACAATCTCTGATGATTAGCTAAAGGAGAAGACTTGTGGAGCTTAATGACACATCATTCAATGATCTTTGGTTCGTGGTTGACCCTCCCTAAGATTTGCACATCCTTCCATACATTTGTGGAGGTGTTCTATGTGATTAGGTCTGACCTATCCATGTACACATGTTATAGCTCTTCATTGAAGTTTGTGACCTTCCTTGGCCGACGCGGCGGCATCTTTTGTACAGAAGATGATATATAAGGATATAATAGATCCTTAGGAAAGTAGTGAATCATATAGTGATAGTTGATAGTTTAGATTTTGCACAAAGGAGCTTCAAAGCTATATCTTGTGCATATTTTGATATTCTGAATCAGGCCTTTGAGCCCTAGTTGTAGGCTCGCCTGATGCTGGCCAGAGTGTATTTGATTTCTATGATATACTGAATCTACATTTGTTTCATATCTTTGAGTTGTTTCTATTGTGTTTACTCTTGTTGCACGACCTGGACAGTTCATTTTGTGAACCCTCCTACCGTGACTGCACCAAGTGGTATCAGAGCAAAGTTTGAATCTTTGGGAGCGAATTGAGTGAAATTGACAAGGGAATTCCATAAGATCTTGCCATGGATAGATCATCAAATTTAGGCAGGTTACTTGTGTCGCAACTGATCATCGATTGTGAGGTAGTTGTCACCTTGTAGCCTGATCACCGAACTTGAGGCAGTTTACACTTGATTCTAGGAAGAATGCCGCCGAGGACAGTTGTTGTTGGAACAATGGCTGGAAGAATGGATGAAATGATGAAAATGATATGAATTCAATTGGATGTTGTTGAGAAAGATAGGCGAAGAGGATTGACACCGAGACCTAATGTTGAAAGTGATGACAAAGAGGAATTTCAAGCTGTTGAACAAGTTGGCAAAACCCTAGGAGGTGATGAAGAAGAAGAATCAGATCAAGTAAAGATGTTGCGAGCTATTTCAAAGATTGGAAAGAGACCTAGAGTTGATGTGCCGAACTATACTAGTAATTTGAATCCTGAAGAATTGATTGACTGAATAAATGGCATGGAAGAATACTTTGAATACGAGGAAGTTGAAGATCTAGAGAAGTTGAAATTTGCAAAGACAAAGTTGAAAGGACATGCTGCTATATCGTGGAAGGAAGTTCAGTTGGATAGAAATAGAAGAGGAAAAGAAATGATTACAAAGTGGGATAGGATGGTGACAAAATTGTAGAATCAATTCATATCTGTTGATTATGAGTTGGAACTATTGAAAAGATTGCAAAACCTAAGACAAAAGGAGAAAGTATATTGAAGAATTTCATAACATGATCATAAGGACAGGACATAGTGAAGCAAGCAAGGAGAAAGTAGCTAGATACATCAATGGACTGAGATTGAACATTCAAGAAGAACTAAGCTTGGTAAGGATGACATCTTTGGAGGGAGCATATCAGTTTGCCCTGAAAGTTGAAGAGAAGTTGAATAAGAGGCATGATTAGAGATAGAGAGGCAAAGGAGGTAAATTTTAGAGAGGTAGAACATTTTTTGGAGGAGATAGAACACACTCAGAGCAGAACAAGTTTGACAGCCCATTCAAGGAGGATAGAGATAACAATGCATACCGAAGCAATGATAGAAATTTTCATCACAAAGGTAATTATAATTCATATCGGAATGAAGGACATAGAAGAGGGGGAAGAGGATTTGATAGGAGGACATTCAAAGGCACTTGTTTCAAGTGTGGAGGTGAAGGACATAGAGCATTTGAGTGTAATCAGGGTAGTACAAGCAAGAAGATAGAGAACAATGGAAGAGCAGCCTATGTGGAAGAAGAACCTGTTGGATCCCCTAATTTAGTTGGCAAACCAGAGAAGGGAGAATCACTTGTGTTTAGAGCACTATTTCAAGAAGAGACAAATGAGGAACCCCCGCAAAGGAAGAGTTTGTTCATGACAAGATGCAAATCAAGAGGTAAGTGTTGTAAAGTTGTGATTGATAGTGGTAAGTTAGATAACCTAGTTTTAGAGGAGATGGTAACTAAGCTGAAGTTGGAAATATTGAAACAACCTAAGCCCTATCAGATAGCATGGATTCAGGATGATCATAAGGTACTGGTGAGTGAATAATATTTGGTGAAATTTCATATTGGATCTTATCATGATGAAGTCTTGTGTGATATTATGCCTATTGATGTATGTCATATCTTGTTGGGTAGACCTTGGCAGTATGATAGAAAAGCTATACATGATGGGACAAAGAATACGTACACTATAACAACAAATGGAAAGAGAATTACTTGAATTCCTTTGGAAGATGATCCTAAGAGTGAAGTATGTGGGAATGCTAGAATTTGTTTGGTAGATGGAAGGAAATTTCTGGATGGTTTGAGACATGAGAATATGTGTTATGATTTGATCCCTAAGAAGCCTAAAACATTGAACAAGGAGACTAAAGAATCACAACCGGAGGAGATAAAAGAGTTGCTAATAGAACTGAGAGACATGGGTACAAAAGAAAAGAGAAGTGCAGAAGTAGAGGAATTTGCAGATCACATGAAGACAGTGCATAACCAGGTGAAGAAGCATTTGGAGGATATGAATAGCAAGTATAAGGAAAAGGTAGATGCAAAGAGAAGACACAAAGAATTTATAGTAGGAGATGAAGTGATGGTGTACTTGAGAAAAGAAAGATTTCCAATTGGGACATATAACAAGTTGAAGATGAAGAAGTTTGGACCTTGTAGGATACTTAGAAAATTTGATTTAGGAAATGCCTATGAAGTAGAGTTACCAGAGACATTGGGTATATCACCTAGTTTCAATATTACACACCTATATCAATATAATGAAGCAGAGTTTAGTGACAGCCATGAAGAAGACTTGAAGAAACAGTTACCACAACAAGCACTGGAGCATATTGAAGACATATTGGATAGTAGAGTTGGACGCAGTACCAGAGGAAGACAATACAAAGAATGCCTTGTGAAGTGGAAAGGCAGACCGGAAGAAGATTCAGCATGGATTTCCCAGACTGAGGTGGACCGTCTTGGTTCTCCCCTAACCCCAACAAAGTGAGGGACTCACTTTTTTTCAATAACCCTGAATGTCTGATGTAGGAGCATCCCTGGTTCAAGAGCAATCTTGCATCAACCAAAAACATTTGCATTTCAATTTGTTTACAGTTCAGTTTGTTTCCTTTATTTTCCAGTTTAGTTCAGGTAGTTCAGTCAATAGCTATTTTTGTATTTTGGTCTGCATTTGACCACAGTTGCATTTTAGATCTTGTAGAGCAGGACTTAGCATCTTGATTCATTCATCTACATCATATCCATAATTCAGAGCATTTGGATCAATTATCAGAAAGTTATCGCTATCAGAAGATCAACTATTTTCTCAGAACAAAGCATCCTAACAGTCTCTGATGATCAGCTAAAGGAGAAGACTTGCAGAGCATTTGTTGACTTGTGGAGCTTAATGACACATCATTCAATGATCTTTGGTTTTTGGCCAACTTTCCCTGAGATTCGCATATCATTCCATACATTTGCGGAGGTGTTCTTCATGATTAGGTCCGACCTATCTGTGTACACACGTTACAAATCTTCATTGGAGTTTGTGACCTTCCTTGGCCGACACGGCAGAATCTTTTGTACCAGAGATGATATATAAGGATGTAATAGATCCTTAGGAAAGCAGTGAATCATATAGTGATAGTTGATAGCTTAGATTTTGCGCAAAGGAGCTTCAAAGCTATATCTTGTGCATATTCTAATATTTTGAATCAGGCCTTTGAGCCCTAGTTGTAAGCCCACATGATGTTGGCCAGAGTGTATTTGAATTCTATGATATACTGAATGACTGAATCTGTATTTGTTTCATATCTTTGAGTTGTTTCCATTGTGTTTACTCTTGTTGCACGGCTTGGATAGTTCATTCTTTGAACCCTCCTACCGTGACTACACCAATCCACCATGAGATTCTAAAGTCATAGCAACCCTAGAAGGAATAGACTCAGCAGGAGCCTCCGAGGACTCATCATCCTTAGTAAAATCGCCGGCAGTTAAATGGTCACGGAGGGAATTCCTCCACCAAGTAGCCTCACCCTTCTTACAACGCAAATGAGGGCAATCCAAAGTGAGGTGTCCAATGCTGAAACATCTCCTACAATGAAAAGGAAGACCCTCATAATCAATAGCCTGGGTCCATGGTCTATCCCCAACAAGTAGGCCAATATCTCCTGGCAACTCCTTAGATGTGTCAATGTCAATGAGAATGCAAGCATAAGTAGTATGGCCAAAAATTAGTGATGCTTCATCCTCCAATAAGAAATGGCTTAGTGCATTGCCAATAGATTCAAAACAAGAGACTTCCAAGAAATGAAGATAGAGATTAGGTAACCTGACCCACACATGCATGATGCTTAATGATTCTATCAAAGGATTGAAGGAGGGAAGCCATGGTTTGAGTGAGGGAGTATTGCCCCCACATCCAAACCCCACATTCTAAAATTTTCTTCTTATCATCTTCTGATTAGAAAGAAGCAATGAAAAAACCCCTTGCATAGGGATATAGTTCTATCATGCCTTCAGTAAGAGGCCTCCAAGCTTCCAAGGACCATTTGTTTAGATCTGGAAGGGTGGGCTTGAAATAATTAAACGTGCAAATGAGGGCTAAACGTTTGTAATGAACTTCATTATCCTCCACCTCCTATCCACAAATGATGACAGGGGAGCAAGGAGCACAAGAGATAGGCTAAAATTTGCTCTGCAGAAGGGGGTGAGTAGTACCCATCGAAGGAGCACCAACATTCGTCCCCACCCTAGCCATATGAACATAAGATTTGGAAGCTTCCACCCCCACCTCTTGAGAGGAAGCGCCAACTTTTGATGGCTCCTTAGCACTAGGCACAAACAACCCCACGTGAGCAGAAGAAGTGGCATCTAAACCATGCTCGAGCAGTGGGAAATCACACAAACCAAGCTGAAATCAAATGCCAAGAATAGGAGATGGTGAAGCCTCAACATCGCTCAGCCCAAGTGCAAGCGAACCAAGCACAAAGGGAGGTGCATTGTGACATGACGACCTCGAAGCTTCTAAGGGTGCTAGGGCATGCTCGAGAGCCGAAATGGAAGATATTGCCTAGGGCATAATATTAAAGAACTTGAGTTATTGAGATTATTTGGGATTGATTTGTTGTTGGTTATTGGTTGTAGGGGTTAAAAAGAACTTGAGATATGGAGATTATTTTCATGTAGGATAACTCATATATTATCCAATAGTTAGGTGAAGTCCAAACAACATATATTTCCATATTTGACATTTGGTATTCAACAATAGCATAACCATCCTCAATGGCAACAGCTTGATGCTCCAAAATTTCCACATCAAGAGATGGGCCTGAACAATCTACCTCAGATTTGCCTTCAACCTACAAGACCGTGACCATGAAACCCTTGTTGCCTCCAGTCCTTGTGCTCCAAGCATGTTATTAATGAATTGTAGAATTACTTCATCACCCACATAAAAAAAGCTTTGCAGACATGTGTCATCCATTGCACCCCATGTAGCAACATTCATAAGCCACAAGAAAGTTCAAGTGGAGATATAAAAGAAGCCAAACAATACTTCCCATAGCAGAAGAGTTGCCTACGAGAAAAATCATTCACTCTCACACACTACCAACTTAAGCCAGAACTACTCCACTTGCAAACAAAAGATTAACTTGAATGTGAGTGAAAATGCAGAGGCGGGAAAGATCTAGCCAAGTGAGAAACATTTGAAACGATTTCTTCAATAGGCCAATCCTTTGCATTATCCCTAACTATGGCAGAAAATGGACACTGATCAATACCATAATTCACTAAACTATCTGCTAGCCTATTCTTTTCCTGGTACCAATGCTTAAAAACATCCTGTAATCTGCTAGAATAAATTTTCACTTCAATAATATTTTTAAGGTTCCAATTCTTAATCTTTCCCTCCATGCAACCATTTATGACAATAAGAGAATCGCCATCAATCTCCAACCACCTACAGCTTACAGATTTAGCTAGGTTGATGCCTTCCAAGAGCACCACTGCTTCAGCCTCATTGTTAGATTTGACACCAAGATAAAATGAACCACCTTTAACAAAACTACCACTTTCTGATCTTACCACCACTCCAGGTCTTGCAGGATCTTGAGTGCCTTTCATAGCACTATCAAAGTTTGATTTTAAGTAACCAGACTTTGAGGTGGGACCAAACACTCTTCTTTTGAATATTAATTTTTTTCCTTACCCCATCAAGAGGGTTGGAACAGCAAAGTTCTAGAAGCATAGAATCTCTTTATTCATTAAAGATGAGGAGATTTGATTTTGGCCACATTGGTTTTGGGCCTTTGACACAAGATACTATAGGTAAATTAATTTTAGTCTAGCATCTCTCCCACAACATTCTTGCTACTCTAAAAATCGTGTGGTTCCTTTCCAACCACAGACCCCACAAGATGCACCAACATACAATTTTCCATTAAAAACTTGTTTTGTGAGCCTTTGGGCCAACTGCTCAGATGATTCCTAGTAGAAGCAAGAAAGACCCAAAGGATACCCATTTTTACTAGAATAGTCTCCCAAATTGATCTAGTATAACACAATGAAGGAGAATATCATTAGTAGTCTCATCTCCTTACAGCATAGAACACATCTAGAAGGACATTGAAAGGCTTGTTTCCTTGGGTTGTGAAAAGTGAGAACTTTATTTAACCTGGTAAGCCATAACAAAAGCATTGCATTTCAGAGAAGCCTTTTATTCCAAATCAATTCCACAGGCCACTCTAACAAAGGATTATCTTCCTCTTAGAGAATGTAATATCCAAATTTTAGTAAATAAGCTCCCTGAGAATTATCTTTCCTTATAAACATATATTCTTTATAGAGAATCATAATCTTTGTTGATTCAAACTAGTTGCAAAGAAAATATTTTTGAACTGTTGCACAAACCGCATTCTGAAAATCTTCCCACTATCGACACAAAAGCCCATTCTCATAATACTCTTCCCAATAGTATCCCTAGGATTGGGTAAAAAATATTCTCAATTCTTGTAATTCTAGAGGAGAGAGTGGAGGCTCCCCAAAGAGAGTTTTCCCTCCATTGCCAAGGTTCCAAGAAAGATGGTTGTTGATCAAATCTTGTGAATACACCAAGAAATTCCAAAAGGCTAAACCTTTGGGCACATTGACCATTTTAAAAAGCTTAACTGCCTCTTCAATTTGAAGATATTTATTCCTTAAAACTTGACACCATTGCAACTTTTGGTCCACAAGAAACCTCTACGCTTTATTATGTAGTTCTAAACATTTGATCCTTGAACCAATGAGATGAGAGTTGACATGTTTTTTCCCACTTCAACAATGGAATTATTTTGCTAGTCAAATCACTACCTTGCCATTAGAAGGTTCTACATATATTGTTCATTATTTTCTAAAATCAACTCAGGGACCACCATCACCGAAAACATTTACACATGAATAGCACAAAGAACAGCCTTAATCATAGTGATTCTACCAGCCAAACTTAGCCATTTACCTTTCCACACTACCAACTCAAAACCCATTTTAACTAAGAGATACTTCCATAATATAGCTCTAGAAATTGTAGTAAACAATGGAATACCACGATAAATGCTTAGTAAATAAGCTACAAGGAAACCCAAAATAGCACGAAAATGCACCCTAAAGACGAGGCCTTACATTCAAAAAGAATATCTTGGAATTAACTACATTCATCCCCTGACCTGATACAAACTCATAATCATCCAAGATCTTCTTGAACCTCTTAATCTCAACGACCTTAGTCGCTCCAAAAAGAAGAGTATCATCTATAGATTGCAGATGATTGACAGCCTTCACATTTAGCACATATCTTATGCCTTTTATCAAACTAATATCTCTTAGGTGACTAATATTTCTCACAAAGGCTTCCCCATCAATATAAAAAGAGGATCCCCTTGTCTAATTTATCTTGAATTTAGGAAGAAACCAATAGGAGAACCATTAACCAAAATAGTGAACAAAGAATGTGTAACAATTTTCATAACCCATTGTATCCATATAAGAAAAAAACAAAAAGCTTTAAGGACCTAAGCAAGAAAATTCCAACTTACTCTATCATATCCTTGTAATAACCACCCTAGTCACTACTAATTTTTATTTTTTTCTCATTACACATCAAGTACTAATGTAATCGACCAAGCAACTTCTATTCAATTTAGAAATGTCAACTTCAAAGCCTTACCCATTGTAGTCGTGGCAACAATTTTGTGCCACAACTCATATACTCGCAC
The DNA here is from genome assembly GCA_027924645.1 of Cunninghamia lanceolata. Taxonomy (NCBI): domain Eukaryota; kingdom Viridiplantae; phylum Streptophyta; class Pinopsida; order Cupressales; family Cupressaceae; genus Cunninghamia; species Cunninghamia lanceolata. Next base: position 1,747,924 of record BSBN01001349.1, read on the forward strand.
TAAATATGGCAAACTCCTAATGTTGATGTCATCTCTAAATCTAGACCTAAGCCTCGAGGGTTCATTTGTAATGGCCCCACCTACGTATCCCTTCCTAGGAATCAAAGTCTTCGTAGTTTGTACACCAACAATGGAGAGAATTCATCCTATCCTCTAACATGAGATCTTTGATCTCACTTTTAAATCGTAGTCTTTAAATGAATATTATGCTTCCAATTCAATCTATACAAAATAGTACGATAGCAAATGCATTCCAATCAAATGATAGTTCAAGGCCAACATCAATATACAAACACACACAAATCCACATAGTGAACAGTGCATATAAACATCATTTGCTCACACATAGTGGTTGGCTCAAGCATACATCACATATACACAATGTGACTAACTCACACATGCATCACACAGATGCAGCATGACTAGTTCATGCACACAACACATACACAATGTGAATAATTCATCCATGTGTCACATATACATAGTGTGACTAGCTCATGCATACATACACACAATGTGATTAGCTCACATATACATCACATATACATAATGTGAATAACTCATGCATGTGTCACATATACACAATGTGACTAGATCATGTGTACACATATACACAATGAGATTAGTTCATACATGCATCACAATGTGAAAAACTCGTGTAGGAGTGATATATACACAATATGACTAACTCATATACATCATATATACACTATGTGAATAGCTCATGCAAGTATCATGTAAACACAATGTGACTAATTCACACACACATCACATGTACACAATGTGAATATCTTGTGTATGCATGTTCCCCTTTAATTGGTTCACTAACACATAAGCCCTTAAAAGACATCCTAGCAAGAAAAAGGAATGTCGATGCATCTCACACTACACCGTGGGACTCATCATTTTTTTAGTTCACTACCAATTGTGATGACAAGAAAGCATCTCATACTACTTGTGATCATCACTAGCTAAGTGCACAAGTGTAACAATACACAACACAAGAGGCCATTAATACACATGTACACAATGATTGACTCACACATACATAGTGACCAACTAGTAATAGGAAGTGGAGGCAACCTACTACATGCATGTTCCCATTACCTAGTTCACTAATACTTACCCTTTAAGTATATCCTAGTCAGAAAAAGGAATGTCGATGCATCTCATGCTACTCTATGGGTTCGGTCATTTTTTTTGATTCACTACCAACTATGATGACAAGCAAGCATTCCATATTACTTGTGATCATCATTGACTAGAGTGTAAGTGTAACAACATACAACACATAAGGTCATTAATAAGATTTTCACAATCCGCTAAACCTTTCGAGTTGGTGGATCCTAACATCTATCACCTCTATGCCACGAAAAAAGGTTAGTCCACCTAATATGGGGTAACTCCTGACATCTATCACCTCACCTACATGGTACTGGCAAAATTTGGCTAAGCCCTAACATACCATGGGTAGCTCCTAGCATCCATCACCTTCGTGCTACTGGCAACAATCGACTAAACCCTAAAATAGGATGATTGGTTCTTAGCATCTGTCACCTGCACAATACTAGTGACAGCTAGCTAAACTACTCATGTATCATAACATGGATAGCTTATGGCATCCCTCACCTACATTGTACTGGTGGTAGTAGCTATCCACCCCTATATCAAACCTGGTTCCAACATGTGGGGTCATCTTAGTACACATAATCAAGACATCATGAGAATTCACAAATACTTAAAAGGTTAAATTGGTTACATGCCACATAAGAGGCTCATAAACCTATACACATGGTCTTATAAGCCCTAGGGTCTAAATTACTGGTCACACACGAGTAACACATTGAACTCTCATGAGTTGGCTTTATCTAGTCACACATAAATAACACATTGAACCCTCACGAGTTGGCTTCTATCTGGTCACATATGCATAAACAAATACAAAATCAAAGTAATCTCAATGGTCATTCCATGCATTCAAACTGTTGCTTGACACCATTGTATGCATTATACAGAAGTCAAACCCACAATAGTAATATTAGACAATATTCTGCCTCTAAGTAGAGAACGTTTGCATATTATCAATCATAAAGCTTAGAATACAATATCCACCAACTATATGTAAATACAAAAAACACCTAGTTGTAATTCTCACCATTAATTGTCCGTAGTTGGACAAGACAATCATAAGAAACTCCACTATAAACTCAACACATATCTAAGCACATATTTAGAACAGACGGATCGACCATAAAGATCAAGCGTTGTTCACACAAGCAAATCATAATTTCTTAATTCAACATCATCATTAAATGCAAAGTTAGCAAGCTCCCTTGACTCATTCATAGCCCATGCCATAGCCATGCCTATCAAGCCCTTTGAAAGAATAGACCTCCCTCACATCTTGAGGCTAACCAATATCTTTCCATACTTATCCTTAAGTCAAGACACCATGCCATAGTGCTCCACAAATAAAACTCTAACAATTATAGTGTTGATAACTGAGAGGGGGGGGGTGAATCAGTTATCCTAATTATTTCCCTTATTGAACTTTCCTTTTAATTGATGCAGCATAGAAAACACAAAAACATTAATCATGAAATAAGAAACACATGACACAGTATTTTTGACGTGGAAACCCTGTTAAGGGAGAAAACCACGGGGTGATTAACCCAAAATTATTCTCTGTTAGAAGAATAGGAAATTACAAAATGGCACTTGCCAATTAGGGCTCACTGCCCGAGCACACTGCTCACAAGAGGCCCACTGCCTACAAGAAGACACACTGTCTACAAAGTGATAAGAATCACAGTCTTGAACTGATTGGAAGCATCTGCATATGCTGGAGTTCAGTTCCGGTTAGGCTCAGTACACTGATCTGCTGCACTTCATCTTTCCTCTATTCTTTATTCTGTTATCTTTCACATACCGGATCCTTTTTGCTACCTCTGCTCTGTTCTGGACTTATTCGCATATATCTTCACACCATCGCACACTTCACAACTAAATCCATCCTCTATATATATCCGCACAAGTAATTTCATCACCTTTCTAGTCGGCATCCGGAACAGTCTAGTTTCTTACAAACTCTTGTTCTGTCGGCTGAATCCTTCCTCACCAAGCAATGCGGATCAAGCATATACTTGTAGATATCATTAATCATGTCGGCCAAACATGATTCATGCCTTCACAACCTCTGTCATCAACAGTAACACATCCGGAAAGTAGTCTGATACTCTGTCAGTCAGTTCTTCCTCTGTTTTCACTGTCTCTCAGGAATCCGGTACTCAACCATTTATATCTTTTTCCTTGTTCATCACCGGAGGCTAAATCCTTGGAATATACCACTCAAGGTAGTCCTCTTGACTTCCCCAAATCCGCACTGCACCAAGACACTTCCTCTGAGAGATCCGGACCAATCTGTCGGACCTTGCCACATGCTCTGTTCTTCTTCACCGGACCACAACATTCTTTATTCTGACTTCCGGTAGAGACACATCATGACTTGCGGATATGTGGGATGACCTTTGTTGCCATCAATGACAACAACCATGAATCCATATAGTGTCTCTTGCCAACATATAGTTAGACGAATCCAAGGGTACTCTTAAACATCTACATTAGAGACAGACCGTGATGACAGTGACTCTAAATGTTCATCCAAGATTGGACACTTATATACAAAAGAGGGAAAGTTGATCAAATTTAGGAACACCCCATACCTTGGAGTGAATTCCCTAAACCCCTCCCCTATGGACTTGGGTACAAGAGCATCCTTCGCCCACAAACTACGTACATACCCGCTTTCAAATAGGATCAAAGTAGTTGTCACAATAATCTCTCTAGAACATACACATATTTCCATACCTGGGGTTTCATACCAAAAATCACTATCGCCATAATCAAATCATAGAAATCATGCATAACAAGGCCATCAATATAAAACAAATCCAATCAAATTACATCATAATTTGAAATCATTCTAGAGAGGATTTGCGCATCAATATAACGCTAGACCTAAAGTTTAGTGAAAGTTGTGGCACAAGGAATGGCATTTATTGTTGCAACATGTGACAGAAATTTCATTTTCTATTATGCCATGATGGATGTACAAACCCTCTTCCAAAACTCCAATTTGAGTCGAGTAATGAGGATGCTAATTGCATATGCTTCAAGGTTTCTAAGGCCCTTTTAACAAACCACTTTTGTAATTTACCCAACCACCTTGGCATTCCAGGAGGCCACATTTCTCTGAGGTATTTTGTCAAGCAACTCACATGCCTAGTCTATGCATCCACATTTTCACATAGCGTTACCTCATGAGTGCACGTGAAGAGGGAGACTTTTATTTTATTAGTTGAACTACCAAATGGTATTTTCGTAATTATAGCTTTTGGGGATAAACTTTGCCTAAATTTCCCACAACCAACTTTGGAATGGTGACTACAGAAATAGATAAAGGTTAATAAATATAAAGGCAAAATAATGTTTCATCCAACAAGTAACATTATATATTAACTACAATAGCAATTATACAACAATGACAAGCACCTTACTATGTAGCTCCTCCTTGTGATACTTTGATATGCTTTTCAATCTACAACTTCCACACCCTTTCTCCTCTTCTCCTTCCTTCCTTATTGCACCACACCACTTATGCTACTATTCTCCTGAAATTCCTCTATCCCTTATGCTTTGATGAAAGACCATATCTTTCTCCACGACTTAGGAACAGATGAAGTTTTTCCTAGGTCAATTGGACAGTTTAAACCTTCATGGCATCCAACCAAAACATCCACTTGACCATGGCATGAAACCTCTTAAAATAAGGAAATCTCCCCTAAAGTCACGCCATCTTGTCCTCCTTAATCATAACCTTTGTCTGCACACGTCACTTATATCTTATCCAATTTTAATGGTCGTGATTGCAAGCTCATACGATAGTACAGGGAGGTGCAAGCCCTTACTTTCCTTGATTTTGCAACCCATACCTCGATTAGCCTTCCCCCTTCAACCTTTTGACCAATGATTTATTATTATTATTATTATTATTATTATTATTATTGCCACATATTGTCCCACGAGCAAGCCCCCTTCCACAGGGGATGTGACAATGCCTTGGCAACATCCTATTGATGTATAAAATTGCGCAAGTTCCAACACCAACATGGGAAGTTTCAAGAATGTGGAAATTGCTACTTGAAACAACCTCCAGTTTTAAAGAAGTTGGTTCTTCTCTATTTTAAAAGGGTTTTGAGGAAAAGGGTAGAAGCTAACCGGATTACAGATACATTTAAGCAAAACTATCTATGGCTATGTGCCTGAGTAAAAGTATTTCCTTCAAATTAAGCACAGTGAAACTATCCTCAAGATTTGGTTATATTAAAGAGCAGATACTGCATGATTAACATAAACAGATGCAATGAATATGATCAAAGGCTCACAATTAGACACTTTGCAATGATAGATAATATCAACCAAGGCATAGAACTGAGTTCTTCTCATTAATCTTCTAGCAATATAAAAGGCATAGATACATGCATAGGTACATTAACTTTCTAATCAAGAACAACAAAATAAAGGCAAAATGACATCAACTGGCCACAGTAAAGTCTCTAACTTCTCTTTTAGATTCTCTGACAAAACTTATCACAAATCTCTATCTCTGTGTATCTCTCTATATCAAAAATCTCTGAATATCAATCTATTACAAATATTACATATTTATAATCGAAGATCTGACTATAGATTTGTCTGAAACAACCGAATCCCAACAGCCCAACAGAACTGAAGCTAACTGGAAGTCTAAGGCGGTTACGATCCTTCAAATCTGCAACAGTCTTTCCTTTCTTGCAAGCTCATTGGCTGGGGCAAAATATATGTGGCACACCTCCTTCTATTAAGGGATAGACACATGGCGAGACCCGCGTACTTGAAACTTGAAACATACTGTTACAGATGGCAGCGTCTGCAGCAAAACGAGAAACTCCTTTGTCTCTCAGGAATGAACAGGAAAACGGCACTTGTCACGTTCCGCAGCTTTTAAAACATCGACGTGTCTTCTTCCGCAAAGCCTTCAAAACTATGTCTTTATGCTCAGGTGACCTCCGTTGTTGACAACTGTCGCAACCCGCATCACTTTTAGAAACTTACATATTAATAATGGGACCCACAGCCTCAGCACTCGCTAGCTTTCAAAGGGAGAAAACTGGGAAAGGTGGCATCTTCTGCAAGCACAATAACTAACACGTGGCAGCACCCACATTACTACTTGAAACTTATAAAACCTTTGAAACTCCCACGGAAGTTGACACTTGGCGGGTTCCGCATCACTTTAGAAACTTTAAGTTCCTCGCCAGAAAAGGGTCATAAACTTAACAACTTTACCTCTGCATCCACCACGTAGAATTCTCCACTGGCTTAAAACTTAACATCACTCTAGCCCACCATCTTTTATTACCAGCGATAACATGATACGGAAGGAACATGCAGCATCCTCCACAAGAAAGCAAAAAAACACACGGCACCCTCCGCATACACAGAGAAATTTTAGGGACTACCTCTGCATACTACACGTGGCGTTCTCCGTAGCAAAGTTAAAACTTGAAACATATTGAAACTAATTGCTACGTGGCACACTCCGCACAAAAGTTAATATTTGAAACAAATACCGCGGCTTTAACTGTGGCTTGACACTTGGCGGTTTTCACAGAGAGTATTAGAAACACGCACAGCAAATACTTTGAAATATACATAGAAATAGAAAGGGCCCATGGCCTTGCTACGATTGATACAAAATATAGAGTTTCGACACTCTACAATTCTTGGCGACCAATAGGACTTCTGAGCCTGCTCGAAAAGAACTCAAAACTGGCAAAAAATATATATATTGAATACAACACGGAGTCACAAATTTTGCAATGTCGTCTGATAAACAAACCATTCTAAATCGGAGAGTCCCTATCTACTCTGTAAATCTTGAAAAGCAAAATCAAGATTAATTATATCTTTGTGGGAAAATGTTTGCAAAATCTGGACCATAGCCTTTAATTGAAACTCCAGCTGAGCCATAGGTATCAACACAGCTTCCACCTCTTTGACTGATGAAGAATCACTTAAACCTTGGAAAACTGTCTGATCATTTTGCCTGGTCAAGAGCAGGGCCTTGATATCATCAATCATCAGCACTGTGTTATTATCTGGGAATGGTGAAGGAAGACCCAGTTGCACCAATCCTCTATATGTTTCTTCATGTCCTTCACTCATTTTATTGTATCCAGGAGTTCTTGGCAATTTGTTGCTGCAGAGTTGCAACTCAAAACCTCATTGACCTTTTTAGCAGCGACCATTTTGTCATTGATTCCTGCTGCTGGCAGAGTCTCATCTATTGTATCATATAATTTCTTCAACAAAAGCTGAGAGTCAAAAACCCTCAATGAAAAAGTAGACAAGGTGGCTTGCACTGAAGCTTCAACCTTCTCACACAGCTACTGAGCATTTAACAAAAATGTTAAAGATGGTCTTAGCTAAATAATCTCCTCAGAGATTCTCTCACATACTGAAACATAAAGCTCTTTCACCAAAATCAAAACTCCAACATTCTGTGGCCTATTAGCTAACTCAATTGTTAGCTGTTTTGTTCTTTGTTGCTCTGCCAAGAGTTGTGCCTGAATTGCACCATTAGCATTCTGCTCACTCAACAACTTCTGTTGAAATTGTGTGGCCTGCTGCAACTTCTCTTAATACTTCTTCTCCAAAGTGGATTTCTCTTGTCTCAAAACAATCACTGTAGCCTTTTCCTGTGCTAGTTCAGACTTAAGAGAAGCATTCTGGGCCTGTGTAGCCTGATGTATCTGACAAGAAACAATATTTTGCAACTGTTTGTTCAGACTCTCAATCTCATTCTTCTTGGATTGAACTTCCCCAGCAAGGTTACTACTATTCACCTTCTCTTGAGCTAAATCGGTCTCTACTTTTTGCAACCTCTTAGATACTTTCAGATAATCTGTTGCAACAGCAGATGGAGTCTCATTTAGTAGCTCGTCCCTATCTTGTGGCCTAAAAAGAGACATATCCATAGCTACAGCATTCATTGAATAGTCCTCGGGTTGCATTTGATCATTAGGTTTCACCACATTTGGAGACAAATGTGTGACCGTCAATTGTTGAATGGGGTCAAAAAGTGACCTCATGTGTGGCCCAACCAGGCTCTTGTTTTCCTTCTTTCTCTTCTTGTCGATTCTAGCCTCTCTAGCCCTTTTTGCTTTGTCTGCTTGGACTTGGAATATAGGAGGTGAAGCAATGTATCCTCCAGCAAAGGGATGACCTTGAGGTAGGCCATAGGGAATAGCCAATAATTGTTGGCTAGGAGAAACTTGAGGAGGGGCTCTTTTTGGCACAGATGGAGAAAAAAGTGGTAATAAAATGGCCTGTGAACTGGCAATTGGGGCAAGGGCTAATGTAAGCACAGTAGAAGTGGCAAGGGGTATAAATGCTTAGCTAATTGGGATTGCCACTCCTAAAGTAGAAGATAGAGACATAGGAGAAAAGGGAGAAGAAACACTTACCTGAGCGACTAAAAAGGTGATAGGCAGTTGTTGCTGTTGTGGTTCAATTTCTTCCTCTGACTCCTCTGGCAGGTGCAGTTTCCTGTGTTTCTGAGGTCTCTCTCCTGTTTCTTCCTTTGTTTCTTTCTCTTCCACATTTACCACCACTAGTGACTATAAAGGAACAAATCTGGAACCTCCAGATGTTGAAGCTACTTGAACCCCTATAGTTGGTGATGAGACCACATCTTTCTACTTTTCTAATGTGCTGATGGATTGGGGCCATGAGGATGCAAGAGCAGCAGATGAGGTCTGTCCTGTCTCTTGCATAGTGTGGGGTGACTCTGCTTCCTCCTCTGATTCCTCACCCTTCCTCTAGATTTTACTTGTGTCAGGGCTAGAGACTGGGGAGGGATGCCACTCATCCCAAATTGATTCTCATTTCTCATCTATGTCAATATTCCCAAAAGAATGTGCTAACTCTGAAATTTCTTGCCTATACTTCCAATAGGCTTCATCTTTTCTGGTTTCCAATCTTGGGCCTTCAATGATTTCTTCAGACCAACAAACATTCTTATCTTAGGGTCGTAAACTTTTTTTTTAACATAAAAATTTTCCCATGGCCTAGGCCCTTCATAGGGCAAATCAGCGAGTTCAACATATAGGTCCGAGTTGTCTTCTTTAGGATTCCTTCTATCTTCCCAGAATGGTTGACCCTCATGTACCATTTTAGCACGTACTTTGTTATTCCTAATCCAGGAGTCTAGAAAACTATCTGGGTCATACTTCCATTTATCTTCAATGATGAAGAAACCAAGGGCAGCTAGCTTTCTTAGCAAAAGGTGCTCTGCATCTCTAACCTCAAGTGCCATATTTTTCCTGACCCATGGGATGTCATACATCTTTTTCTTTTTCTTGTGGCCAAACTCGTTATCAACCACAGACATCTACCGGGTCACTTCTAAGAATACAACCCTAGGGGTCAATATCTTAGGTAATAGCATGGGCTCTTCATTGAAACCATGGACTCTGATTGTGGTATTGTGTGCCCCAAAGAAATAATCACAGGGAATTGAGCAGTTGGTCATAAATCCCCTTATACCCTGTGTCAATCTATGCTCTACAGATTCAGGGCTTAATTGGCAAAAGGCAAGGGCTACAAAAAGTTTCCAAAACTCATAAGGGTTGGATGCCTCAGATAACACATGTCCATGCGACCACAGGGATAGTTTTGTTTTGGGCAAAATCTGGGTCATACATGTTTAAATGCATATACGATGCAAAAAGACTATGGTTCTGATACAGCATTAGATGGAATAGAAAAGCAGAATACCTGAAAACTCGCTTGGACTTGAAATTCATGAGCTGATCAATCATGAAGTTAGCAATTTGTACTCTTGTGATTTGTCCATAGTTTTCAATCTGAAAATGATAGCTATTTGCCAGTCATGGACTGTGTTGTCCTCTCTCATCCCAAAAATGAAGGCTATCATTGACAGTGCCTCTTGAACATTTTGACTAAATTGTGCCCTCCCAGTGGGTAGTGTGGGCATCTGGGTGTTATCATCTCCCAACTGCATCTCTGAATCGAGGAACCTAACTTTGTTGATTACATTTGCTCATGTGTTTTGCATTTTAGCAACAGTTGGAAATGTGGTTGTTTTATCATGTTACAGGGCCAGCATGTCTCTTATGGCCTTGGGCATAATATGCACAATGAAAGGGCCCTGTTGTATGGTATTCGATGGTGCATGAAACAGCTCTGTGCATAACTCAATTAGCTCGGGACACAGGTGTACACTCGAAACCAAGAACTGTGGCAACTGCGAGGTCCATATTCTCATACCAAAAGTTTCAGACTGCCCATTTTTTTCTTTAAGAATACACCTCTGATGTGCCCCCTCCTGAAGAGTCTTGGTAGTCTTTTGAAGGGACGTGTCAAAAATGTCATCTGCATAATCCTTCACCTTTGCTGGGTCGACAGAATACCCTACCTCAGGGACCCTTGTTCTTGGGTAGGATCTCCTTGGTTGCGCGAGCGTTGAAGCATATGATTTGTTACTCAACAGCCTATCAATTGACTCATAAATTCCAAGTCCCTCTTGAGGAGACTGTGCTTCTAACATATATGTATCTGCGGGGAGAATGCAGGAAGCTTTTGACACAGGAAAGAATGAAATTGTGTAATAATAGTGACACTTAGCTGAAAGGGGCTTGCTAGGGACGGAAATTGGAGACAACAGTGATTCAAAGCAAAGAGATAGAAATAAATGAGAGCTACACTTAGGATTTAATACTAATTCATTGGGGCTTAATGGAGGTAATCAGTGACACATCTTATCTTATAAATGGCATTAATGTCGAGAAACAGTTAGTGTATATTTTTAAAATCTGCATGAAAAGGAGTGTCAGATACATTACAGGAGTGGCTATCCTTTCTAAAAAGCATGTACTTCCGAGGAATTTGGGGATTGCCGAACAACCTTAATAAATGTGAGATCAAAAGAGAAGGGACTTTACGCTACAGACATGTGTTCATCGAACACTTATTGAAAGGGAAAGCGGGAAAATAGGAAAGCAAGCAAATGAAAGAAACTAACTAACTATGATACATAAGAGCCCCTGCTTAATTGAAATATTTCAGATAAATCCCATTTACAGGAATCTCTTCAGGTTCTCCATCCATGGTCTCCAGCTCAAATGAATTTTGTTGCTTGTAGGAACGAATTTTGTAAGGACCTGTCCACAATGATTCAAATTTGTTGTGTCGACCTGGCTTAGCAGCTCTCTCATCCCATTTCAAAACCAGTGAGCCAACCTTAAAAATGGGATTTGAAGTCTTCTTATCAAAATAGTCTTTAACCATTTTTTGATGTTTCATCAGTGACTCATGTGTCTTTTCTCTTTTCTCTTGTACTTCCAACAGTTCAGCGAGTCTAACTTGCATGGGGCCATTCTCTTCAATTTTTATCTACTTTAACAATTGCAAAGCAGGGATCCCTAAGCTCAGTGGCATTACTGTTGGTTTACCATAAACTACTTCATAGGGAGACATTTTGCTCACTTGCTTTGGTGTGATCCTGTCAGCCCACAGTGCTGTATTAAGTAGTTTATGCCACTCTCTATGATAATTGGTCCATATCCTCTTAATGAGTCTGATCAGGTTCTTGTAAGTGGACTCTACCAGACCATTACCCTAAGGGTAATAATTTGAAGAAGTCTTCAAATAAATCCCATTCCTTAATGCAAACTCAGATAGTTTGGTTCTGAAAAATACTTCAGTATTATCTAATATAATGGTACGAGGAGGCCCAAACTGAACAGTTATGCCTTCTAGGAACTCTAGGATAGTCTTTTCTGTTGCTTCTTTGAGTGGTACTGCTTCACTCCACCTGGTAAAGTAATCTGTTGCTGTGAGGATCCATTTGTGTCCCATACTTGACATAGGGTTGATCATACCAATAAAATCTAGACCCCATTGAGCAAAGGGTTCATCCACCACTATGGGGCTCAGAGGCATTGCTGCATTTCTCCTTTTGCCTGTATAAAACTGACAAGCCTGGCATTCTTTAACCAGCTGATAGCAATTCGTAAACAGAGTGGGCCAGAAATATCTTGCTTGAGTTACTTTGATTGAAGTGGTCCTTGCTGAAAAATGTCCACCTGAGGCTCTATGGTGTAATTCATGTAGTATTCTTTGAGCTTCATCCTTTTCTATACATCTTAAAAGTATACCATCAACATTTCTTCTAAACAGAATATGGTCAATTAGTACAAAATGGGCCCCTTGCTGCCTATAGTATCTTCTCTTATCATGGGAGAGCTCATTTGGGAAAATCCTATGCTTCATAAATTGTATTCTATTTTTTACCTAGGAGTCTTGATCCACCTCTTGGACTTTCAATACATTTTCACTATCTGTTTCTTGTGTCATCATTCTTTCCATGTCTTGAGTCATATATTGGCACAATCCTTTGCCTCTGACTGGTGCAGGAGCACCTTCATAAATTGATGCTTCTATAGGAGTTTGATTAAATTTTAAATGTTTCAATAGTGTAATGAGATCAATTAAGTCATTTTTATGTGTTTAGGTCATTAGGAGTTTCAAAAATGTAAAATATTGCAAACCATGTAAAGGTTGTCAATGTAAAATTGGAAAAAAGATGCAAACTTGGAAGGTGAAGAGTCATTTGGCTCTTGGTTCGCTCCAAGACAATGAGAAACTGAAAAGACATGTCTAATGCCTTTAAAAGGCCTTGTAACCTTCACAAATTCGAAAGTGATTGAATAGATGTGAATTGGATTGAAAACTTGTGATTTTAAGCCCTTATTCTACAGTTCTAACTATTTTTTTCTCTGGTTTCAGGTCTTGTATGGCCATGTACGGCCTGGAACCTATAAAATATTAATTTTATATTGAAGTAGGATGAATAAGCTTCATTTTTGTTCAAGTCTCATCGAATTTGGTGCAATATTGAGGGAGATATGAGTGTTTTATGGATTGTAATTTTTAGATTTTCCCTGCAACAGTCCTGTTGCAGCATTTGGTACGGTTTTGTACAGATAGATACTAGCGCAAGCCATATATGGTTGGAAAGAGTCTTGAATCTAATTTCCATTTCTTTTTGTTGCATCAAATTTCATTAAGATTTGAATAAGTTATGACATTTTTATTGAGGGTAGGTCTGTAGAGTTTAATTCTCTGAAAATGTAGTCTAAAAATATGCATAGTACAACCTGGTACGGCCTCAAATTGATGTATATAATAGATGGATGGAAAGATATGTGTTTCTAGTTTTCAATTCTTTTGGTTTAGTATAATTTCAATAAGGTTTGTGAGAGATATTGTAATTTTGGTGAGGGCAGGTCTGAACGCTGCCTAGGGTTTGTAGTTTTGGGAAAAGAGTCATAACTTTCCCCCCTACCATTGAATCTTCATGAAAATTGGAGGAAAAATATGTATTAATGTTCTCTTCAACCTGACCAAATAAATTGGATTAGTTATTTGATTTGTTAATGTTATTGAGGATAGTTTGGGTCCTCCTACCTCTGCATCATTTTAGTATCAGAGCTAGCAAAAGCTCTGGGAGGAGATGTTGTATTTGTTCCTGTCATTGAGAAGGCAGGTGAAGAACTGAAGGAAAGATTGTGTTGGTGACCTTTGTTTTTGTTTACTAAGTTGTTTGGTTGCAGGTGCTTATCCATCTAGCTGCAGAAAGATGTCTTCTGAGGTTGTGTGTGGGCAGACAAGATGAGGTCTGTCATGACCATTCTCCAATAGAGATTTGGCTGGAGAAGGATGCATAGAGAAACCACTGAGGAGAGAGTGGTAGGTGCATCACTAGGATCTGTTGTTGGGTGAGATGGATGGTTTGGTGAGTTGGTTTGTTGTGAAGCAGTGAGAGAGATGGATACCTGAAGAAGCACTTGATGTTGCAGCCTGAAGAATACTCCACTGATGGGAGTAGAAGGAGCCTGAGGATGCTCTATGAAGATGGTAGTTTTTTCTGTTGGTTGGTTGGTCACCTTTCTATTAGTATGAAGATTTGAAGATTGAAGCTGAGAAGATTGAAGATAAAGCCAGAGGAGATGCAGGAAAAGAGAGTTTTGTTTTGCAGATACATTTCCAAGGGACTTGGAAATCTTTGTTGGTTGGTTGTATGGTGCAGGAGCACCTTCATAAATTGATGCTTCTATAGGAGTTTGATTAAATTTTAAATGTTTCAATAGTGTAATGAGATCAATCAAGTCATTTTTATGTGTTTAGGTCATTAGGAGTTTCAAAAATGCAAAATATTGCAAACCATGTAAAGGTTGTCAATGTAAAATTGGGAAAAAGATGCAAACTTGGAAGGTGAAGAGTCATTTGGCTCTTAGTTCGCTCCAAGACAATGAGAAACTGAAAAGACATGTCTAATGCCTTTAAAAGGCCTTGTAACCTTCACAAATTCGAAAGTGATTGAATAGATGTGAATTGGATTGAAAACTTGTGATTTTAAGCCCTTATTCTGCAGTTCTAACTATTTTTTTCTCTGGTTCCAGGCCTTGTATGGCCATGTACGGCCTGGAACCTATAAAATATTAATTTTATATTGAAGTAGGATGAATAAGCTTCATTTTTGTTCAAGTCTCATCGAATTTGGTGCAATATTGAGGGAGATATGAGTGTTTTATGGATTGTAATTTTCAGATTTTCCCTGCAACAGTCCTGTTGCAGCATTTGGTACGGTTTTGTACAGATAGATACTAGGGCAAGCCATATATGGTTGGAAAGAGTCTTGAATCTAATTTCCATTTCTTTTTGTTGCATCAAATTTCATTAAGATTTGAATAAGTTATGACATTTTTATTGAGGGTAGGTCTACAGAGTTTAATTCTCTGAAAATGTAGTCTAAAAATATGCATGGTACGACCTGGTACAGCCTCAAATTGATGCATATAATAGATGGATGGAAATATATGTGTTTCTAGTTTTCAATTCTTTTGGTTTGGTATAATTTCAATAAGGTTTGTGAGAGATATTGTAATTTTGGTGAGGGCAGGTCTGAACGCTGCCTAGGGTTTGTAGTTTTGGGAAAAGAGTCATAACTTTCTCCCCTACCATTGGATCTTTATGAAAATTGGAGGAAAAATATGTATTAATGTTATCTTCAACCTGACCAAAGAAATTGGATTAGTTATTTGATTTGTTAATGTTATTGAGGATAGTTTGGGTCCTCCTACCTCTGCATCACTGACTAACTTGGTGGGTCTTACTTCTACATCATATTCCAAAATTTTTGTGATCCAATTAGCTCTTTTCTGAGTGATCTCACCCTCCATAATTTATTCTCTTACACTATGATGAGCCACTAATATCAAAATCTTATTTCTTGTTACCAAATGTGTGAATTTTTTAAGGGCTTTTACCATGGCATATGCTGGCTTCTCCACAAAATTGTATCTAGCCTCATATTCCCTGAGAGTCCTGGAGAAAAAGGCTATTGGGTGTTCTCCCTCTTGCTGATCATCCTTCTAAGTTAAAACAACAGCAACATTGAATTCTCCCCCATACACATACATTATGAAAGATTTAGAAAAATCTAGATTTCTGAGTACTGGGGCTGTTGAAATGGCTTTCTTGACTTCTTCAAAAGCCTATCTTCCTTTTGTAGTCCATTTGAAAACCAGATCTTCTTTAAGCAACAGTGTCATTGGTCTAATTAGTCCTGCAAAATTAGATATGAATCGACTAACAAAGTTAATTTTTCCTAGAAAGGATTGAACTGCTTTCTTGTTGACTGGTAGAGATAGATTCATTATGGTTGTGACCCTTTCTGGATCAATAGAAACCCCTTCTTTTGACACTAAATGCCCTAAAAGTTTACCCTGAGGTACTGCAAAGATACATTTCTTGGGATTCAAAGATATTCCAAACTCTTGCCATTTCTTAAAAATAGCCTCTAAATAGTCAAAATGATCTATAGCATTTTTTGAAAAAATAGTGAGGTCATCTAGATAGATCAGAATGATTTTATTTATAAGTTCCCCAAATGCTACATCTATTGCTCGCTGAAAGGTAGCACCAGCATTTGAAAGGCCAAAAAGCATTTTAACATATGCAAATGTTCTCCACTTTGTAGTGAACGCAGTCTTATGTTGGTCTTCATCTACTAACCAAATCTGATTGTATCCAGAGAAACCATCCAGCAAGAAAAACCTTTCTGACCCAGCCACAGTCTATAAAATATGTTCCATAGAGGGCAGGGGATAATGATCTTTCAAAGATGCTCTATTCAAATCCGTGAAATCTACACAGAGTCTTATGTCACCATTCTTCTTTCTTACTGGCACTAGGTTTGATACCCAAGTTGAATGCTTTATTGGAAAAATAATCTTTGATTCTAGGAGCTTTTGTAGCTCATCCACCACTAAAGGTTCAATTCTAGGATTCATTGGTCTTTGCTTCTGTCTGACTGGTTTAGATCCTTCAGTAAGCTCTATGGTGTGTTGAATGATATCTCTATTATAGCCATGCAAGTCTTCATAGGTCTAAGCAATCACCCTATCATATTTTTCACACAAATCAATCAGCCTTCTCCTTTCTTCTTGGGTTGTAGAATTCCAAACTTTCAATCTTCTTCCTTCACTAACTTGGATCTCAGAATAATCTTCCTTATTTGCCTGAAACCTCCTCTTCTCTAGGCTTACATCCTCTAGGTCAAACAAGTTTTCTAAAGTAATCAGTCCTTTAGGGAGTTTATTTGACTTCAGCCGGATAATTTGGTCACCATATGCTTCTTCAATTTTGGGATGTAATTGATTAGCAAACTCACCTGATTGTTGTAAGAATGAGAGTACTTGGAAATCATTATCAAAAACTTGCCAATTTTGGTCATTGTCTGGAATAGTTGGTCTCACTATAACTTTGACTGACTCATTGTTAACTAACAGATCATTTGCTGGGTCAAATTGTGAACCAATTTGTGCCATTCTATCTACCTCAGAATTTTGGGCTCTGGGAACTACCTCAATATTAAAAGTCTCA
Source organism: Cunninghamia lanceolata (assembly GCA_027924645.1). Taxonomy (NCBI): domain Eukaryota; kingdom Viridiplantae; phylum Streptophyta; class Pinopsida; order Cupressales; family Cupressaceae; genus Cunninghamia; species Cunninghamia lanceolata. The sequence continues at coordinate 1,764,997 of BSBN01001349.1, forward strand.
AAACCATCCATCATGTCCCAAATTCTGTGCCTATAAGATCTCATTCTTACATTTTTGGTTGTTGCTTTCTCTCTGATTTGTTTTACTACCAGTTTTGAATCTCCTCTTACTATCAGATTCTTTATCCCTTTTTTCCTTGCCAACATGAGTCCATGCACCAATGATTCATATTCAGTGTCATTATTGGTACAGGCAAACTAAAAGCGGATGGCTCTTAAATTTTTCTCACCATTTGGGGCAGTAAGGCAAATTCCTGCTCCAGCACCATTTTTACTCCTAGCCCCATCAAAATTTAGGGTCCAGATTTCTGAGTCTTTTTCAGATTCTTGACTCTGTGATGCTTCTTTCCTTAAAACGTTAGGGATCTCTTGGTTTTCCTCAAATATGACATAAGTGCCTAGACCTGTAGAGTCATAATTTCCATAGAGATCACTCTGCATCATAGTCAATAACTGATTATTCTCTTCTTCTTGTTGGTCATGTTCAGTCTAGTCACCTAACTCTTCAACAAAGATTCTCTCCTCTTTATTCAGCATAGCATGGGATGCTTCTAACTTTGGGGTTGGTTCGTTTGTGATATGGTCTTTGGATAATGGCTCGGACAGTATTTTCATCTTTGTCCCATATTTGGTTCTCAGGATGAGGTGTGACCAATCTAGTGACATGTAACCTCGTATTTTGACTGTGAAATCTCTGGATAAGCATAAACCAAATACAGGGGGAATATCTATGACTACCACATCCTGATTGACAATTATATTAGGGCAAGTATATAGTTGTAATGGAAGTTGTTTGATTTTTCCTATTGTTTGAACAGATTTTCCATCCAACTGCATGACCCCTCTTGTAAGTGGCTCATATTTTATTTTTAAAGCATCTGCTATCTGTTTTGGCATTACTGTAGTACTAGCCCCAGAGTCTATCATTGCATTATGCAACAGTTTCTTCCCAACTATTAGAGTCAAATAAAAGGGATCTAGTTTAGATTTACCTACCTCAGGTTCATTGTTTAACAGGGCTGTTGTCTACAGAGGTACCGTATCTTTGAGCTAAAGCTTCCCTTTGTCAATAGCTCCTCCCTTAGTACTAGTGTGTTTAGGGGCTTCTTGACCCTGTAGAGCTTCCTACAGCAGTGTCTTCTGCTCAGGAATAGCTAACATATCCCAAATTGATACATGTGCTGGAGTTCTTTTCAGTTGGTCCACCACATTCATAGGTCCTAATGATTGGGTCTTTAAATAATAAGGGTACCTTGTCTTTTCTAGAACCTGTCCTGAGGCTACTTGATTCTGCACAGGCTGAGGCATTTCTTGTCTAGAGACTGTGTTCTGATGATTCTGAAATGGACGAGCTCCCATGATCTCGTTATTAGTGACTTCAGGCTGCTCCATCATCCTCCTCTTTGATCTGGTATAATACTCTGACTGCACCAGTGGTTTCTTTGAAGTAGATGCCTCATTCAGAAACACTGAATCTTCCTCTTCAATCCATGAAAATAAAGCATGCTCAGGAGCTATTTCCTCTTCCTGTTGTATGGACATCCCTTGCATCTGGGCCACCGTGACTGCATTTTGAACACCAGGAGACTGATATGGTGGAGTGTTAGAAGTTGAAAATTGTCCTTCTAACCCTCTCTGTTCTGCTATCTTTTGTTGTAAATTTCTTCTGGGACAATCTCTAGGCATATAGGCATTGTTGCAGGGAAAGCACCAAGCATTTGTGTCATCTACAAAATTATTTTGCCCTGAAATGATTTCCCTATTGGGATTAGGAGGAACAGTTTGTAAAGGTGTAGGGATTGTGACCAACTGGTTTGAAGGCTAAAGATTAGCTTGTCTTTGAGGACCTTGATATTGGTTTGGCTGAAAGGAAGGTCTATTTCCTTGGTAACCTTGATAAGGGGGTTTTAGATAGGGATTTTGTTGTCTCTTTAGATTAATTATCTCATTTGAGAAAGTCCTTAAAATGTTCTTGACATCATCCATTTCAGATGGTTGAACAGGGGTGGTTACCTTAGCAAGTTGTTGAGGAAATGAATACATAGACATAGGTGGAGCTGTAAGATTAAGAGCTTCTTGTGGCAAGGGTAAGGTAATTTCTGGGAACATGGGCATAGGAGGCCTTAGGGGCAATTTTTCAGCATCTATCACATTGTTTTCAACCTTGATTGCCAACTCATATGCTTCTGGTAGTGTCTGACCTCCAAGAGACCAAATCATCATTGATATATCTAAGTTTAAAGCTTTAAGGTAAAACACAATAGCCATACCTGGTAATGATCTTGCTGTAGTAGGAATTCTTTCCCAAGTCTTTTGAAATCTTGAGTTGAAATCAGTCATGGCCTCTTGTGGTGCCCTTTTGATAGTGATCAATTGTTGCAACATGAAGGATTTATCATCTTTCTCCTTAAATCTTGCAAATAAAGCGTCCAACACCAACATGGGAAGTTTCAAGAATGTGGAATTTGTTACTTGAAACAACCTCGAGATTTTAAAGTTGGCTCTTCTCTATTTTAAAAGGGTTTTGAGGGAAAGGGTAGAAGCTAACCGGATTACAAATACTTTTAAGCAAAACTATCTATAGCGATGCGCCTGAGTAAAAGTATTTCCTTCAAATTAAACACAGTGAAACTATCCTCAAGATTCAATTATATTAAAGAGTAGATACTGCATGATTAACATAAACAGATGCAATGAATATGATCAAAGGCTCACAATTAGACACTTTGCAATGACACAGATAATATCAACCAAGGCACATAACTGAGTTCTTCTCATTAATCTTCTAGCAATATAAAAGGCACAGGTACATTAACTTTCTAATCAAGAACAACAAAATAAAGGCAAAATGACATCAACTAACCATAGCAAAATCTCTAACTTCTCTTTTAAATTCTCTGACAAAACTTATCACAAATCTCTCTGTGTATCTCTCTATATCAAAAATCTCTGAATATCGATCTATTACAAATATTACATATTTATAATCGAAGATCTGACTATAGATTTGTCTAAAACAACCGAATCCCAACGGCCCAACAGAACTGAAGCTAACTAGAAGTCTCAGGTGGTTACAATCCTTCAAATCTGCAACAGTCTTTCCTTTCCTGCAAGCTCATTGGCTGAGGCAAAATATATGTGGCACACCTCCTCCTATTAAGGGACAAACACATGGCGAAACTCGCGTACTTGAAACTTGAAACATACTGTTGCAGATGACAGCGTCCACAGCAAAACGAGAAACTCCCTTGTCTCTCAGGAATGAATAGGAAAACGACATTTGTCGCGTTCCACAACTTTTAAAACATCTACGTGTCTTCTTTCGCAAAGCCTTCAAAACTGTCTTTATACTCAGGTGACCTCCATTGTTGACAACTATCACAACCCACATCACTTTTAGAAACTTACATATTAATAATGGGACCCACAGCCTCAACGCTCGCTAGCTTTCAAAGGGAGAAAACTAGGAAAGGTGGCATCTTCCGCAAGCACAATAACTAACACGTGGCAGCACCCACATTACTGCTTGAAACTTATAAAACCTTTGAAACTCCCACGGAAGTTGACACTTGGCGGGTTCCGCATCACTTTAGAAACTTTAAGTTCCTCGCCAGAAAAGGGTCATAAACTTAACAACTTTACCTCTGCATCCACCATGTGGTGTTCTCCGCTGACTTAAAACTTAACATCACTGTGGCCCACCATCTTTTATTACCAATGATAACATGATAATGAAAGAACACGCGGCATCCTCCGCAACAAAGCAAAGACACACGGCACCCTCCGCATACACAAAGAAACTTTAGGGACTGCCTCTACATAAGCAAAGTTAAAACTTGAAACATATTGAAACTGACTGCTACATGGCGCACTCCGCACAAAAGTTAATATTTGAAACAAATATCACGACTTTAACTATGGCTTGACACTTGGCAGTTTTAGAAACCCGCACAGCGAATACTTTGAAACATACATAGAAACAGAAGGGGGGCCCACGTCCTTACTGTGACTGATACAAAGTGTAGAGTTTCGACACTCTACACATCCAACTTAATAGCTATAGCTTTTTGTTTCTAAGATCTCAAAAAAATGCACAAGTCTCATATGCAAGAATGCATTGTCACATCCCCCTTAATGGCTATAGCTTTTTGTTTCTAAGATTTTTCAAAATAATGCACGAGTCTCATGTGCATGAACTATACCATCTAGAAATGGACACCCATGAATGAAACCACTATGTTTCTTAAATATTAGACCTAGAAGAAAAGATGTAAAACTTTGTGTAAATACTTTAGATTAAAAAAATTTAATAGTATTGAATAAAGCAATGGGCCTATAACTTGCAAAAGAGGATGAACAAGATTTCTTAAGAACAGATGCAACAAAAGTGCATTTAAATTTTTTTATAGCATTTCTAGATCTTGAAACATTTATTGCTTCTAACACATCCTCTCCAATAAGCTCCCAACATAAGCAAAAGAAGCCTACCCAAAACCCATCCGGACCTAGAGATCTATCTTTTTTCAAACAAAATACCATTGAGTGACTATATAACCTAACCCCATATATCCACCGAGGGGAGTACTTAAAAAAGATTTGCACTATAAGCCAACAAAAATAACTAGTTTATGATATGTAGGCATCCAAAAGCTAGCAACCCAAAATGGAGGCATCTGAAATTGGGACACTTATTCACTTTTCCAACCACCCCCACCTCCAAAAGTTGCTCTTGAGGACTTTCCACATCTACATCCCCTAGATTTACCATCAAACATTCACTAGAAACATCACATACCCTCAAAAGGCCAATATTCAAAACCCAACTACGTTTGATGATCTCTCTACCAACAAGAATCTAATTCACACTCGTCACTTCAATAAAACCACCCTAACTACCACATGCCTAATTGAAGCTAGAACCACTTATAGAGAACCTAGCAGGATCATAGATACAAACTAGACCAAGCCAAAATCTCTTCTTTGTACAAACTGGAACAGACCAGAATCTCGTTCTTTCCCTCCTAATTCTATAAAAAAACCATGGTGTCGTGCCCTAGTTTCTTACCATCTTCCCTAATTAGACCCTTCAATTGTTAATCTTTCTTAAAAAGGTGAAAAACTCCATTCCAATTTCAATTTACTTGGGATCACCATCAAATTGTCGACGCTGCTCCTAAGGTTTTTAAGATAGCTATTTGTTCATAAATGTATAAGCTTCCTTGTCCATGTGTTGGAAAACAATATTTACTTCTAATCAAGGCCGTAGATCTATTACACCTTGAAGACTAGTCAAACCTTGCACAACCATGTATATACTCTACCTGCCAAATTAAATTATGGGATCTTCATTTGCACGTTAAAGGAGAGCGTCTGATGCCCTTATTTCACCTCATTAAAACGTGAACTTTTAAAGGATTGGCATCCTCTTCCTCACTCAAAAAGGCAAACTTCTAGGGTTTAAGGAATCCCTTCAGTTGTGAAATCCTCTGGTCTTTCCCTAGAGGAGGGTCAACTACTAATTATTTATCGTAAATTATGCAAGCATCCCATCCTCTTTGTTTGTCACAAACTTTAAATTATTTCTTAACAAATATCCATTGGCAATTCCATGATTATGGCAAAACCAACTAAATCTTTGCTACCATTTGTTGCATTACTATATTATTTGTGAAAATAAATGCAAAAATATTAACACAATTAAATAAATAGAAAATGGGAGCACCGACTTCGTTGAGATGGTTTACACCTCCAGGTTTGCTTGACACACAAAAGCAGCTCTGTATTTTGCATTTGGAAGTGAAGATTAAATAGGTATATTCTCTATCTACTAGATTATTACTATTTAATTTTTTAAGCTTAAGTAATCCATATATTTAATTAACATATAATTTAAAATCTTTTCTTATGATGGTGAAGCAACTAATATTTTAATATTTGAAACCTCGATTTTTGAAAAGGATTGGAGACTGAATTATGCAGCCACTATATAATGGTGGAGCAGCTGTATTTTAATATTTGCAACTTCAATTATAAATGGAGAATGAAGTTCAACTATTTTTATGCACATTTGCAGGTTTGATTTAATTTATATAAACTTATATGCATTGAATGTAAATGTGCATAAAAATAATATTCAGACCTTCACAGATTTATAAGGCGTATAAAAATACAGTCTCCATTTATGTCTATAGTAGTATTGTTATTTCAGTTTTAATGTCAATGCTCTCATCCAGAGATGGAAACCTATAATCTCCATGTCCAATTTACAAATACTAATCTATACAAATTATAAAGTTAGATAGCATATATGGTTAAAAAGCTTTAAATGAAGATAATCAGAAATCACTTGGAAATAAATCACATTTTGACTTGCCACCCACCATTCTAAACCAATCTAGAGACCAACTCACTACCGCCCAAACCTAACATTGCTATTTTAGCATGGGGGAAAACAAAGCAGCACATTCGACAAAAGCTAATATCAGCTATATTCTCTATTATTTATCTTACAAAGATGGCCAGCATTGATTGTTACGAGTCGGAGAAAGGTTCAATACGAGCTGGTGTCAACTACGATATTAATAGAATTGTACATAAGAGCAGATTAAGCTGCATTACAAAAGTACCAAATTGTGATTGATTTAACTCTTTTTAAGCCTACCAATTTTTTTTAAATGGCTGCACATTTAAGAAGTTGAAAAATTCTCACACGGTCCTGCTGGTCCTCTTACAAGTAAATGAACATTTAAAAAGTCGAAAAATTCTCAGAGGTGGATCTGCAGACTAGATCACTTACAAGTAGATTATCTTTCATTTACCAGATGCATTAGTTTCCCTGCTCTCAAATAAATGCACTCATTTACATCACAGTGCGATCCCCAGCATCCAATATAGGTCATGTCATAATATCAATCTAGTTCGGGGGCAATTATGAAAGGCCAATACCCAAGTAATCCATCCTTTAAAAAACCCACATGCTATAAATCGAGAGCAGTATCAATTATGAAAAGCCAACACCCAAGTAATCATCCTAAGAAATCCCACGTGCTATAATTTAATTCACTAACCATCATCCCAACCCATTCTATTCAGTCAACATGAACTCTATGGATCCCAGAGGTCAGGAGTGATGCTGGGATAGGGAGGGAATGAAAGATTGGTGAATGGTAAGTTGAGCTTGTGTCTGTCATGTTCTTTATAAGTCTAGTGCAGTACCAATCATGAAAATCCAAAAGCACCAAGTTGTCCAACCTATAAAACTCCGCGTGCCTTTTAAGAAAACCCAGTACCCAAGAAATCCAGATCACAAACGCCCACAATATTTATATTTCACGTGCTACTGTTTGTTCCATTTACAGGATTTTGGAGCATTGACGCATATGATATCGATCCAGCAATGTAATAGCCCTGGTAGCTTCAAAAAATTAAAATGATAAAACACCTAGAGCAAAGACCTATAACTGGTAGAAAGCAATCGTGCAATCCTCATGACATGATAACTTGCACACAACAAGAGCAAAAGAAGGCCTAATCGCAAATCTATACACATTTAGCATATATAGACACAAGAAAAACCTAATCTAAGAAACTCCAACATTTAATGCTAGTGAGTATTCACCTAATATCATATTCTCCATACCGTTAGTGGGAGTAAGGGTGAGACTCAAGGAGAAGATTGAAAGCTAGATGGAGCCCACTGATAGAAGGATGGGTAAAGATGAATTTTGACGGAGTCTCCAGGGGCGACTTGGGGGCAGGGTGTTTAGAGAGAAATTGGAAGGGAGTGCTGATTGGGCAAGCGGCAAAAAAACTTGCCTTCGGCTCCAACAATGAAGCAGAACTCCAAGCCTTATTACTAGGCCTACAGATGTGTCAAATCCTCAATCTGACAAAGGTGATGATAGAAGGGGACTCACAGATAATAATCAATGCAATTAGGAATAAAAGAATTCAAAATTGGAAACTTCAAGGATTGCTATTAGAAGCTTTAGGTTTCATTGATAAATTAGAAGGGGTTGTGGTTAACCACATATACCGCAAGGCAAATGGGGATGCAGACAAATTAGCTAATCAAGCCATTGATTCCAACGAAAACTTATATTGGGAGGTATCAAACCATTATGAAACAATACCGAGAGGTCACCAAAGCAGCAGGAAGAGGCTGGCGAAGCGGACGAAGCATGCAAAGAGAGATAGAATTGAGGGTCTGTAATCATAGCCCAGAACAGATGCGTTTGTTAATTACCACTTTTCATTGTGCATTTTGTTCACAGACAAGCTTGACAGAGAACATGGACACTCCAATTAGGCTGTTAAGTGGGAAGAGGCATATGTCATTCTTAGAGATCACAGAAAACAAGTTGAGCAAGGTATTCAAACCAAAATGTGGGGTAGTGCTGTGTGCAGTAGAATGGGTCTTAGGTGAGGAATTCATGCTTACTGAAAATCACTACAGGGTGAATAGCGACCTTGCCTCAATGTTCATGGCAGTATTATTGGACCTGGGCGAAGAGGAATGCAATCAAGGTGTTAATGGAGAATTTTGTGGAGGTGGACTTTCGACCGGGCTTTGGTGAACCTTTGGGAACCGCAAGGATCAGGGTGGGCATCCATCTGCCAGAAGATTTTCACAGAACCAACAGCTAAGGAGAGATAGTGTCTTGGCTACCATTCGTCACCAACACCATAGTGGAAAAGATTGCAGCAAGGAGGAAGGCGGCTCAGGGAGTCCAATTCCTGAAAAAACTGGCAAGCTTGGACACGGAGGACGATGGGCTCCAGGAAATCCTTAACAACTTCTATGCAGAAGATCACAATGCATAATTGACAAGTTAGGTACTTCTGTCACAGGGATTTTGTTTTAACCCTGGTAGCAGCATGCACAGGTGAATAGTGTAGTTAGTAGCATAGCTTGATAATTTTCACAGGGATTTTGTTATATACCTTGGCTGGTTCAGGGTCAAGCCTTTAGGCTGAGCAATACTGTTGAAAAACTTTGTTTAATTTGGTTGAATTTAATATTGCAGTTTGCACATGAAAAAAAATATCATATTCTCCATAGTTTGAAATTCATAAAGAGATTTCTCACGTTCTCGCCATAAAGTCACTGAGGTTTTCAATTGCATCAATGCAAATGTTCCAAATTCTGAAAGGGATCTACATTTAAGATCCCAGCAAAACAGAGGCGAGAATTTTCTGGTGATAAAAAACCCTGTACTTGAATGTATCCTACACAGCATAAACTAAACTATCTGGTAAAAATTATCAGTGCAGAAACAGCAGTCTATAACAGAGAAACAACAATTTCAGCATTTGTAAAAATGCAAATACGGTACCCTACATAATTTTACTTGTATTCTTTTTTAGAAGAACACTACATGTCATATGTAGCACGACAACTTTCAGGGAATTGCCAGCCCTTCTTAAATTGTACAGTCCACCCAAACAATAGAGAAAACAAATTTGTACTCTCATCCTGAACCCAATACCAATACCATTCGTATAAAAACGGAAAATTTACAACTGTAGCTATACCAATTTGTATGGTGTGAGGTTATTCTCCAACCACTCACCCTTCACGAGGAAAAAAATAGTACTTGGGTCGAAAAAAGATGCAGACAGAAGCACAGCTCCCTAGCTGTCACTCCTCGTCTTCATCATCCTCTTGATCTTCCTCATCTTCGTCAAGACCATCGGTGCTTTTTCCCTTCCAAGAAATATCAATCACAGCGGAAGAAACAGATTAGGCAAAGTCCTTAAAACAAGGGAAAAATGTCATTATTATAACTCAACTCATACACAGAAATGACGTGACATTTCTCATAATAGACATGTACAAGAATAAAAAGCATTCTAAAAAAGAACAGTAAAATGTTGTGCACAATGCACTTTTACTACCAAAGAAACCCTCGACAGTAATACTTACTGGATCCTCATCTTCTCCATCGTCATCTTCATCTTCACCATCATCATACTCTTCATCAGCTTCCTGCCATTATTTGCAGATTATGAGACAATAATCAAACTTCTTCTACAAAAAGTCACATTAAATATTAGATACTCACATTGTTGAAATACTTTAAGGGATTTGGCCACAAATCTTCCTTAATTATTTCAGCCACCTGTTAGGAATAAAAATAAGATATTAAATGAGCCACATGGCACCCCAGCAAACAGATAATTCTGATCAAATATAAATCATACAATTATCAACAAAAAATTAAGTTAAAAAGTATATTGCTTATAAGCTATAAAGCATCCTGCCAAACTACAACGAATACGGCAGCAATAGAGTTAAAATTAGTGCTCTGTCATCAGTAGATACTAATCTAATAAAAATATCATAGCCCAAGCATAATTTTGATGCACATGCAGGATTTATCTGGAAGTAACGTGACTGATGGTCATTTTATAACACTCAAGATCACTATAGTCTATGAGTTGCAAACAAACATGTGTTACTATGAGAACTTCAGAAAATTATGTGATGCTGGTAACAAAAATTTCCAAAAGTATAAAACCTTAAAGACAGGTTTAACAGTTTACAAAGTCATTGAAACAGTTGATAAGGCTAAAGATTGGCGCTTGTAACATGCTAGCCTTTATTATCAGGTTGAAGTATACAGATAGAAAACTGCCTAGCATAGAACCAAAGAGTCCATAAAACCATATAACTCAACTTTGTAAGATTCTAAATTCTATCATTATCATTAATGCCTACAGAGACACTTGCCTGCAATGGAACCAAACAACTGTTAGAAATTCAACTTATCACAGAAAACATATGAAAGATTACCACCCCCTGACAAAATAGAGAACTAAAGAATAGCATTACACCGAGAGGCGTTCTACAATCACAGCGGGGTGGAGATGAGAGCACTCATTTTCTGTGTTAAACTATGGAACCAAAAAAAAAAAATGGTAAAATTTAAAAATAAAAACCAAAAAAAAATTACAAACGATTGAAGGAAAAAAAACAAGTGAGAAAATCAAAGAAACTATGGAAGAAAAGATATTCTGGGCGTAAAGATATTCTGGTCGTACTTTAGATATATTTTTTTAAATATAAATATACTAATTGGAAGAAAAATTTCCCTACCACAGAATCAAACACAAACCCATTGTGGATTCAAGTCCTCAGAGTACTTTAGATATATTTTTTTAAATATAAATATACTAGTTGGAAGAAAAGTTTCCCTACCACATAATCAAACACAAACCCATTGTGGATTTAAGTCCCCAAACCAATAGAACATTTCAAACTCGACCTCACAAGATCAACCAAAATAAAACCATACAAATATTTTGAAACATAAACAGACAAAGTTCTACCTACAAGCCTTGAGATCAATAGTGTGTTTATTCCAAAAACCATGCAATCAAGGAACTATCAGTCACGCTATGATGAAATAGTTAAAATCAAGACGCAAAGTCCTAAACAAGGAAGCAATAAGTGAGGGTGCTTATTCAAACCTCATCATGTATACCATCTGAAGGGTCCTTTTGCTCTGTTTCACTAAACCATGTAAAAAAGCTGCACCATTAATAAGGAAAATTAGGGTCTTCATAAAAATGCTTCGATGAATACCAAACAAAGGTATTGCATCCAAGAAACCAAATATTCAATCAACTCCAATGTAACACATTTCAGAACCAAACGTTGCATTTCTGTGCGTCTGCAGCACAAACCTTTCTTCTTGAAAAGGTCTTTTATTCCCTTCCTTTTCTGGACTAATCCCATTTGTCACATCCTGCAGTAAATAAACAGAACCATCCAGCATTCAATTGAACTACAAAAGGAGAAATAAATCATATAGTGGAATAGTCTAATAGACAATCAATGCAAAATATTCATTGCTGGTATATGAAAACATGTGTCAGATAAAGAAAATGCTCACCATTCCATCTTTCCATTTCACAGTGGTGCCAGATATTTTTGTGGTTCCTTCATCAGAGAAAGAAAACACCTTAACCAGCTTTGTATCTTCAAAATAAGGGTTAGGGCGAAACGTCTGGAACATCAAAAGCATAACCATTCACCAATATCAAAACTACATTGAATCTGAATAAAATACAACCGAGCAACACTGAAATTATCAACTTCAATAACAGCAGATTTAAAAACTACAAAGAGCATGTGATACTTACGAATGTGATGGAGTAACCAGATTTAACATCTTTAAAGTCTTCAACATCAAGAGATTGCAAATATTTGAAAACCTGAACAAATTAGAAATAAAAAATCTAAAAAATACATTCTAATATAGATGATCAATCACACGTCAAAGATTCAGTCTAAAAAAACAAGGAAACCCCACATAATATAATATAAATGAAATAGTGAAACGATTTCAAAAAGATAATAAAACACAACCTTTTGGTCTTCTTCAGTCAGAAGGTCACCTAAAGCAGGATGGCTCAGAAACTGTAAATAAAAGAAGTTAGCAACAAAACAAGTTCCATTAAGGTTGTATCAACTATTCCTTTTGATATATGTAACAATGAATTGCACAATTCAAGAACAAATTTAGCTAATGAAAAAAGAAAAACATACTGCAGTTAGCCAAAAATCAGGGATTGTCTGAATGACTTCATTGCGTTTGGCATAATAAGGCCGCCGTATCTCATTATATTTCTGTTCCACCTCTAGCACTTTATCACTTGCTTCCTCATTAACCTAGACCAATACAATCAAAAAGTCACAAATTAGACAAGATGTGTTCCATTTCACAAGGTTAACAAGGTTTTCTTACACAAAACACATAATAAGTAAAAATGATGCTTAGGAAAAAAATTATTCCAGCAATGTATAATTGTTAATTATGTATTGTTCCAATTATCCAGCATACAGATCCTTGTAAGATCACCAATCAACACCATATGTTCTTTGCAGAGGGAGAAAGATCCACATAGTCCGACACATTTTTATATAAAGCAATGGAGGACTCATCCTCCTTTATCTATCTTTTGTTTATTTCATACCCTAATTAGACCTGCTCTATGGGAAACATAAGATATCTGCTAAACATAGTAACCAGCTAGGATAGCTTGCCATGGATTCTTGATCTAGCATAGAATGCTAAACAATTACAAAAAGGCAGATCTACTAATCACAATAACTAGTGCTACTGCTAAGTAATCACAAAGGCCCAAAGATCACCATAAATTAAGAGATGTTAATACACAGTTTTGATAAAAGTAATGGAAGCTAGTTAACCACAAGATACCAATTAATGTTCTATTATCAGGAACAGAAGAGGACAATGTTTTTGCTAATAAAATTATAAGGGATAAAACAATATCTATAATTTCTTTCTTGTAATTGAATCCTTGTTTCTTAGTGAGGAAAAATTTAGTTACTTTCTGGATAAAGAGCATTTCATTAAGCAATCTATACGGAAGTTAAACAAACTGTTATTGAACCAATAAAATTATTGGGAGCTTGCAAGTGCTGTCAACAACAGATACAGTCTCTTCCAACCATAAACTGAAATTAATATCATTAGGATATTGCAGAAAGCCAATTTTTATGGAGTTTTTTGCCTGGGTTCAGTACAGTTGGGTACAGCCGTACAATATATATATACACACCCACACACAAAAATATCCATAATTTGCAAAAAAATATATACAAAATTGATAAACCATCAACTGCATTTTCAATTCTGTGTGTATATATATAAAGTAGTTACAAGACTGACTCAGCTTGGACTCGGCAGGGTGATTTTTAACTAAGACTCAGACTAGGCACTCAGACTCGGCTAAAGACTCGCCAAATTGAAAAAACCATGAAAAGTAGAGATGTTTTAACTTAAAGCTTTTATCATGCACCCTTCAGTAAATAAACTTTAAAGGCATAATAAACTAATGAAATAGAAGCTACTTTGATAAACATACACAAGTATTAATAATGTCAAGTGTTTTAGGTATACAATTGAAAAAATGTGTGTTGCCATAGCAGGAGAGCGCAAGATGGAATCAACTTGCTACAATTGGATTCCAACCTATGCCCACCAAGTAAAAACCACACTCAAAAAAACACTTCCTTCTATTCCAACGCTTTGTTTTCCCCTTCCCAAAACAAAAATATTTTCTTATGAACAATGTCTGTTATATAATAATCTTGAGGGGCACATTCTCATGTTCCACTGCACACCATGTCTGGGGAATTCCTTTTGTACAACTGTAAAAGAACACACAAAAATACATAAAAGGAAAGAATAGAGTCCCAAGACTGGATCCCTTGACCAACTTCGCAACTAGGTCCTGTGAGATTTGCACAAGCAAGCGTAGATTGCACTTGACAATGGTCCATCACAGTATGTCACAGCAACAGCACCAAAATACTGTCCCTATCATTATGCATCTCACACTCCACCTTGCCCCAACGGGCAGCCCAGATCTTCTCTTCACCCTGCCATTTAGAAGCACCTATTAACAAGCACAACATGCACATCCAAAGACATAATGGCACCATATTCTTCAATCCTGCAAAGGCGTAGGAAAAAACTGAGATGAGCTGAAGGTCACCGCAAAGTATTCCAGCCGGAACTCAGCAAGTCCCACAAGCCTGGCAGACTCACCAGGTACCCAAGTCTCAAGACTCTAGGACTAGGACTCATTTTGACTGGTTCGCCTTGGGAATCGCCAAGTTTGGGAAAGTCTTGTAACAATATCGATATATATATATATATATATATATATATATATATATATATATATATATATATATATATATATATATATTACTTTTATTGCTTTAATTTACAGGTTGTATTTTATTTCCTTTTACCATATTCTTCAATCCTGCAAATGGCATAGGAAAAAACTGAGATGAGCTGATAGTCACCGCAAAGTATTCCAGCCAGAACTCAACAAGTCCCACAAGCCTGGCCAGACTCACCAGGTATCCAAGTCTCAAGACTCTAGGACTAGGACTCGTTTTGACTGGTTCGCCTTGGGAATCGCCAAGTTTGGGCAAGCCTTGTAACAATATCGATATATATATACAGATTACTTTTATTGCTTTTATTTACAGGTTGTATTTTATTTCCTCTTACCATGATACAAGAAGAATTTTTTTACTTGTTCGTAGAAAATGCCATAGCATACTTTTAATTTTAAAAAATGGCATAGTTGAATAAGATAAACTAGCATAGATATCTTAAATGCATCTATCTAAAAAATGCAAAGAGATAATCAGTCTTGTGCTATTTTAATTTCTTAAGAGTTATTTCATTTTACATGGACACATAAATCTCAATTTTAATTTAAGAACTAATTTATTTATTTACATTTTTTACTTTATTTTTATTTCAAGAGCTATTTTTGGTAACATACTTATTTTTGTATGTAACTTTTAATTTTACTTTTGGAAAAGCCACCATTCAATATTTCAGTAATTCTTTTGTTTTGTTTTCACTTTGAAAAGTGTAGTAAATATTATATACTTACTTTTCACTTTTTAATAGTTTCATTTGTGGGCATTAAAATATATTTTAAAATTTTGATGTCTTTATATTTAAAATATAAGTGTCAGCTTTAAATAATTATTGTTTCACGGTCAAGGCATGAGATGCTTCTCCCCCCTCTACCACTGTAGGTTATGCCTCGAAGCGTAATTTTTTTTTTACATAAATTATTAAATTGTTTTTCTATTACAAAGATACTTCAACAATAAAGAACAAGTCAATCATGTCAATTGAACAAGCCAATAAAAGTTTGTCAGATTATATTTAAAACAGTTAAAAAAACAGTAATAAAAAGAAAATTTAAATGACACAAACTATACCAAGATCTTTGAAATGAATAAAATAAATTTAAATGATTAATTTGGATGTGAAAACTAAGTTGCATTAATAACATGTGCATGGACTGACAATTTTTTAAAAATTAACCAGTCAAAAGGCAGACAGACAGAAGTTGGGGTTCATTATCTGTTGACATAGGTCTACGCTCATTCAGTGTCTGCCATTAGGGAACTTCGAGTGTCATCAGATATATGAACTTGCCATTGGTAAGTCTCTCAAGGCTCCTAAAACATATGAACCTACACAATTCCAGTATCTATAACTGTAATATTGTTCTGCCATTGATGGAGTCTACAGATGAGAGGGTCAAAACCCATACCACCATTTTCCCAGTAAGGACAGGAATGGATCATTTTCTTCCAATAGCAGAGTTTACAAAGCTGCTGTGCGCATTTGTTTTTCACTGTGGGTTCTCCCAGAAACAGCCAGATGGCCCAGGTACCACAGAACTGGACCCTGAAACACCACTCCCAATCCTGCTCCCACTCCCACTCAGTATGGCAACAAAATCAATTCTACTAGGACCCATAACTTTTATTGTACCCGTCCGAATTTACAGTCAAAAACTTTAAAACTATTATCAAGAGTAATAGGAATTCTGTCACTGTTGGGATTTACACTACAATACTATTATTGGGAGTAATTATACAGAACTTACAAAAGTGGAACATTTTTAACTTGACGCCCCACCATAGCTTTTGATATTCCTCTTTGGTTGTTCGATTCCCCCTTATACCACATTGATACTCTTTTCTCATTTTATTTACTTGCTTAATAACATCAAAATATTCTAACCAGATACCGAAGCCTATAGTTTGAAGGTCTTTGGAGAACACATATCTTTCCCACATAACCTCAAAACTAAGTTGCCGAATCGGGTACGGGTACCGGTACCGGTACGTGGGTACAGTACGCCGGTACGGCAAATTTTTGGGGGGGGGTTGGGTACGTTTGGGTACGTCCATGCAAAAAAAAGAAAAAATCATCAATATATATGTATTTGCAGCCTAAAAATAACAAATGTATATATAAATTTTATTTATAATAAGAATTAATAATAAAACAAAAATGTCAAAAAAACTAAGACTAAATGTATATTAATATATACTGTTAAATAAAATTTATAAATATAAAAGTTTAGCATACTGTTATAAAATTATAAATTGCTTATTGTTAAAAAAATTAAAAATTAAATATGCTGTTACATTAAAAATATAATTAAAAAAAAACTGGTTACATTAAAAATTAAATATATGGTAACAATGTTACATAAAAAATTATAATTATTAATTATACTGTTACTTTATTATTTATATAAACTGGTTTTTTAAATAAAATACTTAACTTCAATAATATTACATTTGAAGTTTTAATGCAGTCTTACATATCATTATAATATACAGTCTTACATATAGTAATATTAAAAATTTAAATATACAGTCTTACATTTTGATATTATTATATCTTACAGTCTTAAATTATAATATTACATTTCCATCTATTGGAATTTTTAAAAATAAAAAACTTATACTATACCTCCAAATCTGCATGATGTGTGGGATCCCGTGGATTTAAAAAACATGTCATATTAAAAAAAATTACAAAGTGAAAAATCGAAATCCCCAAAAAACTTTAAAAAACCCTTTGGAATCTTCCCGGAATCACCACGTCGGCAGTGGAATCGGGATGCATCTCTTGGAGTCCCCCAGAAACGCTTCTGCATGCAATTAGCAGAACCCTGGTCGATTCCACAGGGACTCCGGGCAGTACCAGATTCCGGTACGTACCAGTACCCGGAATCGCTAGGGGAGGGGGAAGATTCAGCAACTTAGCCTCAAAATGGTGGGTCAGATACCACTTTTAAATATTTTGAAGTGGCTGGGCAAATTAACACATGAAATATACAACAGATAAAGTAAATAAAATAAATTGAAGAAACTGAACCAGAAAAAAAAAGATAAAACCAGATTATAGTGGGAGAGACCTTCTAAGGAGGTAACGATCCATACTTCAGAAAAATAGCTCAAAGTAACATTAATGATGTACAAAGCCCAAAGAGTGCTGCATAAATTGCTCACCAGAATGGAAGGGTGAATACTGACATTAGTACCACAACCAAAAGTAAATGTATGTAAGAAACTAGCACTTGCACCATAGGAGGTTCAAGGAATACGCCGATAGGAACAACCGACGAGTTTAGAAAATTTTCCGGCGTGAATATTTTTTTAGGGCGTGAGACAATTCCGAGCACTATAATGCTCACATATAAAAGCCTATCGGCTAATGAAGAAGACAGACACCCAGATTAAAAAAAATGTAATGAAGATTGATGGAAATGCATACAAGATTCAGGATTGTTAAAAACTTAAAAGTTAAAAATGCTGACAATAAGAACAATAAAATCAGGAGGAAGAACTGAGGAAGTTCAAATAAAGTTCACAAAGGAGTAATTTCCTGAAAACAGAACAAGATTAGGTATTCATAAAACCATTTTTAGTGGCAAACGAAAATCCAACCAGCTAAAGGAAAAGACAAATATATAAAACACTTCAAAAACATTGCCATTATTATAGAATAACTCAACAAAATTTCTAGGCTCCGGTCTTCCAGTCTTATATGGTATACGAGCAGAACCAAATTCTTTATATGGTTGTTTGATCAGAACCTAAAGTAGATATAAAGAGAGCTGAAAGAGATCTACTCTTCAATATTCCTAAGATGATCTCACTAGAACATTGACCAACAAAAGGTGCATTATGTTCCCTTAGGTAATGTAACAGGTCAGGGGGCATCAATTCCTTGTAGGGTTTAAGAGGCAGCAGAAATTCACGTTACTGTGCCAAGTATTTAAAAGCTCAACTATGTTAATGGATGCACACCCTCCCCCTATAAGTTACCTGTATCAACATATCCAACACATGTACAGATATAATGCTCCTTGTATACCCATGAAGTACAAACCAGATACATATACATGTCCAAATACAACCCAAGTACAGTCAGAAGACACAACAACAGTAGCCTGTATAAAATCTGAACCGCGTTTCACAAAAATTTTAGACCAAAAAAAAAAAAGTATAAGTAATGAAAAATACAATGTTTTCCAGGAACACATTCCCAGACCTAGACACACAAAAGCAAAAATGTAGATAGAAAGGCATTACTGTTTAGAAGCAAGGAATAATACACACAACCATTAAATTATGTTGAGGACCTGTCGAATGTAAAGCAAACTCATGATCTCATCTTATTGGTGGTGGTCAAAGGTATACTCAAATGCCAGCTAAGAGCATTGTTCTAGATGAAGGTTAAATAACAGTAAACTACTTAACCATGGGAGGCTTCCCACAAAAAGGAACCCTTATCTTATGTTTTCTGGAAGATATATATTGAACAGTTCAAACTTACACCAAGAGAGATAAATTCGCCACTATCATAATTGAATCCGTTTCAGATTAGCATTGATCAGACACCTACAGGGTTGCTCCCTTTCAATGTCAAGAAATTTTTGAGTTATATGTTTTATGTTTAAATTTTTAGTAGATATGTCTATATGTTCACATTTTTAAAATTTCAGTTTCCTTTAGTTTATTTAAGTCATTTTTGGGTAACCTTTAATTTATTTGTATTAAAATTCAAATGTTAATTTTTATGCATTATTCTAATAACCATCCCCACCCCATCCCCAAAATGTGGAAAAAAATTTAGATCACCAAAACACCATCCCCCGGTTGCCAAAACTAGTGTAAGCACCGGAAAAATATCACTTTCCCAATACATAGAGAGGGCCAGACCTTCTCTTGTGCACCACTTATTTGTCCTCAATTTTGAATATTTGTTTTACACTCAAATTTCCGTTTATGGAATCACCTTACACACACGTCAATACAAATTTGCATATCCTATCCATCCACATACAAATAAATGGTTACATATGCACATGTGTGTGCATATCATATACATCCGCACATAAATAAACAGGTACACATGAATATGAATGTGCATATAGACATGTATTGATGATAATCATAGCTGAATCTAGACAAATTAGATGCAACCATAACAAATAGGCTTTGCCATTGTGAAAACTTCCAAAAGGCAATGAGTAAAATACTTCAATAAAGATTACCAGCATGTAGTCATTGCCCAACCCACAGCTACCAACCAAATGTAGTCAGTTTGATTAGTAAAGAGTTCGAAAGCAATCTCTTTCATCCATCCATACTTATGGAACTTTTCTAATTTACATTCTTGTAAAGTTCAGCTACTCTAGCTATGGTTTGTAAAAATAGATTCAGATTGCAACGAGTAACCAGTTCTCATCATACTTACACCAAATGAAAACTTAGAATTTAAATATTTCTGTGCAAACATTGATCACATAAACCTCATCTCAACAAAGCCATTTTTCTTAGACATATACCCTTCTATTCTGTAGATATATACCTCTTGAGTCTTCTACAATAATGTAGTAACTCTCTGTTGTATGCTGAACCTTTCAACTCCAATTTCAGAAGACAGATAAAACGAAAATGTCAAAGCATAGCACTCAAGATACAAACATTATTAGCCTACACATAAAATAAAAAATAAAAATGTGTTTCATATAAAATGACAGACAAATCGTCCAAAGAATAACGGTACTGGGGGGGATTAGTAAGAGCCAGCCAAGGTTCAAACTCCCCCACCACAATAATTAGGCCTAAATAATGGTACTGGGGGATATTTATAGGAGAATGACCCAGGTTTCAAATCCTCCACCGCAATAAGAGAAATATATGTAAGGCCAATGGACACTCCTTTAAAAAAAGTCTTTTTTTGGCATTGAATGTAAGACTAAAACAGAAGAATGAAATAAAAATAGCAACCAAATGACAGGGCGACTAATAAATTCAGATACAAGCAAATTTATCAGAAAAAAGGTTACAGGTGATACTAAATTAGGTTAAATTCCTAACAGCACCTTTCGTCTAAGAATCTATTTTTAGTATATGAAATTTGACCTAAGTTCAAATACACCGCCTGAATCAGGTACCCCATAATTTTGGCGAGATTGGGATAACAATTATGGTGTAAGTGTAACATTAAATCCCAACCCAATTTTGCAAATATTAACAATGTGGTCCAACTTCATAACCGTAAATTTATGAATCTTGGTTCAAGCTTGTGCTTATTGCATAAGCTAAGGTTACGAATCTTAAGAGTGTGTTCAAAGATTGCTCCGTACAGACCCGCGAAGCTTACGCTAGGGCACAGACTTGTTGCTGATAACAAAATAAAATGCAAAAGGATATCTATGAGTAAAGCACTAGAACCAAATGTAATAAAGAGGGTTTCCTTCAAACAGGAAAAAGCCCTACCTTAAAAAACAAATAGTGAGTTTTCCCTCACATTCTACTAACGAAACCCTCAAGCAGCTATTGAACAACAAAAAGATTTCCAGAGTAAGAAAAAGCAATCTCCCATCTAATACTTAATAAAGCTCTTTCTTTTAGAATATCTAGTTATAATGGCTGCTAATAAATCCCCATTATTCATACAGACGAAGAAGCAAACCCAAAAAGGTAAAATAATGAAACCAATAAAAAAGAAAAAAATCATTTTTTTTTACTAATGGGTATATGATTACATACTTTCTCAAGCTCGTCCTGGATTTCCTGCAGTTTCTCAATGAAATAATGACAAAAATATATACTTATCAATGAAATAATTAAAAAGCATATTTTTTTGCTGATGGGTATATGGTTACATACTTTCTCGAGCTCATCCTGGATTTCCTGCAACTTCTCAATGGAGAGAACCAGTTCACGGTCTATGTGTTCTTCCTCTTCTTTCTTCCCCCTCTTGGCCTTGTCCATTATGACCAAACCCTCCTCTTCCAGGACAGAGCGATATAGGTCTTGGCACTTTTCTTCTGGCAATCTTATTACAATAATAACTGTAAATTGAGCCGGGCACTTTCTTCCTGCAATGGAAAAACCATTTCAGTGAAACCTACTAAAGCCCTCTTTAAACCCTTTTTTCCCAACTTATCGCTGGCACAAATATACCTCAAGTTGCTCTCGGCATAAAAGGACAACTTTCCTCTAAAATATTTTAAAAGTAATTATGTTCTTCAGTCAACCCTAACCCTAATATTATTATCTTTTGGGACACGCAATATTTGGCCTCCTTATAACCACGACGACTTGCCCTTCCTGGTTTGAAGGAGACACAACGTACCTTATGTTATACGTTAAGCTTTGAGTTATCTTAACCTCAAGTTATAGATAAAAAGGTAATAAAAGGTTGAATAAGTTCATAGGTTTAATGGTTGAGTGGTTGAGGGAGGTGTTGTCTTTTGATAGTTGAGATAGGATGTTGGTATGTTGAGTGGTTAAGATGGAGTGTTATTATGTTCAATGGTTAAATAATTGAGACGGCATGTTATCATTTTTAATCATTATAAAGTTAAGTACTTGAAACTATATGTTGTCATATAGAAGTTAAGTACTTTAAAACAAGATGTAGATCACCATAATCAACATATCTTTAATATAAAAAACATAAAGTTGACCATAGTTAATAAGATAATAAGAATGGTTCTAACTTTACCAATGAGGCACTAATTTTGATTTATAAAAAAGGGTTTGAGAATCCTTTTAGCAAGCTATGTGATGTTTATTTATGTTGAATTTGGGACTAAATTTGAGGGTTGACCTTGCTTGACAAGCAAATTTTTCATGACTGTCATCTATTTGAAGTTGCCCTTCAAATATTAAAGCCTACCTTATTTTAGGAAACACACACATAATAAGAATAATTACATAGAAATTTTGACAATTTACCTAAAATCTCCCCTTTCAAGTGATACAGTTGTTTATGCTAGAAATTGGAAAGTAAACAAGAAACATAAGAGATTCTTATTCCAATACCTACACAACACAAGAGACAATCAAAATGTGCAAGAAACCCAAAGTAAATAACAATACATGTTACCACAAATGATATTTATCCCTTGGTGTGTTGAAATGTGGATTGCTCAAGAGACTCAAGCATAACCTTGGTTGTAATGGCGTGATAGAGTAAGTTTGCACGAAAATGGATCCTTTTTTGGTTTGGTGGAGGCTTTATTTATAGATTTTTGACAATGGAGGGATAAGCAGGGCTTAAATTTGACAGTTGCATAGCTGTATGTGGACATTTTAACTGTAAAATACAACTGAAATTTTCAAAAGACTGTATCGTATGAAAGGAGAGATTTTGGACAAACTGTCAAAATTTATATGAAATTATAATGATATATATATTTGGTTTTTAGATAATTTACTTATACTAAAACAAGTCATAGTATTTTAAAGGCACTATTGAATAGATAACTGTCATACAAAATTGCTTGACAATCAAGGTTGACTGTCAAATTTAAGCCCTGGGGATAAGGATTTGATTTTAAAGATAAGATTTGTTTTTTGCTTTATTTGATTGAAAGAGGAAATAAAACAAGTAGATGATAAGATTTGAAAAGATAGAAAGGAATGGATTTTTTGTTTTAAAAGGAAATAAATCATGAAAGGGATGAGAGGATAATTGTGAATTTATCTACTTAATTTAATTAATTAGATACACATGAATTAAATTTTGAAAAGAAATGGAGAAAATGTGATTTGAATTAATTAAATAAATATTTAATTGATTTAATTAATATTGGATTTGTGATTTAATTGAATAAATAATTATAAATTATTTAATTAATATTAGAAAAGAAGAAGGGATTAATTAAATAATTGTAAATTATTTAATTAATGCTAGGATGATAGGGAAATTTAACTTAATTAAATAATTAATAATTATTTAATTAATGTGGAAGAATAACGATTTAATAAAGATGGATGAATTTAATGAAATAATTAAAATTATTTAATTAATGTGAAAATATAGAAAATGAATAATTAAGTTGGTAAGTGAGGTGAATTTCAGTCAGGTGTCTAGTCTTCCTGAAATTTTAATTGCATTTTATGGCTAAAATGATTAAATACGACCATATGGCCATCAAATTTGGGCCTTCATTGAGTATGTAACTTTGAAAGGTTGTTTTTTAATTACTTCTTTTTATAATGAATAATGCACTTTTATATCAAAATATAAAATTATGGTACACAATTCACATAAAAGATGGGTGAAATGAAATCACACCCACAAAAGTTAATGCTAGAGCCAAAAACAAAAGAAGTGATCACACCGCTACACTAGGAGGAGGAGGAGGGGAGTCATTTACATCTTTAATTTTAGGTTAAAATATATATTAACTCTAAGAAAATATTTATAAAAAAAAATTAAGTTAATTTATCAATTGAATCAAAAGAGAGTCGCTGAGCTTTTTTGCATGTTCCTATGTTTAAAGTTAATATCCACAACAATTGTAGTCCAAGATATAAGCTTCAACATGTTTTAAAAAAGAGTGCCTTAATTGTACTAATTGACAAAATTCTCCATAACAACTTAAACATATAGATGAAATAAAAAAGTACTAACTTAGACCATGCAACAAATAACCATGTGATAAAGACAACCCCTAGCTAGTGATCATGACCGCAACAAATGCAAGAGCAATCATGCGTCATGAATTTGGAAACCATTTTAGATCATCCAAGTAGCAAATTTAGATAAATTATGAGAATTTATGAAAATCTATTTTTCGTACTTTCTACACATTTATATTTTTGCATTTCTAAGGCCCTATAAAGTAGAATTTGGTGATGAGACCATTGAAATACAATCTAACCTAGATTTTTAGTTGATAACTTAAGATTTCTAACACATATATGAATGTTGAATTTTGAATAATAGGATAGGAGCTATGACCCCAACAAGTAGGGGTACTAAAATTAAATAACCTTAACAAATATTTTTAGTTTTTAAAATTCATATCCTAACTATCCATTTCAACTTTCACGAAGGATATGGTCACTCGCTGTATGATGACTTTTCAATTCTCACCAAGAACCCTAAGTTTATTATTTTAATGTTTTTTGTTTCTTAAATTGTTGTAAGGGAAAATGCACCACCTTACATAAATATTTAGGTTAATTAAATGAGTAAAGCAATAATGAATAATAAACCTAGTTAAGAGAAATGGGATTTGATACTATAAATAAATAATCAAATAAATGCAACAACTAAATTAAATTAAATGTGAAATAGTTAGCTCTAACTCTAATGAAGATGTTTTTATGCAAATATTAAAAATGCATTCATCTAGATGCAATAATTTTAAAACTCATCAAATTACTATCACTAACCTATGAATCTAGTTGTGTACTATATGGGTTCATTTCTACATGCACATAAGTGATCCATGCATGTGCAAACATGAACCAATAAGCTCCAACAAGTGAATGGGCAAGTTGAGTGATGATTAAGAATCTCATTAAGCCTAAAAATCACATTATGAAAAATAAATTTATGGTAGCTAATATGTATCTCCAAGGTGAGGTCCCACTTGTCAATGTGTTGTTCGACACTAATTTTTGTCTTGTGTCACTCTATGCTTTTTATGTTTTCCTTGTAAGTTATTTTTGTTTTCCGTATACCTTAGTGAATTTACCAAGACATTTTGACCAGTTTCATCATGGTTAAAGTGTGTTTGTCGCATTAATTAAGCATATATCACAATATTTTAGTTATTTGCAATGGTTTTTATTTATTCACCATAGCATTTCATTTATTTTCTATGGTATTAACTTAATTAAATAATTAATAATTAATTATTTAATTAATGTGGAAGAATAATGATTTTAATAAATATGGATGAATTTAATTAATGTGAAAATATAGAAAATGAATAATTAAGTTGGTAAGTGAGATGAATTTCAAGTGTCTACAACAATCTTCCTAAACTTGTAATTGTATTTTATGGCTAAAATGATTAAATATGGCCATATGGCCATCAAATTTGGGCCTTGGTTGAGTATGTAACATTGAAAGGTTGTTTTTTAATTACTTCTTTTTATAATGAATAATGCACTTTTATATCAAAATATAAAATTATGGTACACAATTCACATAAAAGATGGGTGGAATGGAATCACACCCACAAAAGTTAATGTTAGAGCCAAAAACAAAAGAAGTGATCACACCACTACACTAGGAGGAGGAGGGGGGGGGTCATTTACATCTTTAATATATATTAACTCTAAGAAAATATTTATAATTTTTTTTAAGTTAATTTATCAATTGAATCAAAAGAGAGTTACAAACTTTTTTTGCATGTTCCTATGTTTAAAGTTAATATCCACAACTATGGGAGCAGTTTGCCAAAAAAGAAAATCCACAACTATTGTAGTCCAAGATATAAGCTTCAACGTGTTTAAAAAAAGATTGCCTTAATTGTACTAATTGACAAAATTCTCCATAACAACTTAAACATATAGATGAAATAAAAAAGTACTAACTTAAACCATGCAACAAATAACCATGTGACAAAGACAACCCCTAGCTAGTGATCATGACCATAACAAATGCAAGAGCAATCATGGGTCATGAATTTGGAAACTATCTTAGATCATCCAAGTAGCAAATTTAGATAAATTATGAGAATTTATGAAAATCTTTTTTTCGTACTTTCTACAAATTTATATAAATTTGCATTTTTAATGCCCTTCAAAGTGGAATTTGGTGATGAGACCATTGAAATACAATCTAACCTAGCTTTTTAGTTGATAACTTAAGATTTCTAACACATATATGAACATCAAATTTTAAATAATAGGATAGGAGTTATGACCCCAACAAGTAGGGGTACTAAAATTAAATAATCTTAACAAATATTTTTAGTTTTTTAAAAACGTATCCTTATTCGACTATCCATTTCAACTTTCAAGGACATGGATCACTAGCATGTATGATGACTTTTCAGTTCTCACTATATATGCTAGAAATAGAAAGTAAATAAGAACATAAAAGATTTCTAATTCAATATTTGCATAACACAAGAGATAGTCGAAATGTTCACAATAATGAACTTACAAAACAAATAATAATAAATGTTACCACAAACGATATTTATCCCTTGACGAGTTGAAATGTGGATTGCTGAAGAGACTCAAGCACAACCTTGGTTGCAATGGCGTGAAGAGAGCTCAAATTGACAAAGTAAGTTTGCATGAAAAATCGATCCCTTTTGATTTGGGTAGGCTTTATTTATAGATTTTTTGTGATGGAGGGATAAGGATTTGATTTTGGAAATAAAGATTTAATTTTTGTTTTATTTGATCAAAAGAGTAAATAAATCAAGAAGATAAGACAGTATTTGAAAATATAAAAGGGATTTGATTTTTGTTTTAAAAGGAAATAAATCAAGAAAAAGATGAGAGGATAATTGATAAGATTATCTAATTAATTTAATTAATTAGATACACATGAGTTAGAAATGGAAAGAAATCAAGAAGAAGATAAGATGAGATATGAGAGGATAATTGATAAAATTATCTAATTAATTTAATTAATTAGATACACATGAGTTATGTAAAGAAATCAAGAAGAAGATAGGATGAAATATGAGAAGATAATTGATAAGATTACCTATTAAATTTAATTAATTAGATACACATGAGTTAAAAATGGAAAGAAATCAAGAAGATAAGATGAGATATGAAAGGATGATTGCTAAGAAGTGGAAAAATTAACTTAATTGAATAATTAAGAATTATTTAATTAATGTGAAAATATAGAAAACGAATAATTAAGTTGGGAAGTAATGCGAATGCGATGTAGTGAAAATGCATTGGTGAATTTTAGGTGTCTACACTCACCAAGAACCCTAAGTTTATTATTTTAATGTTTTTTGTTTCTTATATTGTTGTAAGGGAAAATACACCACCTTACATAAATATCTAAGTTAATTAAATGAGTAAAGCATTAATGAATAATAATCCTAGATAAGAGAAATAGAATTTGATACTATAAATAAATAATCAAATAAATGCAACAACTAAATTAAATTAAATGTGAGGTAGTTAGCTCTAACTCTAATGAAGATGTTTTTATGCAAGTATTAGAAATCCATTCATCTAGACGCCATAATTTTAAAACCCATCAAATAACTATCACTAACCTATGAATCTAGTTGTGTACTTTATGGGTTCATTTCTACAAGCACATAAGTGATTCATGCATGTGCAAACATGAACCAATAAGTGAATGGCTAACATGGCAAGTCCAATGATGATTAAGAATCCCATTAAGCCTAAAAATCACATTAAGAAAAATAAATTTATGGTAGCTAATATGTATCTCCAAGGTGAGGTCCCATTTGTCAATGTGTTGTTCGACACTAGTTTATGTCTTGTGTCACTCTATGTTTTTTGTGTTTTTTCTTGTAAGTTATTTTTGTTTTCCCTATGCCTTAGTGATTTTGCCAAGACATTTTGACTAGTTTCATCATGGTTAAAGTGTGTTTGTCGCATTAATTAAGCATATATCACAATATTTTAGTTATTTGCAATGGTTTTTATTTATTCACCACATCGTTTCATTTATTCTCTATGGTATTTTACCGTTCATCATGGTAGTTATGCATTCACCCTAGTGAATTCTTTACTATTAAAAGTGGTGAATTCATGTGAGTGATGAATTTTCTCAACTTATTCGTACACATAATTTAATTTCAAAACATGAATTTCTTCTCTTTTTTTGTTGTTTATCCTATAGTTAGCCTCAATTTCAATCTGGACTATTCCTAAAAATAATTGTAACCATTTGTTTCTTACAAATTATTCAATCTAATTCATTTGTATGGTCCTTGAAATTTGTAATCAACAACTAGCACTTTGATATCATCTTCCTTTCTTAACCACTTTGTTGTCTGTAAAACTTTGTAATTTTATACATCCAACCATTGTTCAACTCAAGTCTCTTTGAATCTTTGCTTGCTTCTCCCTTGGCCTTTTGAGATCGACTCACAAATAGTTGCTCAAAAAAGAAAGGAATTGGAGGAATTCCTAAAAACATTATTACTAGTTCCAAGCTTGCTCTACATTTGCAACATACCTAGTTCCAAGTGTGGATGTCTCATTTGTTCAGTTTAATTATTTTCTATAGATTAGAGAGTTTTGTTTAGAAAAGAATATTTATTTTATTTGTAGTTTTGTGTAGGAATTGTCAAAATAGGAAATATAGCATAGGATATATTTTTTTTGTCATTTCTTTATTTTTTTCTTATTCATCTATATTTGCTTCTTTGTTCTCTTCCAAACAAAAAGATCATAAGAAGAAAAGCTAAAATATTTAGGAAGATAAGATCTATTGATTGCATTTGTGTTAAAATAGAAGATCTCCTCCTTGTAGCATTAAAACAAATCATTCTTAAGCTCTGGTAAAACCTTCCCCATATGATTTCTTTTGAAAACCTATGCAAATGCCTCTGAAGAAGTTCTGAAAGTTATATTAAAAAATGGTCCATGGATTTAATTATAGAAGCAACTTGGTGCAATTCAAAAAAATAATTAAATTGATTACCTACTCCGAAGAAATTTGTTGTTTGTTATGATTTGATTAGAAAAGATTGTGTTTATTACAAATTAGTTATTCAACAATTTTTTTTCTAGAAATAAGCAATTAATCAAGTCCTATTATTTTCCAAAAAAAAAAAGTAGATTCACTTTTATTTAATTAATTAATTATAGTTAAGTAATTAAATGCATTGAACCTATACTTGTATGAAAAAGGTGCACAAGCCAACATGGCAATCTGAGGATGATATAGAAGTCCAAATCATACCCACAAAGGCGTGAATTATACTCCTCTCAATAGTTTCTTTCTTGGTGACATGTTTCCTAATGTTTTTCCCTTGTGATCATTCCTCCCCAACCATCAAACTAACTTTCCTGTCATGTGTACCTTCTAGCCACCTATTTGATCCACTTTGAGTGGGTCACCCATATGACTTGTAGGGTCGCCCAAGCAACCTACCCTACTAAAAGGGGCAACCCTATCATCTTTTGCCATGCCAAATTTCTTCCAATTTAGCCTAGTTTACCTCTATTTTTGGCTTCTGATTAAGAGTTCTTCCATGCACAACTAAGCCTTGACTTCCCATACCTAATTCTAAATTCCCAGTCACTCTTTTGTTCACTCCCAATCAGTCTTTTGTGATCTCTCCAACCTCAGTTATCTTCCAATTAGAACTAGATCACTCCCTAATCAATTCTAGTTATATACCCAATCAAGACCACCATTGGTGTTAATTCTAAACCTATAAATATCCCCTTCCTTTGTTCATTTGAGGAGGCAAATTTATTATTGCATTCTTGTATTGCTCAAGCTTATGCAAAGTTGCCCCCGATTAACATTCTTATGCTCTGTACACAAGACTTTATGTGCCTTTTCATTTCTATAATAGCTTCAAAGCTCAAGCCATTTTCATTTTTACAAAAGATTCTAAGTTCAATCCATTTTTTTCAGGACTCTAGTGCTATAGAGGAGTATACGACTACCATATCCTTTTGAGGACAAAATCCTAGCACTGGCACCCTATTCGTACAAGTTTTTCATATATTTTTGTAGTAATTAGATCACAAATCTTGCTCTTGTGGAAGTAAAAAATTGTTTGTCTTTCTTTTGATAGGTAGAATTTATTGCCTTCTTAGAGTAGATTTGCTTTCATTGTGTAAAATTTTGTTCATTTTTATTTTCATAGATAGAATCTATTTCTTTCTTAGAATAGATTCATTTTCAATGTGCTTAGAGTAGTTGCAATTTCAGTAGTTTAAAATCAAATCAAACCAAAAAAACTAGATTAAATTACATTAGGAAAAATCATATAATTGCATTCATTTTTCCTTTCATAGTAATTAGCTCATCATAAAAATTTGGGAAAAAGAATTATAAAGTTGCTTGCATACATATAGATTAGTTGCATTAGAAACTCGTCAAAACAAGAAAATAACAAAAAAAGGGAGAACAATTAAGAAGAGCCCTTGATTCCATCATGAGGCACAAACAATAACCCTCCCTCTTGGCCTATGCATTCAATGTGCCTAAGTAGAAGGGAAGATTGGGTCAAATCTATCTTAGATAAGATTAGGGAGATCATCCCTCAACCAATTCCCACTAAGGAAACAACCCAAGAATAAGAAATAATCTTGAGGCTTATTCAACAATAAAACAAATAAAGGAGGCAAGTACAAGAACTTTTAAGTCAAGAATGAAGACTCGTCCAACAAGTAATTCAATAAGAGCAAAGGAGGTTGGATAGGTTTCACCTCCATACAATCAATGAGCAAAACAGGCTTAGAGCCAATGACCCTCTAGGTCATATAAGAATCACAACCACAACACCCATTCAATGCCACAATAGTCAACATTTGCATACATCAACACATATCACAATCAACCCAACTATGATCCATGACATTCTGCTTCCCCACAAATAAAATAACCCATGTTCTACCTCCACTCAACAAGCTCCTACCACGAGGTTGGGAGTGACTAGGTAGGCACCAACTGCAAGGACCTGGGTCATGTGCTATGTATTAGAGTTTGACTGACCCATGTTGTGTCTAAGTCACATTCTAGGCAACACATATTTCGGTGAACCTAACATGAAGAGAAAATCCATTTGGGTGAGCTTTTTATATTTTCATCTCTTTTCCATTCCATCTCTTGCATTTCACTTTCATCTTCTTCTCTTTCCATTCCATTTATTATGTGGTGCTTATGAAACCCCCAAATATAATGGACTTGGACTAAACTCAAGGGAGCATTCCCTCAAATGAACCAATAACACCTTCATTTGATAGATACGTCTCCAGATCCTTTGCAAGCCATCTCTGACTATTTCAACTATGAGGATTCTAACTATGATAATGATAGACAATAACCTCGTCACTCCTTAACATCTAACAATCCCATGTGGGAACAAGACTTAGTAATACAATCTAGTCATTCCAACCAAGGCAGAGCACGTCGAGTGCTCATATGGTTCAAAATACATCAAGCAGATTGTCCCACAACAAGTTACAATGAAACAGCCACCCAACTAGACAATGAAGTGAGTCATCTAGAAAGATATTTATAAGAAGCCAAGGAAGCTTGAGAAGCTTTGCACATTAAGACAAACACTTAGAAAACATCTTAGCAAAACAAATAAATGAAGCAAATCAACAAGAAAACCCACCTCAGGGTGGAGAAGTTTAAAGAATATAAGTTGCAACCCCTACAAATTTTATAACTACCTTGATCCAATGGATAAAGATGATAGAAGCTCGAGGAGTGGAAAAGCCACCTCAAAACAAAATTGAACAAAGAAAAAGAACATGAAAGGTTCCACTTAGTGTTAGAGTTGAACAAAACCAAGGGGCAACTCAAACCCCCCATACTTGAACTTCTATTCATGCAATGCTAGCAATGACACAATGCAACAACTTTGGAAACCTAGTAGAGCCTATCCAACATAAAATTATCAAGCTCCTCAAACATACCAAAAAATACAATCGATATATCCAGTCATCCCTAGATATCATACGAACCTTCAACACCAATAAGTCCCATGCATGGGGCTCATGTTTTCAACACCATCTCAAAACACATTCTCTGGAACCTACCTAGAATACCTAGAGGAACCTCTAGATTATAATATTTGTAATGTTTTATTTCCATGTCCTCTCCCAGACCTGTTGAAACTTGAAGGAGAGGGAGATCTGAACTCACATATCAAAGCCTACACCACCGCTATAAGGGAATTCCTCCCTTAGGATGGAGTTGTGGCTAGAATATTCCCTAAGACTCTCGAAGGAATTGCCTTAGATTGGTACTATCACCTCCCAAAGGATTCAATACATTCCTTCCATTAGCTTATTAATGAGTTTTTAATAACAATTGACATGAATAAATTAATTAAAATAGGCATATGATAGTTCCTAACAATGAAACAAGATGCAAATAAATTAGTGGCATACTTTGTCACACGATGGATGCAAGTCCTCTACTTGTCAACTAGCACCCTAAATATGGGTCATAAAGAATTATGTTATCTCTTTTTGTATACCCTTAATAGAGATATTAGGGAGGAAGTACAAAAATTGCCATCTCAATCTTACAAGGAAGCATTAGAGAGTGCGTTGAGAATAAACCAAGATGCGATTGATAGCGGATGAAGAACTTATGGTGCAAATGGATGATGAACAACTCAAACAAATGATAACATCATAAACAATCCTTCCATTGCCAAAACCTCAAAGGACAATTGAGATACAACAACAAATAATAATTTTAATATCATTGGGCATTAGCAGAACAACATAAGACCTTACCAAAAGTCTTGGTGGACCCCCCCACAATTTCTTTGTTCTCTGGGCTTAAACCCTAAATGTTGGCCTAAATTGTGACTTAGAATCTTAAACCCTAGCCCTAAATCCTTTTTCAAGAGCTTGTGATATAATTTTAAGTTGACTTGTGATAGGCTGTCACCCCAAACTTAAGGTGCGACTAAATGTCCTTGGCTTCATTCATGACTGACCCCATGAACCTAGTGACTAGCCTCTCCCATGTAAAGTATTGAAGACAGGTGGATGTCTATTGCAGTATTGCAAGTATCAGATCTATCAATTTTGTTATCCCTACATTGATGCGATGATCATTGGTTTCAGATAGGCGGGCCTAGTTTCTTTCTTGACGAACTAATTGTTGTGTGCCTAATCTTTGTTGATTATAGTAGCACACTACAAAGAATTAACATAGAATATTCCTTGCACTCTTGCGATGGTATGAGAACTGGAAGGTGGTACCCAAACTTGCCTTAGTTGAGTGGGTGAGCACAAAGGTAGTAGTGTGGTCCCTTTCGAGTTCACGTTGTTGTAATGAGGTGACATGTGGAAAGGTTGTGCTCTGTTAATTGCAAATACTTTATTTGTTGGCATTCCTTAGATTGGTTGATGAATTTTTGGATGGTCCCAGTGGATTCTATTTAAGTGTGATCCAATGATCTTGTTCTGATGTGTTTCAAATCAACGGTCCAAGTTCAAATTTTGAAGCAACAGTAACATGGCATATTAGCTCAGATTTTTAAAATTATTAGCTGTGTTCTATTTTGAGTTGGATGATGCAACTCGAGTATGTGAGAAGGTGATTTGATAAACAACACATTTCTCAAGTAATTCTTGATACTTAGTTGGATCTTGGTACATGAACTAAGCCTTTATTGTCAATGTGAAAGGCATTTCTGGTCAGGTGAGGTTAATCTACGCCTCCATTTCATGCTTTGGAGGGTGTGGACATGTCATTAAGGATCTCTATATATGAATTCAAATGAGACAAGCCTACGAACATCTGGAATGGAATTAAAGAGGTTGTTGGAAAATGGAAATTGCTCGGGTAAAGGACCTATGTTCCTTCTTGCTATAAATGGAAGTGTTTCCATGAATCATTCACATCAATTGCCACCAGAGTGCTATGCAGAATACTTTCTTGCAGTTTATATCCTTTGTTTCCCAAATAAGTATGTCCATGTTCTCTTGGTTACATGTCTATTCATTTTGAATTAAGGAAGAGGTAGGTACTAACCATTAGAATGGGAGGAATTGGAAAGATCAAGAGTATTTGGCTACAATAGTCTTGCCAGTTTCCCAAAACCATAGCTACATAGTGTCATCCTGGTGGGGAATTGGTCAGGTCATTCAGATACTCCAACTGCATGAAGCTATTTCTCAGAGGTGGGCCGACTAGGTATGATTATTGCAACCTCTACCAGGACTAGCAATCAAGAGTGCGGAATGACAGATATCGGTCTTCTTCCATGTCATCCCTCTCTTTGATGAACTTCATCAAGATTGGTAGCAGAAGGAGGGTATCATGTTTTGATGCTAGGGAACACAATACAGAAATAAGACTCTGGTCACAGAGTCAAAGAAGTCTTGGCCCTAACAAGGATTATGTCTTCTGGTTTAACTGTTGGGAATGCCTTGATGATTCCAATGTTTATATCTCTAGTGGATGAGTTTTGAAGGGGTAAGGAGTTGTGTTGCCTTCCCAGCAGCCCTTAATATGAGCTTGAGTACTGGATAAAGAGGGGACATCTGTTTTTAACTACATTGGAGGACTTTCCTCCAATTAGAACATTCTGGAACAAGGAATTGGATAAAAGAAAGTACCCACCAATCAAAACAAGAATGTAATTGTCTAAGTCACAAACATTAAATGTGTTGTAACTAAAAAGTCATACT